>JAOTNS010003909.1:0-535000 GCA_028476615.1 Culter alburnus
AGCTCCAGTTATAGGTATATTAATTATATATATACTATACTGCAGGGATGAATGCTGGAATCTGTTTGGCTTACAAATGTTCTAACTGCAATTATTCAGTGAAATACCGGCAAAGTAGTTACAGGCAGATCTTGACCACATTACACTTCCATATCACTTCACCAAACTATTTCAGTTACTGCAAAGGTCCTTACAGCCTAAAACAGCAAAAAAAAAAAAACCCAGTGAAAAGACATCAGCATTCAGTGATATGGTTTCTCTGTCATGTTTCTGTATTACAGAAAAGCCAGGAGTGGTCCACGCAGACAATATAAAGCAGAAATGTGTGCCCGGATTCGTTTCGTGTCGTGTGCCGATGACAGTGACTGTGCCAAAGATGAGAAATGCTGCAGCAATGGATGTGGACGTCAGTGTATGCCTCCAGTTGCAGGTATATTATATTATATTATATTATATTATATTATATATATATACTGCAGGGTTGTTGAATGCTTGATTCGGATTGGCTGACAAACATTCTAAGGTGTGCAATTATTTTCAGGGAAACACACGGCTAAAGTAGTTCCAGGCAGGTCGTGACTGCATTATAGTTCCATTTCACTTCACCAAATGATTTCAGTTACTGCAAAGGTCCTTACAGCCTAAAACAGCAAAAGAAACAAAAACCCCAGTGAAAAAGACATTCAGCATTCAGTGATATGATTTCTCTGTCATGTGTCTGTATAACAGAAAAGCCAGGAGTCTGTCCACGCAGACAATATAAAGCAGAAATGTGTGCCCGGATTAGTTTCGTGCCGTGTGCCGATGACAGTGACTGTGCCAAAATGAGAAATGCTGCAGCAATGGATGTGGACGTCAGTGTATGGCTCCAGTTGAAGGTATATTAAATTATATTATATATTATACTGCAGGGCTGTTGAATGCTTGAATCTGTTTGGCTTACAAATGTTCTAAACTGCAATTATTTTCAATGAAATACACGGCTAAAGTAGTTACAGGCAGATCTTGACCGCATTACACTTCCATATCACTTCACCAAACTATTTCAGTTACTGCAAAGGTCCTTACAGCCTAAAACAGCAAAAGAAACAAAAACCCCAGTGAAAAAGACATTCAGCATTCAGTGATATGGTTTCTCTGTCATGTTTCTGTATAACAGAAAAGCCAGGAGTGTGTCCACGCAGACAATATGAAGCAGAAATGTGTGCCCAGATTCGTTTCGTGTCATGTGCCGATGACAGTGACTGTGCCAAAGATGAGAAATGCTGCAGCAATGGATGTGGACGTCAGTGTATGGCTCCAGTTGCAGGTATATTATATTATATTATATTATATTATATCCTGCAGGGTTGTTGAATGCTTGATTCGGATTGGCTGACAAACATTCTAAGGTGTGCAATTATTTTCAGGGAAACACACGGCTAAAGTAGTTCCAGGCAGGTCGTGACTGCATTATAGTTCCATTTCACTTCACCAAATGATTTCAGTTACTGCAAAGGTCCTTACAGCCTAAAACAGCAAAAGAAACAAAAACCCCAGTGAAAAAGACATTCAGCATTCAGTGATATGATTTCTCTGTCATGTGTCTGTATAACAGAAAAGCCAGGAGTGTGTCCACGCAGAAAATATGAAGCAGAAATGTGTGCAAGGATTCGTTTCGTGTCGTGTGCCGATGACAGTGACTGTGCCAAAGATGAGAAATGCTGCAGCAATGGATGTGGACGTCAGTGTATGCCTCCAGTTATAGGTATATTATATTATATTATATTATATTATATTATTATATTATATTATATTATATATTATATTATACTATATACTGCCGGGCTGTTGAATGCTTGAATCTGATTGGCTGATAAATGTTCTCACGCAGGGTTACTCAAGTTCGGAGGCCAAGAGGGCCGCATTTTAACCACATGAAATGCAAAGGGACACAAATTTAGATTGTAAGACTTTTATTTAGGCCTACTTAAAGGGATAAATTAAAGAAATAAATTAGAAATAAATTAAATAAATAAATTAATTAAATTAAATCAGTGCAAATAGTTTTAATAATCAGTTTTCAATGCAAAAAGTCAGTATGTGAGGCTCACTGTAGATCTTTTTAAATCACTGAGCAATTGTTGTTCTTCAAAAAAATAAAAATTATTATTATTATTAGCAATATACATAGAAAAGTTTGTACATTTTAATGATAAATTCATTCATTTGGTGCACTTTGAGAGTTCAAAATAAAGAGCTCCAACCCATGTTCATTGTGCAAATTGAACAAAGACAAAGTCTGTGCATCCACCCGCCAACTGTCCGATGATATTCTCTGATTTATCCGATTATCTGCATCTGATCATCACATTACAATTATTAAAATTCTCAGTGTTAAGCATGATGATATGGTAACTTATCACACTGAAGTAGGCTGCTTAAAAAAACACATTTATTTCAAATTAAAGTTCTTATTTGGCTTAATTTCATTTCCTTAACAGCCTAAAAACAGGCTTTCCTCCCTTAAACCTTAAATTGTCACTGTTTCCTTACATCATTGCTGGACATAAAATTATATGATTTCTGTTAGTTAAGCTTGTGTATATTTTTAGTTAAAGCTGTTAAGTTATAAAGCAATATCTCTTTGTGTTTTATATAATGACCACTGGAAGGTGCTCTAGGCACACGTTTTCCTTGATTGATTTTCGCTGAAGAGAAATGCGTTCAGTTCAAAGCGAAAGTAAGAGTGACGCACGTTCGTTGCGTCTTACAGTGAAATGAGAGTTCTGTGTCTTTATTAAAATCAACACATTAATGATTCATCTCTCATCCACTCGCTCTCTCGCACATAGGGTCTCTCTCGCGCGCATAGTTTTATATATTTAGATATAAATAACAATGTAGTGCAACGTTATTACTTGCTTAATTTTTCCGCCCCCTCTCCCGGCTCCATTCTGAGGTATCGATATTTGGTACCGAATGACAAGACACTTTTCAATACTCGATAGTATAGAGGCACTTCGGTCGGTACCTAAAAAAGTATCGAGTTTGATACCCAGCCCTAGTTATAATATATTAAATATTATATTATATTATATTATTATATTTAAATAAATACCGCAGGGCTGTTGAATGCTTGAATCTGATTGGCTGACAAATGTTCTAAGCTGTGCAATTAATTTTCAGTGAAATACACGGCTAAAGTAGTTCCAGGCCGGTCTTGACCGCATTACACTTTCATATCACTTCACCAAACTATTTCAGTTACTGCAAAGGTCCTTACAGCCTAAAACAGCAAAAGAACCAAAAACCCCAGTGAAAAAGACATTCAGCATTCAGTGATGTGGTTTCTCTGTCATGTTTCTGTATTACAGAAAAGCCAGGAGTGTGTCCAATCAGACAATATGCAGCAGAAATGTGTGCCCGGATTAGTTTCGTGTCATGTGCCGATGACAGTGACTGTGCCAACAATGAGAAATGCTGCAGCAATGGATGTGGACGTCAGTGTATGCCTCCAGTTATAGGTATATTATATTATATTATATTATACTATACTGCAGGACTGATGAATGCTTGAATCTGAGTTTAAAAAGCTTGCAGGATGATGTTTTCCCATCTTTTCATCAGTCATTTTAATGGCTGTTTTAGATCATGTTTGACTTTCTCCATAGCGTTTTACTATACTCAATAAAGTCCAAATGGGTCACTCATTTTATCATGAGCGTCGCTCATGCAAATATTAACAATTTTGAAGCACGCCGGTGAACGCGACTACAGTGATTCACGCGCCACTCATGCAAAATTAAACAATTGGGCTTCAGTCTCAATCATATTGCGCAGACAATTGATCCGTTCAGTTCGTACAGCTTATAAAAGCTCAGAACGCTTACTGTATACAATATATTAATAGTCTGATGATTCTACATTTCGGTGTGTGGGCACTCAGAGTACCAGCAACATGTGAGAAGTGCTGGTGTGCGAGAAATGCCAGTACTGCGTATTGGCCCACTTCGAGCACTGACTGTTACTACTAATAAAACCGATCTCTGGGGGCCCAAAAGTGCGTGGGCCCTTAGAATCATCCTAACTTTCCCCCCCTTAGCGGAGCCCCCGATAACAGAAAAGCCAGGAGTGTGTCCACGCAGACAATATGCAGCAGAAATGTGTGCCCGGATTCGTTTCGTGTCATGTGCCAATGACAGTGACTGTGCCAACGATGAGAAATGCTGCAGCAATGGATGTGGACGTCAGTGTATGCCTCCAGTTACAGGTATATCATATTATATTATATTATATTATATTAATTGATTATATTATATTATACTGCCGGGCTTTTGAATGCTTGAATCTGATTGGCTGATAAATGTTCTCACGCAGGGTTACTCAAGTTCGGAGGCCAAGAGGGCCGCATTTTAACCACATGAAATGCAAAGGGACACAAATTTAGATCGTAAGACTTTTATTTAGGCCTACTTAAATGGATAGTTCACCCAAAAGTGAAAATTTGATGTTTATCTGCTCACCCCCAGGGCATCCAAGATGTAGGTGACGTTGTTTCTTCAGTAGAACACAAATGATGATTTTTAACTCCAACCGTTGCGGTCTGTCAGTCGTATATTGCGTCAATGGGAACTCCATGTATAAGAGTAAAAAAAATGCACAGACAAATCCAAATTAAACCCTGTGGCTCGAGACAACACATTGATGTCCTAAGACACGAAACGATCAGTTTGTCTGAGAAACCGATCAGTATTTATATCATTTTTTACCTCTAAAACACCACTATGTCCAACTGCCCTCCACATCTGGTTAGTGAGGTCTGAACGCGCTCTGACAACGGAAGCGATGTCTCGCACTCATTGAAGCAAAGCGCGAGACATCACTTCCGTCATCAGAATGCATTTTTTGACCTTTCTAAACGGATGCTGAACGCAGTTGGACATAGTGGTGTTTTAGAGGTAAAAAATGATATACTATTAGGTTTCTCACACAAACTGATCATTTCGTGTCTTAGGACATCAATGTGCCGTCACAAGCCGCAGGGTTGAATTTGGATTTGTCTGTGCATATTTTTTTGACTCTTATAGATGGAGTTCCCATTGACACGCATTATACGACTGACAGACCGCAACGGTTGGAGTTAAAAATCATCATTTGTGTTCTACTGAAGAAACAAAGTCACCTACAACTTGGATGTAGGTGACTTTATATATTATATAATATATATTATATTATACTGCAGGGCTGTTGAATGCTTGAATCTGATTGGCTGACAAATGTTCTAAGGTGTACAATTATTTTCAGTGAAATACACGGCTAAAGTAGTTCCAGGCAGGTTTTGACCACATTACACTTCCGTATCACTTCACCAAACTTTTTCAGTTATTGCAAAGGTCCTTATGGCCTAAAACAGCAAAAGACCCAAAAACCCCAAGTGAAAAAGACATTCAGCATTCAGTGATATGGTTTCTCTGTCATGTTTCTGTATAACAGAAAAGCCAGGAGTGTGTCCACGCAGACAATATAAAGCAGAAATGTGTGCCCAGATTCGTTTCGTGTCGTGTGCCGATGACAGTGACTGTGCCAAAGATGAGAAATGCTGCAGCAATGGATGTGGACGTCAGTGTATGGCTCCAGTTGCAGGTATATTATATTATATTATATTATATTATATTATATTATATTATATATTATACTGCAGGGTTGTTGAATGCTTGATTCGGATTGGCTGACAAACATTCTAAGGTGTGCAATTATTTTCAGGGAAACACACGGCTAAAGTAGTTCCAGGCAGGTCGTGACTGCATTATAGTTCCATTTCACTTCACCAAATGATTTCAGTTATTTCAAATGTCCTTACAGCCTAAAACAGCCAAAGAACAAAAACCCCAGTGAAAAAGACATTCAGCATTCAGTGATATGGTTTCTCTGTCATGTTTCTGTATAACAGAAAAGCCAGGAGTCTGTCCACGCAGACAATATAAAGCAGAAATGTGTGCCCGGATTAGTTTCGTGCCGTGTGCCGATGACAGTGACTGTGCCAAAGATGAGAAATGCTGCAGCAATGGATGTGGACGTCAGTGTATGGCTCCAGTTGAAGGTATATTAAATTATATTATATATTATACTGCAGGGCTGTTGAATGCTTGATTCTGATTGGCTGACAAATGTTCTAAGGTGTGCAATTATTTTCAGGGAAACGCACAGCTAAGGTAGTTCCAGGCAGATCTTGACCGCATTATAGTTCCATTTCACTTCACCAAATGATTTCAGTTATTTCAAAGGTCCTTACAGCCTAAAACAGCTAAAGAACAAAAACCCCAGAGAAAAGACATTCAGCATTCAGTGATATGGTTTCTCTGTCATGTGTCTGTATAACAGAAAAGCCAGGAGTGTGTCCAAACAGAAAATGTCAAGCAGAATTGTGTCCCCGGATTAGTTTCGTGTCGTGTGCCAATGACAGTGAATGTGCCAACGATGAGAAATGCTGCAGCAATGGATGTGGACGTCAGTGTATGCCTCCAGTTATAGGTATATTATATTATATTATATATTATATTATATTACTTATATTATAAGAACCAAAAACCCCAGTGAAAAAGACATTCAGCATTCAGTGATATGGTTTCTCTGTCATGTGTCTGTATTACAGCAAAGCCAGGAGTGTGTCCACTCAGATATTATATAGTACCAATGTGTGAAGAGTACTGTGTCAATGACACTGACTGTCCCAACAATGAGAAATGCTGTGGCACTGGATGTGGACATGAATGTATGCCTCCAGTTACAGGTATTACGTTATGTTATATTAAATTATATTACATTAAAATATTACTTAGTTCCAGGTAGGGCTGTGTCGGTGGCAGTGATGTTTTGGGGGGTTATATATAGTATAAAACTGATATAGATATAGATATATAAGGTTGCGTTAGACTTGCATTTTGCCGTCATTTTGATGGACAGGATCGTAATCGTAAATCCGTCATAATCAATTATTACCCGTCATTTTAATTTTTATATTTTAATAAGACATTTAATAGCTTCTGATTTCATCCACATTTTCATTTTTATTCACAAATTTACATGATAAGCAAATAGGCATAGGCTATGCATTTATTTATATTATGAGAAGAATGTTCAAAGACTGCGCCACTTTTCACTTTTCATCTTGAACACTTGTCGAGGATCGTGAGTGAACACGATCATCTTTTCCTCTTTACTACTGTACAGAATGAAATAAACATGAATGAAAATCAAAAAATATGTTGAAAGATACAGTAGCTTAAAATCTGCATCACGTCAGTTTAATCAGTGTTGCACGTATCATACCTCAGAAAAGCATTGACCATAAACTTATAGTCAGCAAGAAAAATAACAAAAACCATTTAAAACAAAACAAACTGGATTAGAAACTTAATTATGTAAGTAACTATAAGTATTACAAATTTATTATTATAAAATGGACTTAAACTGCGATTTTTGCAGGTTGTGCAAAAAAAAACATGAAAGCGAATGGTATTTACACCCACTCGAGCGATTCGTTTGCTAAGCTAAAGAAGTCATTCAGCATTGTCGAGGTTAAAAGGAATTGGATTGACGTCGTGCTTGCTGTCGCTTCTCTATCGTCATCGTGTTATACCCGCCAATAGCGAGCAAGGTGGATAAGCCAGTCTGTGATTGGTTCCCGCAAAAGTGTAACAGAAGCAGTAGAAATGAATGTACGGGTCTCCAGACTGAGTTGCCGGGTGAAATCAAATTGCCGGCAGATCAGGCTGGGTTTACCCAGTCTAGCCTAAAACAGCAAAAGAACCAAAACCCATGACGACACCGACCAAGCAAATAAATATAGTAAACAACAGGATAAAAACAACAAAATATTTCCATGTTTTTTGGAAATAATGTTAAGCAGAATAATTGACTCCGGTTTCTTGAATTATTAGAAAACAATGCAAACTCAAGCTATTCGTGTTGTGACAACATTACCACCTTGGGTGTGCATTATTCTAAATAATTATAATCTATCTAATAATTCATAATTCTAATAATTAAACGGCACGTCATCAATTATTCTTTAATAAATGCTTCAGAAGTATTTTTCAGTCAGTTCATGATAACTAATGTATTAAACTAATATTTACAAATGGATTATAAAATGTTACAATATATTACATTATAATAATATTAGATTCATTTTTGGGTCATCTTTTTCATTGCCTTTTAGTTGGCGTCTTATTTTATAATTATTTTGTTATATTCTCTCAATGTCAAAAGTACCTGAATTCGACCTATAGCACTGTTTCAGACACAGAGTGGCTTTACAAAATTAATAAAGATGATGAATGATAATTAGAATGCAATTCACTCTGTAAGTAAAACTAGCATGTCATGCCTTGAGTGTTTTGTGCTGTATATCTGAGGCTGAATGCCACTCAATGGCCAGACTAAATCTGAATCTCTATCTATGCAGTCAATATGCCCTACTGAAGAGGAATCCAGTGTGTGCAGAATACTGTTCCCATGATGTTCCTCCTGTGGTCACGCATGGCATGAAACTGTGATGATTTAACCTCCAGCAACAGTAGTGATATTGATTTTGCAGAATACATACTTGAGTTCTTTTACATAAATCAATTAAGTTGTTCATTTCCTTTTCTTGCAGGCTTAATATTTATATGGAGATGGCTAGACGGCTAACGATATATATATATATATATATATATACACACAAACCAAAATTTATTCAGATACCTTAAACATTTTATTCATTAATACAGTTTATTTACTATAGTTTTTTTTTTTGTTTTTTTTTTTAATTGGTAATAAAATATGACAAGATCTCAGAGTTAAACTGTGTCAGAAAAAAAAAACATCTTAATTATGTCAGATAACTCTTAAGCAAAACATGGTCAGGTCAATGTGTCTGAATAATTTTTGGTTCCAAATTTTTATCAATTTTACTGGTAGTCCACTGTATGAAGAATTTTGGGTATATCAAATCACATTTACTTTATTTTGCTATCCTCACTTACATAAATGAACTATAGTGTCCTGTTACCTTTGCCATGTACCTATCTTATATGAACTGTTGTATTCTTTTTGCCGATGGGATTCTCTGTAATGGACGTGAGATCCTCCCGGCTGTAATTAAAGCATATTCAAATGAATTGTTTGGAGTCTGTCTGATTACTGCTCTAGACACTAGAGATCTTCTATTCTCAAGTGATAGTGTTTAGTGGAGCACTAGAGACCAGTTGAAACGGCAAGTAAAGTACAAATTTTTAGGTGTCTAAGTATATGTCAGGTTAACAGGGAATTTCTACCGCTATATGTGTGTGTGTGTGTGTGTGTCAAATGCACAAAAAAAAAAAAAGGCAAAACACTAAAAACAGTCCAGTCCTTCAAAACAACACATATTTAAATATCAGTGCATTACAGAAAGTGAAAAATACTTGCCACATTCTTAGATTGTAGTGTCTGTGTTTCTGTGATTCTGTGAAATGCTCTCAAAGAGGTGGCATAAACTGAGACTTATCACGTTCTTCCATGTATATTTCTCTCAGATGTCTGAAAAACAACAAAAAAAGTGACTAATCTTTGCTTATGTGGCTCAAAAAAAAAAAAAAAAAAAAAAAAAATCTGTCTTAGAAGCTCATTTGTTTAACAAAAGTTCAGAACAGTCACTTGGTGCAGAGTCCTTCCAGGGCTGAAAAGCATCTTAACCCTCTGGAATCTGAGGCTGATTTGGGGCCTGGAGAAGTTTTGACATGCCCTGACATTTGTGCTTTTTTCAGTTGTTCATAAACATATTAATGACACAAGTGTCATTACACTGTATTCAGCACAAACTAGGCTACCATAATATGTGAGCAACATGTAAGTACATGTTTGTGTTTTTGAAGGAATAACGTTTATGCGTGGTTATTGAAAAAACAAAAAACTTAAAGTCACTGAAATAAGGCCAAAAAAAGTATATTAAATCTGTGTTCACAAGACTTCTGGGTATTGGAGGTTGTAGACTAGAGTTTTTGCTTTAGAATGATGTAAAAATGATCCTGCCTACTCTTTCATTTATAACAATATATTTAGTTTTTGTAAGACACTTTTTGTCAAGAAACACAGTATGCGTGGAGGCGTGAATCATCATGAATAATTGGTGATTCTCACCTGAGAAGACAAAAGAATTGCATAATAATGACCTGAAATAATAATAATGAGGTCTTTCTGTCAGGTAGACTGTGAAAAAACCCTCTGTGAACATGTCTCAAGCTCATCATGGTGTGTATCAAACATACAGAAAAAAAACAGCAATACTGTGAAATATTATTACGATTTAAAATAATGGTATTCTATTTTATACTTTAAAATATAATGTATTTATTTCTGTGATGCAAAGTGTCTGAACAGTTATGTTACCTCTATGGCATTTCATATAGGCTTTTAGCTTAAAAGCATGCACATTTTAAGAAATATTGATGGATTCTCATATGTTTATGTCAATTTTCTATACAGAGGAGTAATATTTATTGTCATCACTATGAACGCTGGATACGGTGTTTTCAATTCATACTTGCAGCCGGAGGGCGCTCTGTACACCTTTAGTCCACAAATTAATCTAAAGAACAGGAACCAGGAACTAACGGCATGTCTTCTAGAGGTCATTAACCATGGCTTTAACATCCAGATAAACACTTTCAAGACAATAAATACACGATTGAGACGATGCATACAAGTATTGCCTCAGAATTTGCCTCTGAATAGCACTGGCTCTGTGGGCGTGGCCGCATTAGCGGATAATGAGCTGAATCACAGACTTCTGACATGGCTCTCTTTTCATACAGATTACATAAACAGAATGTTTGTTTTCGATTTGACTTACATGATTTAAAACCTGACATTTCAACGTTTCTTTAGACACAAGTCTATTTTTTTGTCATTAGTATTCACTAAGTTACTGTTCATTTTCTGAGAACTATCAGATTGGACTTCGTTCAGAGGGAGACGAGAGATCACGCATCATGTTAGTTTTCTTCATTTTTACAAAAAGCACAACATTTTGTTTTTACTCTGAGTGTACACACATAAAAGAAGACATTCTATAGTTTCAATTGATATGTTACTTATGTCTCTATGACAAAAAATGATGGCGTATTTTAAGTCTATTTTGCTGCAACATGAAAAAAAATCCTGCAAAACGCACTGGCGCGTTACCCGACTCCAGAGAGTTAAAACTCCAGCATATGCCGTTTTAGAGTCACAATTCTCTCAGCTGCCTAATATAGACATTTCTGGAGTTAGACCTGCTCTCGGCAGTTAGGTCAGCAGTGGCACTCCCTTTATGCAACGAACAAGGTTGGCCAAGCGTTTGGCCAGCGGTGGACTCCGTTCATCCATCTGGAACGAGCAGGTCACCAAGTTGTAAAAGGAGCCGTAGCCCACCGTGCAGGTGAGGCAGATGACGTTATAGGACATGCTGAAGTCAGGTGTGGGTAGATTTACCAGCAGGGGTTCAGTGTACACTCGCTCAAAGTAGCTTGACTCTTCTTTGACTGGGATACTGGAAGTCAGATGTGAAAAAGTTATAAAGAACCAAAACAACTAAGGTACACTTATTTACTATTAACACCAAGACCAGTTTATACTTACAATTTAGTTTATGAATTTAGTAGAAAATTAAGACTTCACATTGGTTAGTTTAATAACTGGTGTCCTGCAGATTGTAGCTCAAACCAACTCCAAAACCCCTGCCTGGAAGTTTTCAGTAATCCCGGAGACTTTGATTAGCTGATTCGGGTGTGTTTAATTAGGGTTGGAGCTAAACTCTAGCACTATGTCAACTAACTCACAATTATAGCTTCATTATAAATAAACATTACTTTGATATTTTTATGTGTAGAACGGTTTATTAAAATGATGTGTTCAATTATCAAAGTTTTACTCAACACGGTAGTAAGTTCTTCTGGTCTTTTGGCAATTAGAAGCACAAAAAGCCCGCCAGGTGTTATCATTAGATGTCAAAGCTGCACGTCTTGAAACTCATACAGCAGAAATAATGTTTAGGTTCCCTTTAACCACTTTAAGCTTGTCTCATTATATGAATTAAATTATTTCCAGATTTAGTTACTTAAGAAAAAAGAGAATGTGGAGGAAAAAGGTAAAAAATATATAAGTAGGAATTTAAAAAAGATACACTAATAAAAAACATTGACAGGGAAAGGATATTACGTTTAAGGGTCACTGCTACATAGGGCTGGGTATCGTTCAAAATATTCGATACAGATACCGATACCTTGACTTCGATGCCGATTCCTGAACGATACATTTTGTTGATACCAATTTTATAAAATCTGTTTTAACAAGATTACCTCAAAAAAATCTTTGGTTTTATATTTTAAGTTTGATTTTTTTTTTTTTTGTTACAGACCCAAAGCCTAGTCTCCCAAGCCACTGCACAAAGGAATAAAAAAGCACAAATGAACAAAATGTAACCAACACAAATCAGTGCAAATAGTTTTAATAAAGTTCAAAGAGTTAATGCAAAATTTCAAGTCAGAATGTGAGGCTCACTGCAGATCTTTAAATCACTCAGCAATAATTGTTCTTCAAAAAAAAAAAAAAAAAAAAAAATATATATATATATATATATATATATATATATATAGATATAGAACATTTTGTATATTTTAATGATAATTCATTAATCTGGTACACTTTGAGAGTTCAAAATAAAGGGCTCCAACCCATGTTCATTGTGCAAATTCAAAGATAAAAGTCTGTGCATCCACCCATTCAATGATATTCTGATTTATCCGATTTTCTGTACCTGATCACCACATTACAATTATTCAAATTCTAAGTGTTAAAAACATCATATGGTAACATATCACACTGAAGTAGGCTGCTTATAAATTAACATTTATTCAAAATTAAAGTTCTTATTTGGCTAAATTACATTTCCTTAACAGCCTTTAAGCACAGGCTTTACTCCCTTCAAACTTAAATTGTCACCCTTTCCTTACATAATTGTTGGAAATATAATTATATGCAATATATAATTATATCACTTCTGTTAAGCTTGTGTATATTTTAACAGCTTTAACACTCTGGAGTCTGAGGTATCACCGGCGATACCACCTCGGTTTTTTCTTACCAGTGTGAAAGAGACTCAAAATACTCCGTCAATGTTGCAGATACAATTAAGAGTTACACACCATTTTAATCTGTTGAATGTCTTTTTATTTGTGTACACTCAGAGTAAAAACAAAATGTTTTGCTTTTTGCAAAATAAAACTAACATGATGCGTGATCTGTCGTCTCCCTCTGAACGAAGTCCAATCTGATAGTTCTCAGAAAATGAAGTGTAACTTAGTGCTTACTTAGTGTAACTTAATACTAATCACAAAAAATTAGACTTATGTCTAAAGAAACGTTGAAATGTCAGGTTCTAAATCGTGTAAGTCAAATCAAAAACAAATATTCTCTGTTTATGTAATCTGTATGAAAACAGAGCCATGTTAGAAGTCCGTGATTCAGCTCATTATCCGCTAATGCGGCCACGCCCACAGAACGAGCGCTATTCAGATGCAAAATCTGAGTCAATACATGTATACATCATCTCAATTGTGTATTTATTATCTTCAAAAGTGTTTTGCATAGCCATAGTTAGCGATCTCTGGAAGCCTCTATTAGTTTGGTTAGTTCCTGGATTGTCACATGGCCTATTCTTCTTTAGGAGGCATTTGTGGACTAAAGGTGTACAGAGCGCCCTCCGGCTGCAAGTATGAATTGAAAACAGTATCCAGCGCTCATAGTGATGACTAAATATTGAATAAATATTACTCCTCTGTATAGAAAATTGACAAACATGAGAATCCATCAATATTTCTCCAAATGTGCATGCTTTTAAGCTAAAAGCCTATATGAAATGCCATAGAGGTAACAATTGTTCAGACACTTTGCATCACAGAAATACATTATATTTTAAAGTATATAATAGAATACCATTATTTTAAATTATAACAATATTTCACAGTATTGCTGTTTTTTCTGTATGTTTGATATACACCATGAGCAGCTTGAGACATGATCACAGAGGGTTTTTTTCACAGCCTACCTGACTGAAAGGCCTCATTAATATGCAGCTCATTAGAGCTCTTTATGCGATTCTTTTGTCTTCTCAGGTGTAAATGACCCATTATTCATGGTGATTCACACCTCCACGCATACTGTGTTTCTTGACAAAAAGTCTTACAAAATTTAAATCTCTCTATTGTTTTATATGAAGGAGTAGGCAGGATAATTTTTACATAATTTTGAAGCAAAAACTCTAGTCTACAACCTCCAATACCCAGAAGTCTTGTGAACACATATATGTTTTTTTGGCCTTATTTCAGTGACTAAAGCTTTTTGTTTTTTCAATAACCACGCATAAACGTTATTCCTTCAAAAATACAAACATGTACATGTTCCTCACATATTATGGTAGCCTAGTTTGTGCTGAATACAGTGTAATGACACTTTTTCCATTAATATGTTTATGAACAACTGAAAAAGGCACAAATGTCAGGGCATGTCAAAACTTCTCCAGGCCCCAAATCAGCCTCAGACTCCAGAGAGTTAACTAAAAAGGTACACTATGTAATAATTTTGGCCGCTAGAGGTCACTAGAAGCCTTTTCAAAACAAAGGCACTGGAACGATTGCGCAACACACACATCACAAGCAGCAGAACTTTTATTATGATACAGTCGCTGGCACCGCTTCTGCTTTTCCGGTCATGAGTATGAGGTAAATTGTTCTGTTTATTATTAGATACATCTGAGTGTGTTGAAAATAATGTTATAACGTTACTCTGTGCGTTCGCTCGGCGACTGCTGCGAGACGCTGCAGTAAGATAGATCGATTTTAGAATATTTAGAATATTAAATATTGGATGTCTTGTGTTGATAAATGGCATGCAATTCATTTTTCTCTGAGGCATGGTAAAGCATGGTACTAGCAAAAAAAAAAAAAAAAATCAAGAAAATTGATTTAAACAATAAGACTAAACGTGTTGAGCTATATAACAATCTATTTTCTGTCAATAAATATATCAAAACAGATGTTCCCTTGTCTATTAAAACGTGTAATATTTTAAAGCGTCTTTGGTGTTTCATGGTTTCTACAAAATAAAACCGGAAATCGAGGCAGACCGAGGGGTAACGCGGGTATGACGCAATTGATAGGCGACTCCTCACATGTCCCGGAGCCTTGGTTAAAATTGCAATTTTCTTACGATTTACAAATAGTTGGAAACATTTGGGATATTTTAAGTACTCAAGTGAACTAAATATATATCACTGGCGTAGTGGTTTTTGGATATTTTACTGCAAAAATATTACATATTGTACCTTTAAGTTATAAAGTAATCTCTCATGTTGGTTTTCCTTTGTGTTTTATATAATGACCACCAGGAGGTGCTCTAGGCACGTTTTCCTTGATTGTATTTCTCTTCAGAGAAAACCTTTCAGCTGAAAACGAAAGTAAAAGAGTGACGCATGTTCGTTGCATCTTACCGTGAAATGAAAGTTCCGTGTCTTTATTAAAATCAACATATTAATGATTTATCTCTCATCCACCCACAATTAATTGGAATGTTATTTTTTATTACTTGGCCTGACCCGCGGATTATCTGCAGTATTGCAGTATCAGGAGCCAGAGCCTGTGCTCATACAGGCGAATTAGAGGCCGTCACAAACCGGTCGCACGTTTCCATAGACTTGAGGAATGAACGCTGATGTAACGCTGCTGTGTCGTGTGTTGTACCTGTCCATAACTCAGTACTTCCCACAGGTTTGAAATATACTTGCAGTAGTAGCCGGGTGAAAAATCATCCTATTACCCATGGCACAAAAATGGTCTACTACATGTGACAAACAAATAATGTGTGATTTTTATCAGTATTTTTTATTTATTGAAATTAATTTTAATTACATAGCATACTAATTGCATTTAATTACATACTAATATTATGCATTATTATGCATTGTAAATTATGCAAAATTACAGCATTTAAATGGTTCTCCTTTTCCTATGTTCTCCTTGCTGCCATATAGTGTCTCTCAGTGAATGGGACACAGATTTTACTAGTAAAATTTATATAATAATATATGTGTCAAATAAATGTTCTTAGTCTTTTCTTCCTGTGGGGGAGACTACAATAATTTACTATGAATTAAATGGAAATCAAATTGAATACAATTTGTGTAACCAAAATACCAATAATGCCCAAAAGAAAAAAACTTAGCGTGACTTAATTATAAACAAGCCCGAAATACACTGGGACTCTTATTTTGAAATGTCTGTACTATTGCAGGCTGATCCTTCAGATTCTTACAACCATATAAAACAAATATAAAAGGCCATAAAGTAGACATTGTAATAATTCATCAACTTGAGTTCATTAGCAATCGCTTAGCATAAATATGCGCTTTTCATTGATTGAGAATCACTTTGAAACAGTCTGAAGCGCTGTTGCGCGAGCTCGTAGAATGCGCAACAGCGCCGCCTTGTGTGACATTGCAAAATGCAGCGCCCGTGGGAATGTTAGCGGGAGTAACTCATTCTGATGCACACATAACAAGCAGGTACGAAACAACTAGTTAATCGATCGCGGATGGTTTCATTATCTTGGGCGGATATAAAAGTATAAGAGGATAAAAATGAAAGCAAAAATGTGTCTCCAAATATACTTGGGCGGCGGTTAATATACTGGGGCGGCCCGCCCAAGTTAAGTCTATGTGTGGGAAACACTGTAACTAGTCTAAAAAACACTGCGTGTCCAGCTGTTTGTGCAGGCAGTGCGGTTGTTCACAGTATCTGTTCGCATACACAGCCGGTACTCTCACCCGTCCTTTTTGGAGATAAACTGAATATGAAACCGTTCACTCCAGTTTCACTCCCTCTCTCGCACTCAGGGTCTCTCTTGCGTACATAGTTTTATATATTTAGACATAAATAACATTTACATTTACATTTATTCATTTGGCAGACGCTTTTATCCAAAGCGACTTACAAGTGAGGAATACAACAAAGCGAGTCGTCATGACGAGGCAAATAGACAAGAAGTGCTCATAATACAAGTTATAGGCAGTGCTCAGATTATCCTAAGATACAATAGAGAGGGATTAGAGGAAGTGAAAGGATAGGAATAAGTTTTTTTTTTTTTTTAAGATGAGGTTAAGTGCTCACGAAAGAGATGGGTTTTCAGCTGTCTTTTGAATATTGCCAGGGATTCCGCATTCCGGATGAAGGCAGGAAGATCATTCCACCAGCAAGGGACAGTGAATGAGAATGTTCTGGAAAGTGATTTTGTGCCTCTCTGTGATGGTACCACAAGCCTTCGCTCCTTTAATGAGCGCAGGTTTCTGGTAGGAGTGTAGACTCGTAAGAGTGAGTGGAAGTAGGAGGGTGCTGAGCCTGTGGTGGATCTGTAAGCAAGCGTCAACGCCTTGAATTTGATGCGAGCAGCAAGTGGTAGCCAGTGAAGAGAGATGAAGAGAGGCGTGACGTGGGCTCTTTTGGGCTCGTTGAAGACGAGACGTGCTGCTGCGTTCTGAATCATTTGTAGAGGCTTGATTGTGCATGATGGCAGTCCAGCCAGAAGTGCATTGCAGTAATCAAGCCTAGAAATGACCAGAGCCTGGACCAGAAGTTGGTTTGCATGTTCTGTTAGAAAGGGCCTGATTTTCCTGATGTTGTAAAGTGCAAATCTGCATGACCGAGCTGTCTTTGCAATGTGGTCTTTGAAGGTCAGTTGATCATCAAGGATTACTCCAAGATTTCTGGCCGAATTTTGATGGGTAATTGAGGATGTGCCTAGCTGGATGCTGAAATCGTGATTTAGAGTCGGATTGGCAGGGAAGACGAGAAGCTCAGTCTTAGCCAGGTTGAGCTGTAGATGATGTTCTTTCATCCATGCCGAGATGTCCGCCAGACAGCTTGAGATTCGTGCAGCTACTGTGGGATCATCTGGTTGGAATGAAAGGAAGAGTTGTGTGTCATCAGCATAGCAATGGTAGGAGAATCCATGTGCCTGAATGATGGGACCAAGTGATGTAGTGTAAATGGAGAAGAGGAGGGGTCCAAGAACTGAACCCTGAGGAACACCCGTGGTCAGCTGATGAGCTTTGGATACCTCCCCTCTCCAGGCAACCCTGAAAGACCTTCCTGTGAGATAGGATTCAACCAGAGAAGTGGAGTACCTGTGATGCCCAGTGATGAGAGGGTGGACAGGAGGATCTGATGATTCACCGTGTCAAAGGCAGCAGATAGATCGAGCAGAATGAGAACTGATGATTTGGAATCAGCCTTTGCAATCCGCAGGGATTCAGTGACCGACAGCAGTGCAGTCTCAGTTGAGTGGCCACTCTTGAAACCAGATTGATTGACATCCAATTGGTTGCTATGTGAGAGGAAAGATGACACCTGGTTGAAAACAACTCGTTCAAGTGTTTTTCCTATGAATGGTAGGAGAGAAACAGGTCTGTAGCTGTCTACAAGAGACGTGTTTAATGTGGGTTTCTTAAGCAGTGGGGTTACCCGAGCCTGTTGAATGTGTTAGGGAAAGTGCCAGTGTGGAGAGATGTGTTGATGATGTGTGTCAGTGCTGGTAAAAGTGTGGGAGCGATGGCTTGTAGAAGGTGTGTGGGGATGGGATCTAGAGGGCAGGTAGTAGGATGATTGGAGAGGAGAAGTTTGGATACTTCTGTCTCAGTGAGGGGAGAGAATGAAGAGAGGAGGTGTGTGGCTGTGTGTGTGGTTGGTCTGAGTTCCTGTGTGTGTGGAGCGGAGAACTGACTGCTGATGGTAGATGTTTTGTCAGTGAAAAATGTAGCAAAATTATCAGCAGTAAGGGATGAGGTGGGTGGTGGTGGAGGGGGACAGAGGAGAGAGTTGAATGTTTTGAAAAGTGTGCGTGTGTTTGAAGCGCTGTTGATTTTGTTGTGGAAATAGGAGGATTTAGCAGCATGAATTTCAGCAGAAAAGGATGAGAGCAGAGACTGATAGCTACATAGGTCAAATTGATCTTTTGATTTGTGCCACTTCCTCTCTGCAGCCCTGAGTTTGGTCCAATGTTCACGAAGAACATCAGATAACCAGGGATTAGAGGGAGTGGCACGTGCAGGCCTGGATGACAGAGGACAGATACTATCTAGAGAAGAAGTTAATGTGGAACATAAAGTGTCTGTTGCTGTATTCACATCCAGAGATGAGAATTGTGAGGGTGAGGGAAGGGAGGATGATACAGTAGAGGAAAGATGAGAAGAAGAAAGAGAGCGCAGGTTTCGTCTGAAGGTAACTGGTAGCGGGGTTGGTGGTGAACAAATGGGGAGTTGAAGATTAAAAGTAATGAAAAAATGATCAGAAAAGTGCAGAGGTTTTACCAGAATGTTGTCGGTGATGCAGTTGCGAGTATAAATGAGATCAAGTTGGTTGCCAGATTTGTGTGTACTTGTGGTTATGAGCCGATTAAGATCGAATGAGGCTAGCAGAGAGTGGAAGTCAGAAGCATAAGGCTTCTCTAGATGAATGTTGAAATCGCCAAAAACTACAAGTGGGCTACCATCCTCTGGGAATGAGGACAGCAGCATGTCCAGTTCCTCTACAAAGGTACCCAGTTGGCCTGGGGGGCGATAAATTACTACGATATGAATTTTGACAGGAATTGAGATTGTAATAGCATGAAACTCAAATGAATTGTAGTTGCACAGAGACGAATGAGTCGAGTATTTCCAATTGTCAGAAATGAGAAGACCTGTGCCCCCACCCCTCCCAGATTGGCGAGGGGTATGAGAGAAAGTGAAGTTGTTAGAGAGAGCAGCAGGGGTTGCTGAGTCCTCTGGACGAATCCAGGTCTCAATCAAGCCCAAGATATTAAGAGAAGAATTAGTAGCAAAGGCTGGAATGAAGTCAGCTTTGTTAACTGCTGACTGACAATTCCATAGACCCACAGAGACAGAGAGAGGAGTGTTAGTGTTAGAAGAGGAGTAAACAGGACGCAGGTTAGAAGCATTGCGCTGCCTTTTACGTGGGTTAGTGGAGCGTTGCCGAGAGACAACAGGAATGAGTTGAAAGCACATGCTGAGGAAGAAGGACAAGTGTGAAAGGAGGGAAGAAACTTAAGTGCCTACCGGTGTCGTTGCTCGGTGGAGTCGCGCAGGTAGAGTCGCAGGTCTTTACCCGAGTCGGTCTTCACACGAGGAGGCTGAACGCTCCCGCTGACGCTTCCGCGACAGCGCGCACACAATTAATATACTGCTTATTAACACGTGATTGAAACGAGCTAGGCCCGCCTTGCAAATCAGCACTGCAAAAGCCTAAACCCGTGAATGGCTGAAAACCGAAACTAACTAAAGCTTAAGTGCGGGCAATAACACCAATAAAGTCTGCAAACGCGGCTGTTATTCTAAACAAGTACAATTAAAATACAATTATAGTCGAGGTAGGAAATAGGACAAACACAGATACGAATTAAATCCTTCCTAGCAGCAAATAATAAACGAAGCAACTGACCCAGAACAGATATTAAGCAAAACACTTACGCGCTCTTGCGTCCGTCACCACTGCCAGCTCGCTAGGTAGTGCATAAGGTAGTGCAACTTAATTACATTGCTCAACAAGACAGTGACAGCATTTCTCCGCCCCCTCTCGGTTCCGTTTGGAGGTATCGAAATTTGGTACCGAATGACAAGACACTTTTCTATACTCGATAGTATCGAGCCAATTTGGTCAGCACCTAAAAAGTATCGAATTCGATAACCAGCCCTACTGCTACATACAATTTACCACATTGTAAAAGGAGACCCACCCCCAGTAATTCAACCTAAACTGGTCCAGGTCTGTGTGGCCATATCTCTCCCAAAATCAGACCAGCACTTATGGTACATAATTGGGCCGAATGTGGCTAAATGAGCTGTGTCTTGGTGCAAATCGGGCCAAATCAGCACATCCAACGCCTAGCCAAATCTGGCAACCATTACTGGGCCAGAGCTGGCTCACGAAAAGTGCACAGTCAAGTGAGCCAACACTCAGCTGCAATTGGCATGATTGCGCTGACTACCTGGGTTTTTAACCCCCAGGGGTCTGAATGATTCTAGGGCCCTTGAGATGTTTTGATATGCCCTGACATTTGTGCTTATTTCAGCCACATATACTATTGGCCAACAAGTAATTCTGCTGTATTCAGCACAAACTCTGCTACAACACATGAGAAAAATAGATGTACGTGTTTGCATTTGAGGAATTAACATTTATGCGTAGTTACTGAAAAAAAAAAAAAATTAAGTCACTGAAATACAGCCATAAAACCAATAATAAATACGTGTTCACAAGACTTCTGGGTATTGGAGGTTGTAGGCTAGAGTTTTTGCTTCAAAATGATGTAAAAATTATCCTGCCTACTCGTTCATATAAAACAACAATGATTTAAATTTTGTAAGACTTTTTGTCAAGAAAGACAATATTCGTGGAGGCATGAACCTTCATGAATAATGCTGAGATTCACACCTGAGAAGACAAAGACCTGCATAACGAGTTCTTTCGGGTCGGAAGGCAATGCGAGTGAAAATTTATCAAAGTACAAAGTTTTTTTTTTCCCCCTGGTAGTTTATTCAGAATATAGTTAACAATATAAATGAAACAATGAATAAATGAGGGCACGATTTGAGTATACAGATTTACCTGGAAATAAATCCTGTTCAAAGATATAAGTGAACATCACTTAGCTGGCATTCCAAGGTGTTTGGCATTTCTTTGCAGTGGAGAAAAAAAATTCCTGGTTCCAGTCATGACAGTGATATACCATTATAACCGTTTCCAACACTGGTAATAACTGAGTATCAAATCAGCATATTAGAATGATTTCTGAAGGATCATGTGACACTTAAGACTGCAGTAATCATACGGACAATCATGCGCACAATAGCGCTGTGCAAAATAAAAGAGTCGGTGGAAGCAATGTCCAAGAAATGCAGAAAAATCTTTCTGTACCACTTTATGGTTGTGCTGTGTTGTGTAGTACTGTATCAGCTGATCAGACAGGTCAATGCCCCCCATGTGTTTGTTGTATCTCTTGGGATCTCTTTTGAACAGGTGTTTGGAAATTCTCATTGTCACATCTGTGTAAAAAAAAAAAAAAAAAAAAGCCATGAGCATGTTGATAACACAATCACTATGGCCATGCATAACAAAGACAGCAGTTATTGTTCTGTCATACAAGAACATATGCTTTTGTATTATGACGATGTAGACAACATGTATGATAAACCAACCAAAACTGGGTGAAATATATTATGAATATGTTTAGAGTATCACATTACAAGCATTTACACTTGAGCATATATACACAAACATTTGTAAGTGACATTTTAAGGCAATTTTGTCAAAAGCTAGTCAAAACTAGCTAAAATATAGTCTGAAAACTCATGAGTTTTAGATTATCACCATGCACAACAAATACAACAGTTTCTGTAATGCCATACACGTACATACGTTTTGAATTATGATGTTTAGTTACATCTGTAAAATATTACTGTGCACTTACTAATGTTGATAACACAAATTATAATATCATTATCAATCAATAATGGCCATTCATAACAAAGACAGCAGTTTTCGTACAAGAACATACTTTTGTATTACGACGATGTAAACACTATTACATCTGTAAAATATTACATCTATGCACTTACTCAGTATGATTCTCAATCGTACTGAGAACTGAACGATACCTGCGTGCCCGTGTGCGGTGCTGGTGAAGGCGAGCACAATGCAGAGACATTCCTAAACAAATAAAACACTATTAGCATACATTGTCCAAAGTAAACTGATGGGCAATTAGTGGGTATGGACGCACAATGCATGTATATATCTGCTGACGATGGGCCATAGGACAGAAAAATATATATTGATTGGCCGTAGGCCGCGAGTATCTGTTGATGGGCCATATAGACTGCACGTATTTAGTGCATTTCAAACATTTACATCTGTATTCACGATAGGCACAATATAGTGTGAAAATTCATACAAGTTTTATATTTATCAGAAAAAGAATTATGTAACACTAAACAACTTACCCCGTACTTTTATCCTCCTCAGGGTCAATTCACTGTTTGAAATGCACTGTTCGTCATCTCAATCATCCTTCGAGGAAAAGTTCTTCTTCAAAAGTACTTCCTCACTGTCCAGAATCATCCGAAGAGCCTCTTTACCGGAGTAGTGTGCCATCCTCAAAACGTGACTAACGTTCAGTGAATCTGATGTTTTTTGTGGCATTGAATGAGGGGCGTGTGCGATTCAGACAGTTCACCTAAACCATTTACCATGTGAACGGCGCGGGGGGTGTGGCGGTCTCAGCTCATTACAGATAATGAAGTGTGAAGGAAAAGGAACCTCTCCTTGGTTTAAAATGATTTTTTTTTCTTTTTATAAAAACAGAATATTTGTTTTTGATTTGACTTCATTTAAAAGTAGACATTCCAAGCATTATGTAGACATGCGTCTCGTCTGTGTGGCAAGTATTTGCTGAGTTTCAGTTCATTTTAAAATGCATTTCAGAATTGACTTCACTAAGAGGGAGACATCAGATCGCACATCACGTTCAAAAAAAAGTACAACACTTTAGAGTATTGTATAACACTGGTATGTGTGATCAAATTCGGCTGAGTATTTTGAGTCTCTTTCACACTGATGAGAAAAAAAAAAAAAAAGCGAGGTGGTATCGCCGGCGCGACCGTCGACCCGAAGGAGTTAACTGAAGAGGCAGGACAAAATGCAATAGACACTTAGAGGACAGACAGCAGTGTATAGAGCAGTGTTTCTCAAACTTTTTCTGCCATTCCCCACTTTGGAGGTAGGGAAGGGTTCCGAGCCCCACCTGTCCCCCATCGCCCCAACAAAATGTTAATAAACTAGGCTTTAAGTTTAATACATTTAATGTTTTTAATATATGAATTTATTTTATTAACATTACATTTTAAAACATTACATCAAATAACAGCATTAAAAACTTTATTATATAAAAATTATAAATGAATTATTTGAGTTTTATTGTTTCCATGGCAACGCGTCATGCTCGTCACGTCACACACCGCAGCCACAATAAACACTGTATGACAGATGTAACGCTTTTATTTCGTTTCTTTTTTTCAAAATATTCACAAACTTGCTTACCATGTAATCAACTATCTGATATTCCGATTCTCAAATATGTATAAGTGAGTATGTTTTGTCTTTTAAAATTTATCTTGATCTATAACGCGAGAACTGCGCCGCTATGTTTGTTTGCGCAGCTGTTCAGCAAACCCTGTCAGTCAGATTTATAGCACGTGAATTCATCAATTTCTCCCGAAATCCATGCAAGTAAGTGGCCGGTGATCTGCAAATTATATTTGAATTGATTGTTACTGCTGCTTCCATAGACATCAGTATGTACTTTACAAACACTAAATGTATGGTTTTATTAGTTCTTATGTATATTTAAATGTCTGACACCTAGAATAAACATTATGTTGTTAAAAACACTGCATAGTTGTGACAAATGACAAGCGCTGCTGAACGCGTCCATCTCTGGCTCAGCGCCAGCCAAAGCGCGATAGCACAGTTTGACTCTGCAGTTAAGTGACGTCACTGAACGTTATAAATCCCATATGTGGGACCGTACTCTCAGGGGCACAGAAATAAAAATCCCATATGTGGGACAGGACTCAAAAGGTTAAAAGAGATGGGCACAAAAATGTCCAAATTTCCTCTCGTTTGTCGCGCCCCACCTGTCATGTCTCTATTCCCCACCAGTGGGGTGCGCCCCACACTTTGAGAAACGCTGGTATAGAGTCTACTCAGCTGAGAGAAAGGGTGATAAAAAGAGGACGTGTGTTACGGATGTAAAGGTCAACATTCGCCAGAGGAATGAACGTTTCTGAATGAACTGCCATAAATGTGGAAAGCGTGGACACAAAACGAGTATGCAGGGCCAAGCAAGCTTCTGTGGGGTGCCAAAAAACGGTGTTCAAAGGACAAAAAGGAAGAGAAAAAAGAAAAACGGTAATCTCATTAGAGAAGAAGAAAGTGATGAGAGGGAGGACACCAGTGATATTAAAGACCCCCTGTAGTGAAAATCAAGTTTTTAAATGTTGTTTATATGTCTATGTAGAGTTTTTAATATGCTTTAAGACAATCCATGTGCAAATTCATAAGTCAGCACCATTGCTGAGTATTTTATGTTTGAAACTGCAGTAAACCAAAGACAGTCTAAAACCCGTGGTTTGAAATCGTGGGTGTTCGTGATGTCACAGACTACCTTGTAACCATTTACAACAACGTGCCGGCTGGCTTTAGCATATCATTAACTATGAATGCTCTGAAGCACACAGAGGAAAATTGCTGCTTCACAGAGGAAAACGGCTGCTTGTTCTCTCGATACTGTGTTTTACTGAGAAATCAGGCGATTCAGTGAGAGCAGTCCAAACAAATGCAAGTGGATTCAGACTGTTTTGCAAAGGCGTTTTACCAATTCATAATTTAAAACACAATTTAAGCATCAGAAATTAAACTGAATATGTGAAGCGAAACAAGCTTTTTTTTTTCTTAAATATCCACAACACAAACAACAAATTGCTCATCACTATAGCAACACTAGACTCTCCAAGCTGGCGTGAGCGAGTGGAGGCAGGGCTAATTTGCATATTCATTGATCCGTGTATATTAAATGGAGGCAAGGTTGTAGAGTTACATTCAAGCTATTTTAAAGGCATGAAGAAATTTTCACTTGAATTTTTTTTTTAAATATGTCATTTTGGTGATCAAAGATGAGTTTTAAGGGATAAAATAATTGACTACAGGGGGACTTCAACACAATATACAGTGTATCCCAAGTCCAACCCAAAGTGGCTCCTATCACACAGAAGGTGAATGTGAATTGCATGGAAGTGGAGTTTGAAGTCGACAAAGGTTGTGGAGTGACAATCATCAGTAAAGAGCAATATTCTAAGTTGTGTAAACAAACAGACATGCCAGAATGGAAACCTTACAGTTTGAAACTGAAGACGTGTACTGGTGAAAAGATGGAGGTGCTGGGCCAGACTACAGGAACAGTGGAAATGTAAGAAAGAAAGAAAAAAAAAAAAAATGTAAAAAAGAAAAAAAAAAAAAAAAAAGAAAGAAAGAAGAAGAAGAAAAAAAAAACACAACTTACAATGGTCATGGTAGTAGGAGCGGGACCCAATTTGTTGGGGATGAGCAGACTAAAAGACTTACGGTTGCTGCCAGAGCTGGTGAATCAAGTAACCACAGAGCCAGCACTGAAGTTGGCAGACATGCAGAGGTGTTTAAAGAAGAGCTGGGGCAGCTTAAAGGCATCACAGCTAAAATTCATGTCAACACTCGAGGCCCAACCACGATTCTACAAGCCCAGATGTATTCCATTTGCTGTTAAGCCCTTGGTGGAGGCCGAGCTCCAGAGACTGGTTGAGGAGAACATCCCTGTACCAGTGCAGTTCGCAGAGTGGGCAGCTCCCATAGTGCCTGTTAAGAAACCAAATGGCTCTATTATTTGGATTTATGGAGATTACAAACTTATGGTAAACAGATCATCCAGTATGGAACAATATCCTATTCTGAAAGTGGAAGATT
This sequence comes from Culter alburnus, assembly GCA_028476615.1. Taxonomy (NCBI): domain Eukaryota; kingdom Metazoa; phylum Chordata; class Actinopteri; order Cypriniformes; family Xenocyprididae; genus Culter; species Culter alburnus. The sequence continues at coordinate 26,646 of JAOTNS010003909.1, forward strand.
TGTTCACTCAGCTAGCTGAAGGCCAACAATTCTCCAAACTGGACATGAGCCATGTGTATCAGCAAATCATGCTGGATGAGAGTGCCAGGAAATGTGTGGCTATTAACTCACACAAGGGACTGCACACTTGCTGTAGGCTGCCTTTTGGAGTGGCATCGAGTCCACCCATTTTCCAATGCACCATGGAGGGAATCCTGCAAAACATAAAACATGTTACAGTTTACCAGGATGACATTAGTCACAGGGGCCAGTGAAAAGGAACATCTAAGAAACTGGAAGAAGAAGTGGATTGAGGCTGAAGAGGACCACGTGTGAGTTCCTGGGAAAGGAAGTGGTCTTCCTTGGTCACAAAAGTGCAGGCGATTCAAGAAGCACCCGCTCCTCAGACGTGAGTGAACTGAAGGCTCATCTAGGCCTGCTGAATTATCACAAGTTCCTGCCTAGCCTGTACACAGTGTTGGCACCATTGCACACGTTGTTGAGAAAGGAGACAAAATGGACGTGGGGCTGTGAGCAGGAAGAAGCCTTTGTAAAGTCAAAAGAGCTTCTCCAGTCCTCTGCTATATTAGTGCACTATGATCCTGCCAAACCCCTCATCTTGGCTTGTGATGCCTCCCCATATGTGGTGGGGGCCATGCTGTCTCACAAGATGGAAGATGGAACAGACAGGTCCATAGGGTTTGTGTCAAGTACGTTAAATGCAGCAGAAAAGAATTACTCTCAACTGGATAAGGAGGGTCTTGCTGTCATTTTTGGAGTAAAGAAATTACACATGTATGTGTATGGTAGACCATTTACCATCATAACAGATCACAATCCTCCAATTTCGCTGTTCAATGAACTCAGAGAGGTGCCACAGATGGCCTTGCCATGTATCCAGCAATGGGCAGTTGTGTGGGTATGACTACACCATTGTGTATCGAGTGGGCCAGGATCATCAAAACAGTGATTGATTGAGCAGATTGCCGTTGTCCAAAAAGGCAGTGGAGACTCCAATGGAGGAAGAGAGAATACTGCTGCTGGATGAAAATGATGTGTCACTGGTAAAAACAGAAATGGACCAATAAAGATCCTGTTTTAGCACGGGTGAGAGAATATGTGCTTAGAGGATGGCCTTAGAGGCTGGAGGATACAGATTTTGGAGCATACCTTAAACAACAGGATGAAATTGGTGATCCCTCCCCACCCCACAAAAGCTTGTGTCAGGAGAACAGGAACGCCCCTCCATGTGCATCCTTACATCCCTGGGAAATCCCAAAGCTGCCATGGAGAAGGATCCAAAGTGATTATGCAGGACCATGGCTAGGTAAAATGTTCCTGATACTGGTGGATGTGTACTCTAAATGGATAGAGGCTTATCCGTTGAATAGTTCCACATCCACTGCTACCATCCAGTGCCTGAGACAAAGCTTCAGCCAGCGCGTGTTACCAGAAATAGTGGTGTCAGACAACGGCAGTTGTTTCACAAGTAAGGAGTTTCAAGAATTCATGTACTATAATGGCATCAAGCACATTACCACTGCACTGTACCATGAAGCTTCTGATGGCTGGCTGAAAGAGCTATGCAAATGTTCAAAGGTCTGACGAAAAAAAAGAGCACAGGAGATTCCATTGAAGCCAGGCTGGCGTTGTTTGGCTATCAAATTACACAGCAGTTGACTACAGGAAAGTCACCCGGGAGCTGTTGTATGGATGGAAACTTCCACTTGACTTTGACTTCAACAGTCAAATGCAAGACAAGCAAGTGAAGCAGAAGTGGTACCACAATCAGCATGCTAAAGAGAGACATTGGAGTGTAGGTGACTGGGTGTATACCAAGAACTTCAGTTCAGGCCCTACCTGGATTCCAGGAATGGTTCAGAATAGGACTGGCCCTCTGTCCTATACAATCACACTTGGAAATGGCCAGGCAGTACGCCGGCAGATTGATCGAGGAACAGATGTATAGTATCTCCTGCTGGAACAGCTGTGTTGTTGGAGCCTTCCTTGCAAGTGTAGCACACGTGACAAATAATATTGCACTTGTTACTAGTATTACCATAAGCCACTAGGTTTGACTATAGAGATGTGATAAAGACAACACTGGTTAAATATTAAAGCAAATACTTGTATTAAAATGAACTATTAAAGGGATAGTTCACCCAAAAATGAAAATTTGATGTTTATCTGCTTACCCCCAGTGCATCCAAGATGTAGGTGACTTTGTTTCTTCAGTAGAACACAAATGATGATTTTTAACTCCAACCATTGCGGTCTGCCAGTCAAATAATGCGAGTAAACAGGAACCTCTACTATAAGAGTAAATAAAACTTGCATAGACAAGTCCAAATTAAACCCTGCGGCTCGTGACGACACATTGATGTCTTAAGACACGAAACGATGGGTTTGTGCGAGAAACCGAACAGTATTTATATCATTTTTTACCTCTAATACACCACTATGTCCAACTGCGTTCGGCATTCGCTTAGTGAGGTCTGATTGCGCTCTGACAACGGCAGTGATGTCTCGCGCTTATACTTCAACGAGTGCTAGACATCACTTCCATTGTCAGAGCGTGATCAGACCTCACTAAGCGAATGCCAAACGCAGTTGGACATAGTGGTGTATTAGAGGTAAAATGATATAAATACTGAACGTTCTAGGGCACCTTTAAATTAAATTCAATTGAAAGTGAACAATTTCACATGACTCTTTCTGTTTGTTTGTTCAATTATTCTGTTGGGTGCACCCTCTAAGCCAGTGGTTCCCAAACTGGGGTATGCGTACCCCTGGGGGGACTTGAGGTGACAAAAGGGGGTATGTGAACAAAATCCTTTCAGGTCTCAATGGCTTCTTCCTGGACCTCATCAACATCCTCCATGTCCACTTCCCCAACATCTGACTCATCTTCATCTTTGGTGTCACTGTCTAGCCTTGTTGAGGATGGCTCTTTGTCAGGCTCAGAGAGTCGTAGGTTTGCCCGGCTGGCCACCAGTTTTTCAACCCTTGCATTTGTGAGCCTGTTGCAAACCTTTGTGTGTGTGTTCCCAAACAGTGACCAGTTACGCTCAGAGGCAGCAGATGTTGGTGGGATTTGAAGGATGATAGAGGCTGCACGGGCCTCAGATCCACAAAGTCCTTTCCACCAGGGAGATGCAGGTATATGCTGGCAAGACAGCCATATCCCATCCCCTTCCCAAAGGCCTTGTTTGGTACGGTACTTTGCCAGACTGCCAAGAACTTTGCCTTTATCAAGACCCAGATGGTGAGACATGGCAGTTATGACAGTGTAAGCACTGCTGATGTCTCCAGCAGAGAGTATGATTCATATTTTGGGTCCAGCATGTATGCTGCTGCGTGTATTGGCTTTATGCAGAACTCTTGGCGCTTCTCCATTGATTTGACCACTGCAGTTTCCTCTGCTTGGAGCAGAAGGTAAGCAGGTAGAACAGTTTGAATTTCTTGTTTAAGCTCAGCAAACAGACATTTAACATCTGACAAGATGGCATTATCACCTTCAATCCTGGCAATAGCTGCTGCTATTGGTTTGAGGATTCTCAGGCTGCTGGTCACCCTTTCCCAGAACACATCATCCAACAGGATTCTTTTGATGGGACTTTCAATGGCTGCAGTCTGGGATATGGCCATCTCTTGCAAAGACCCCTTCCCCTCTAGAACTGTCATACATGATGACAACCCCACCCCATCAAGTGATGCTGTGGAAATAAGCTAGATGAATAAATACTCCATAATCAGCATGCTTGCTCAAACAAACTATAACCTAGTACACTGTATACATTATATATTCTTCTACATTCTGCTAGCCAGTTTTCTGTTATCATACAGAATTACTGTACCACCCAAAAGTTTGGACACATTACTATTTTTAAAGTTTTTGAAAGAAGGCTTTTTGAAATAAATAAATTAGTAATATTTTTAAATATTACTACAATTCAAAATAATGGTTGTCTATTTTCAAAATAATGTTTTTTCTAATTTATTCCTGTGATCAAAGCTGAATTTTCAGCATCATTACTCCAGTCTTCAGTGTCACATGATCCTTCAGAAATCATTCTAATATGCTAATTTATTATCAATGTTGAAAACAGTTGTGCTGCTTAATATTTTTTTAGGAACCTGTCATACCTTTCACAATTCTTTGATAAATAAAAAGTTAGAAAAGATTTAAATTTGGAATAAATGCTGTTCTTTTTAACTATATAGATCTTTATCACTTTTTTTTATCAGTTTAACACATCTTGATGAATAAAAGTATTAATTTCTTTAAAAAAAAAAAAAAGAAAAGAAAGAAAAGAAAGAAAAAAAAAAGAGGAAAGAACAAAAAATGACCACAAACCTTTGAACGGTAGTGTGTATTGTTACAAAAGATTTCTATTTTAAATAAATTGTTTGTTTTAATAAATCTGTTCATTTTTTAACTTTTTATTCATCAAAGAATCCTGATACTTACACTCATCAAACCTGGATTTATTTTATCAAAAATCCTTCAGAAAACCTTCTAATATGAATGATTTCTAAAGGAATTTTGATCAAATAAATGCAGGCTTGATGAGCATAAGAGACTTCTTTCAAAAACATTAAAAATAGTAATGTGTCCAAACTTTTGGGTGGCACAGTAATTCTGTATGATAACAGAAAACTGGCTAGCAGAATGTAGAAGAAAGAGCATCACAGCTTGAGCTAGCTACATGATAGCTAGCCTCATAAATTTTTCAATGAAATAGTGCTAGCTTAAATTTAGATATCTGATTTACTGGCTAGCTAGCTAGCTAGCTACTGTATAAACACATTTTGGTATTTGCTAGTTAAACTATAATACCACAGATCAAATATATTTATCCAAATTGTATCATCAAAACTTACATGACTTGATGTAGTCCTTGGGCTCAAATGCAGCAAGTGTGGCTTCTGTGGTAGTCAAGGCCTGGAAAATGGAGGGCAATCCCCCCCTTAAGTGATATATTGAGGATTTTCAGGGCCCTGGAGAAGTTTTGACATGCCCTGACATTTGTTCTTTTTTCAGTTGTTCATAAACATATTAAATGGAAAAACTGTCATTACACTGTATTCAGCACAAACTAGACTACCATAATATGTAAGGAACATGCATGTACATGTTTGTGTTTTTGAAGGAATAACGTTTATGCGTGGTTATTGAAAAAACAAAAAAACTTAAGTCACTGAAATAAAGCCAAAAAATATATTAAATCTGTGTTCACAAGACTTCTGGGTATTGGAGGTTGTAGACTCGAGTTTTTGCTTCAAAATGATGTAAAAATTATCCTACCTACTCGTTTATATATAACAATATATTGATTTAGTTTTTGTAAGACACTTTTTGTCAAGAAACACAGTATGCTTGGAGGCATGAATCATCATGGGTGATTCACACCTGAGAAGACAAAAGAATCGCATAATGAGCTGTAATGACTTGCATAATAATGAGGCCTTTCAGTCAGGTAGGCTGTGAAAAAACCCTGTGATCATGTCTCAAGCTCATCATGGTGTATATCAAACATACAGAAAAACAGCAATACTGTGAAATTACTACAATTTAAAATAATGGTATTCTATTATATACTTTAAAATATAATGTATTTCTGGGATGCAAAGTGTCTGAACAATTATGTTACCTCTATGGCATTTCATATAACCTTTTAGCTTAAAAAGCATGCACATTTGGAGAAATATTGATGGATTCTCATATGTTTGTCAATTTTGTATACAGGGGAGTAATATTTATTCAATATTTATTGTCATCACTATGAGCGCTGGATACTATGTTTTCAATTCATACTTGCAGCCGGAGGGCGCTCTGTGCACATTTAGTCCACAAATTAATCTAAATAAGAACAGGATATTCCAGGAACTAACGGCAAGTCTTCCAGAGGTCTCCAACCATGGTTTTAACATGCAGATAAAACGCTTTTCAATGCAATAAATACATGATTGAGATGATGTATAGCCTCAGAATTTGCGTCTGAATAGCGCTCGCTCCATGGGCGTGGCCGCATTAGCAGATGATCTGAATCACAGGCGTCTGACATGTCTCTTTTCATACAGATTACATAAACAGAATTTTTGTTTTCGATCTAAATAAGAACAGGATATTCCAGGAACTAACGGCATGTCTTCCAGATAGGCTTGTTGCGATAGTCGGTGTTACCGGTGATACACGGTGTTTAACCCACCTACCGGTCATAGCACTTGACCACCGGCACCGTCCCCATCGTGTTGAAGTTTTAGCCTATAGCAATAAAGCACTTAATTCAGTTAGTGACTACGTGCCTTCGTAATTTAGCGTAAGCGGAACGAGCGCCGCAGTAAAGCAGCAGCCGGTGTCCGATTTTCATTTATCATTTGAGGAGAGTGAGGCGAGCTAACTGGCAAAGGATGGCGGAAGATCTGGTTTCAAAGCGAAATGCAAAAGCACCTATTTGGAAATATTTTGGATTCAAACCAAATGCCAACAGGGAACCTGAAAACGTTAACGAGGCAACCTGTAAACTTTGCCTGATGAAAGTGGCAGCATCCGGAGGTAACACTTCGAATTTACACGCACATCTTCAAGCACACCACAAAAATGAAGCGGCCAAGATGTGTGCAGTGGTTCGTTTTGTTAATAAATGCACTTTAAAGGTGTTTCATAAGTGCTTTTGTTTAGGTTTTGCATGGTTGTTAAGTTTTATTCATTTTTGCAATAAAGATGTGGTAATACAAGCGAGTGTCTTATTGTTTTGTGTATTTTTATTAAGAATAAAATAAATTAACCCATGATTAATTCAAACAAATGCTACTGAATTGCCGCTAATTAAAGTGAAAGTAAATTGAGACGTGTGCACGTCTGCACGACCGCATTTTCGGCCACCCGAAATCCCCGACACGCAACCCCGGTGACACCGGGATTACCGTTTTTTTTACACGTCGATTAACCGGTGGAAAAAATCCGTCACCGCAACATCCCTACTTCCAGAGGTCTCCAACCATGGTTTTAACATACAGATAAACGCTTTTCAATGCAATAAATACATGATTGAGATGATGTATAGCCTCAGAATTTGCGTCTGAATAGCGCTCGCTCCATGGGCGTGGCCGCATTAGCAGATGAGCTGAATCACAGGCATCTGACATGTCTCTTTTCATACAGATTACATAAACAGAATTTTTGTTTTCGATTTGACTTACACAATTTAAAACCTGACATTTCAACGTTTCTTTAGACATAAGTCTAATTTTTTTGTGATCAGTATTCACTAAGTTACACTTCATTTTCTGAGAACTATCAGATTGGACTTCGTTCAGAGGGAGACGAAAGATCACGCATCATGTTAGTTTTCTTTATTTTGCAAAAAGCACAACATTGTTTTTACTCTGAGTGTACACAAATAAAAGAAGATATTCCACAGATTAAAATGGTTGTAACGAGGCGGGACTCAGGGTAAGATCCATCTGCAGGCTTTATTAAACAGAGCTCGTAGTAAGACAGGCAATGGTCAAACAGTGGCAAACAGGTATGGAAGAGAGCAGGCAGAATCGTAGTCGAGGAACAGGCAATGAATCAGGGCAGGCGGAAAGCATTTACAAAACCAGGAAACAATAGACAATCCAAAAGGTCCAAAGGGCAGGCAGCAGGAATCGTAACACGGGGAACAGACAGGATCAGCAGGCAGGCAGGCAGGCAGGATAGAAACTCTCAGAATTGCAACAATGGTTAACAAGACTTCACCCTGAGGTGGTGTGTGAGTCTTAAATAGTCCAGATAATAGGCTACAGGTGTAAGTGGCAAATGATGATTGGTGCGGAGTGTGCATGTGACAGGCAGGGAGGATTATGGGAAGTGTAGTCCAGGAACTGACAGGAATCGTGACAATGGTGTATAACTTGTATGTGCAACATTGACGGAGTATTTTGAGTCTCTTTCACACCGGTAAGAAAAAAACCGAGGCAGTATCGCCAACGTGACCGCCGACCCAAGGGAGTTAAGAGTTAGTAAGGTAGTTATTAAGTTTAGGTATTGGGTACAATTAAGAATGTAGAATAAGGTAATGCAGAATAAGGCATTAAATATGTGTATGTGTAATAAGTGCTAATAAATAGCCAATATTCTATTAATATTCATGCTAATAAGCAACTAGTTAAATTACCCTAAAATAAAGTATTACTGTGCATGTTATGGAAGAATGCAAGTACATGCAGGGTGTGTGGCCTCAATGGCACTCCAGTAAGCAGTGTGCTGTGTGCAAGTGACCGAGGAATGCAGGGTACAAATTCAACTTAAATTGCATTAAATCTTGTTGTTTTAAACAAAATTATGCTGCAAGATTTTTTTAACTACATTTAAAGCTGCAGTCCGCAACTTTTTTTGTGTTAAAGTTTAAAAAAATTATATGATGAGAATATACAACATGAATCCATTTTCCAAACCGTGTTTTTGTCTTATCCTGAATCATTATGGTACACTTATAATAAGTGTTTATATTCGGACTATTTCAGACCAGACTGGTAGGACTCGCCGCAGAGTATCACAGTAACTGCGTGACTCGCCATAGACATACATGGAGAAAAGTAGCTCTGGCTAGAATGTTCCTCCACAAGACGCATGCAGTTCTGTTTATTAACCGCTAGAGGGCCAAAAAATCGCGGACAGCAGCTTTAAGTTCCTTGTTATATTCCCATTAATTCCCATATATTCCCGTTAATTCCCATATATTCCCGTTAATTCCCATATATTCCTGTTAATTCCCATGGAAAGTTTCCAGCCTTGAAAATTCCCGGAATTTTGCAACCCTACATATGATAGATTGCATGCAGTCTGCTGCCTTAAATCACAATAAATTACTGTCGTTCTCAACAATGCACCTTTGTAAAAGTAGGGATTTAGCACTTACTCGCATGAAGAACAAATATAGACACAGATAATGGATTAATATCGATTTAAGACTCAAACTTTCTCCGACGATACAAAAACATACCTTGTGTGAGTTCTTGTATTTAATGATGATAACAAGCAAGAATGCAATTGTTCCCAAATATCCACATGACTGCAAACGTGACATTATTATACAACAGGTCAATAAAATGTACATGTTAAACACAGTACCATTAGCATTTACTCTATTTTGCAATGAAATAATAGTTCTAACGAAAACACACAACACACGTCTGTGTTTCGCGAACAATTCTGCAGCTTTGAATGAATCGTGAGAGTCAATGATTCATTCACAGCCACTTGCTTCATTACTGAATGAATGACTCGACTCGCTCATAAAAACAGTGACTTGCTGCCACCTACTGGTGGTTTTAGTTTAATATTTAAACGTTTTACTTAGTTTTACCATCATTGCATATTTCTTTATTGCACTTTTTTTTTTCATTATTTAAAACATTATTTTATGAAGTTATTCATAAAGAAAAAAATGCACTGGAAAATCAATTTAGGGGGCAAATATTGTCCCTTAATGGTAAAGGTGTGACTGCAGTCGAAGTGGAGACGCAGAAGGATGGTAATCCCTTCAGGGGGTACTCCAAGCTAAAAAGTTTGGGAACCACTGCTCTAAGCTATATGAATTTCTTAGACTACTACCCCAGATAGCATGTAGTAATCGGCCCGAGCTCGGCTGCTCCGCGGTGCATGCGGCTCAGAATCTGCATCGGCGCGTTAACCAGGCCGATTGTGGCCCGCAGCTCACTCTGGGACATGTATAATTGTTACGGCTGTAAAGCACTGGGCCAATTCCTGTTTCACTGTAACTGGCCCAACTCTGGCTATAGAGATCTGTGCCACTTCTGGCAATGACTCGGCTTATGTTCACTCACAGATGGTTACATAAGCAATAATTAAAATTGTCTTAAAATTGACTTTGTTTCCTGGTATTGTCTGATATGAATTAACTAACGTTACACGTTTAATGTAGCGAATTTGTCAATAACAACATCTGCGGAAAAACCTAATACAATAAAAGTGCCATATAAGACAGAACATTCTCTAATATGTATAATATCAAATCTATTTAAAAGTAATGTAGCAATTCATTCTTTTATACGCTTTTTATTCATTTGAAACGTGCTTCACTGCGCTCAGGTGATTCATTCATGTTCATGCACACGGCGGGGGAGGGGTCTTGTACCTGTGGTAGTCGGTGATATCCGCCATGTTTGTGCGGTTTGGACGTGAGCAAAACAATGGATTATTTACTAAGAGATTAATGTATGGGGTCATGTCGAGAAAACAGTTCTGGTAAGCATTGACGCACATTTACATTTGTAGTATGTTTACTTTGCAGACACTTAAAGAAACTTGCTAAAGTTAACTTCATGTGACTGCTGCGATCGCGGCTTTCTTGTCTGCAAAGTTTCGGTATGCCACTAATAAATGGACGAAATTTTTTCCATCTTTGATCTAAGCATTGATATGTGGATCTCGAGTGTTTACGCTGCACTAAACTTTGACGTGCAACACTCCGATCTGCAAACAAAGAGCTGAGGAAGAGGATGATGGCGGTCCTGCACAAGAAAGAGCAGGTTTGTTTGTTTGTTTTTAGTTTCCACGCTCATAGATTTATATAAATGCAATTGTAATGAGCAAAAGTTGTTTTATTCCATGTTTCTTCAAGAAGGTGAGTGAAGAGGATGTTTATACTGTCATAGATGATCATTGTTTTCAAATAACCTACAAACGCTAGTTACATAAGCTAGTTTCACTGATTTTTTTTTTTTTTTTTTGTTATGATGTGAATGTACTGCAATCCTGTGCATTAGTATGTCTGAGATCATCTTCAGGTGCTAAATGTAAGCAGATTTTACATTTACAGATGTTTATGACTGCTAAAACATGGAAAACACAACACAATCACAGCTTTTGTTGCTGCTAGCTGCTTGTTCACTCAGCATGTTAAGACACACAGGAATTAGTGATTATTTCTCAAACATGCCATAAATTGCTTTTAATATTTCTCTGTTTTGTAGTAAGAGTGTTATCGCTGAAGAAATGGCAGATTTTAATCCTCAGACACAGAACAGTGCAAGCCCTGAAGAAATAAGACCATGGACATCATCTTCTCTGACTGAACTAGCAAGGAGGTGTTGGAGCCAATGAGAAAGCTGGTAAGTTCAAGTAAAGTTTGTCACATTCAGTTAGACCATGTAACCTTTATTAATAGATACTTGTATACTATTTGCTCTTTACAGGTGGAATGTAAACCTGAGTAAATGCCGCTACTTTAATGATTATTTCTAAGTTTACTGAGCGATGTAAACTGCTGTCATCCACATCACATCATTGCTCTAACCAACGTTACCTGAAGAATCCTTTCAGCGTGGCAGATATTCACAAGCGTCTGGAGCGAACTTATGCAAGTAAAGCAAAACATTTTCTTTTTTTGTTTTGTTTTGTTTTTTCTTATTTGATTTTGTAAGGATATCTTAACTCCCTCGGGTCGGCGGTCACGCTGGCGATACCACCTCAGTTTTTTTCTTACCAGTGTGAAAGAGACTCAAAATACTCCATCAATGTTGTATACAATTAAGAGCTATACACCATTTTAATCTGTGGAATATCTTCTTTTATTTGTGTACACTCAGAGTAAAAACAAAATGTTGTGCTTTTTGCAAAATAAAGAAAACTAACATGATGCGTGATCTGTCATCTCCCTTTGAACGAAGTCCAATCTGATAGTTCTCAGAAAATGAAGTGTAACTTAGTGAATACTAATCACAAAAAAATTAGACTTGTGTCTAAAGAAACATTGAAATGTCAGGTTTTAAATAGGGATGTGCACAAACAGTCGAATATTCGAATATTCGTTCTGTAATTAATATTCGAAAAATAAAAATACTATTCGAATTTTACTATGTTGCTTTGCTGGCCGTAAATGCAGTGAATCCATGATAAATCCTAAGCACTAAAACTCGCAGTTATAACTAAATGCACCGGGTGGCGCTGTGGAGCGTTTTTAACAAGTTTATTTCATTTGATCGTCACATAATGTTGTCGTCTGCCTCACAAAGTTAATTACTTAGATGAAAATGATCTTACAAAATGGAATTACTTTTGATCAAATTAATTAATGAAAACGAGTTATCATAATATCAACACCATAATGAGAAAGCACATAAAATCTAAATACCCGTCGAGTGAGGAAACACAGCTGTCCATCACTGAATTCACGACAGGCAAGCGCAGCTGTAAGTTATCCCCGAGTGAGCCAAGATGATAACTTATCTGATAGCAAAATGATTGAGACATATGCTTCCTTTAAGTTTCGTCGAGGGAGATATATTTACGAACAGAAAACAAAGTGCTGCTGTTAGAAACTTAGCTTAGCACACAGTTATGTATACTATTATTATCTTTGTGTCTCTGCAACGTCTGTCAGCACGGCTCGTTTTCTGACCCGAGCATGTGGATATTATTGTTTTTCTCAACATGAACATGTGAAACAATATAAACACGATAACCATATACTGACTCGAGTGTATATGTACGTTTTGTACAATAACTGGCGCTGTCTGCTTTATAAGTATTTTTCCCGCTCGCGCTGCTTGAGCTTAAATGCTTTTGTTCTTAATATATTGTTTTCACATATTGTTTAATGCTTTGAACTAAAAGAAAACCTTAAGATATAATGTAAGCTTGTTGTGTATATTGCCTAATCGTAAGCTTGTTCAGAAAAAGGTTACAAAATATTGATGAATATAAAACAATAACATCTTTCTCGTTTAACCTCATTTAAATAAACGAATATTCGAATATTCGTTTTTTACGAGCCCAAATATTCGAATACAATATTTTGGAAAAATGCCCATCCCTAGTTTTAAATCGTGCAAGTCAAATCGAAAACAAAAATCCTATTTATGTAATCTGTATGAAAAAAGAGCCATGTCAGACGCCCGTGATTCAGCTCATTATCCACTAATGCGGCCACGCCCACGGAACGAGCGCTATTCAGATGTAAATTCTGAGGCAACACATGCATACATCGTCTCAATCATGTATTTATTGTCTTGAAAAGTGTTTATCTGGATGTTATAGCGATATCTGGCCTCTGTTAGTTCCTGGAGAGTCACATGGTTGTTCTTCTTTAGATTAATTTGTGGATTAAAAGGTGTACAGAGCACCCTCTGGCTGCAAGTATGAATTGAAAACACAGTATCCAGCGCTTACAGTGATGACAATAAATATTGAATAAATATTACTCCTCTGTATACAAAATTGACAAACATATGAGAATCCATCAATATTTCTCAAAATGTGCATGCTTTTAAGCTAAAAGGCTATATGAAATGCCATAGAGGTAGCATAATTGTTCAGACACTTTGCATCACAGAAATACAATATATTTTAATGTATATAATAGAATACCATTATTTTAAATTGTAATAATATTTCACAGTATTGCTGTTTTTTCTGTATGTTTGATATACACCATGATGAGCTTGAGACATGATCACAGAGTGTTTTTTCACAGCCTACCTGACTGAAAGAGCTCATTATTTATGCAGGTCATTACAACTCATTATGCGATTCTTTTGTCTTCTCAGGTGTAAATGATCCATTATTCATGATGATTCACGCCACCACGCATACTGTGTTTCTTGACAAAAAGTGTCTTACAAAATTTAAATCTCTATATTGTTTTACATGAACGAGTAGGCAGCATAATTTTTACATCATTCTGAAGCAAAAACTCGAGTATATAACCTCCAATACCCAGAAGTCTTGTGAACACAGATTTAATATATATTTTTTTGGCTTTATTTCAGTGACTTAAGTTTTTTGTTTTTTCAATAACCACGCATAAAACGTTATTCCTTCAAAAACACAAACATGTAAATACATGTTCCTCACATATTATTGTAGTCTAATTTGTGCTGAATACAGTGTACACAGCACACTGATCTGAGAAATGTGATTTTATTCCTACATTCATATGAATAAACTAGCAGTACCTTCATCTATGATTAGTAAACCTTTACAATATTCCTTTACTTGCAGGTTGAACTGGATGCTTACTGAAGAGTGAGCTTCAACACGTAAGGTAACTTCAGTTGAGTTGAAATGCAAGTTGCGTGATGTCTCAAATAACTGGACACAGACTTGACTTTCTCTTTTCTGCATCCACTGTTGGTTATACACTTGTGTGTTTTTGGTTTTCTAGGTTTGTGCAAAGTTACACCATATCACTGAAAATGGCACGCGTCAACAAGGTTTCAGAGACTCTGCGTGACATTTTAAATGTTTATGATCTTCAGGTGAGTTAAAGGGGTGGTTCAGTGGTTTTTTTCTAGGCTTGATTGTGTTTTGGGGGCACAGTTTAACATGTCTTAATGCTTAGTTTTTTTTTGAAAATGCTGTATTTTTCATATATTTTAGCTTTATTCTACACCTGTTTCCAATGTTATATGAACGGCTCGTTTGACTTCCTGCTTCTATGAAACCACTCCCTCCGAAATATGCAATGTGCTCAGATTGGTTAGCAGGTTGGTAGCTGGCCCAGTGTATCATGATTCACTGAAGCGTCCGGAAACGCCACGCCCCTTACCATTCGTAGTTAGCGCTTCAGAGGAAATGTAAATAATGGCGTCTATATTGCTGTATCAAATTGAGCAGAATCAGACCCAAATGAAGAGGAAAAAGCAGAACCTCTCCAAACGCAGCTTTTAAAGGACGTTTATGAATGGTATTTCATTTTGTATTTGTGTCAAAGTCATAGTTTTATCCTGATTAAAGCTTTACTGTAGCCGAATACATAACTGAGTAGTCACATTTTTGTAAAGGTAGCGTTTAATTTATAGCATGAACAACTGTTTGTCTATGAACATAGACGTTTGTTGGCATTTGTTGCACTAGAACTTAGCTAACTGGCTAGCAAAAACGAGTTGCTCTTTGTATATGTCCTTGATGCAACCAAAAATAGCAACAGAACTATACATTTAAAAGACGTACACACAATAAAACGTACTTACAGTTTGAAGCCAATAAACAGCAGCTTCTGCTTTTAAAGTAGGAACTGCTTCATCTTTCAGTAATAGCCTTTGTGCAAATCCCAACATTGAACTCGTGTAGATTCTGGAAGCTGTTTTCAGCGCTGCATCCAGTGTAGAAAATATCACAGATTATAATGGGTTCTATATCTTTTGACGCATCACGCAGCTCGCGTTCGGTGTAAACAACTCTTCCGCTTCCATTATACTGTGCCACATGGCCTCGCCCACTTTGTTGCGTGTTCCCGGGGGCGTTTATGTTAATAGCAAGGGTTTATGATGTCACCAACCCGGGAAGAAGCTCGTTGTAGTCCAAACCGGCCGTTTTTGTAGGCATTAAACTGCCATAACTTTAAAAGACAATATCTCCGTTTGCATTGAACTTTCAGTGCTGTAACTTTGTAGATACTGTTTATGCTCCAGCAGCAACATTACACACTAACGAAAGTTAAAAAAGTGAAATCGCATGTAACCACCCCTTTAAAATTTGTCAACACTAACTACCTCCATCACTGTCTTCACTGTATATACAATAAAGTTGGCTTGCTTGTTTAACATGTTAATTTTTGCTTGACTTTGAAGGGTGTGCATGATGTCAACATGAAACGCACCATAGCCCTCTGTGCTCCTCGGTGTACCTGTGAGGAGGACCCACAATTCTTCAAGAAATGCAAGTGTCCACTGCATTAACAGAATTGCTAGTATCAGTGAATGTAACGGTCTACTTTTAGTCTACTGAGTGAAACTTACAGTTGGACCCTCTAATCTTATTTCAGGAGGCGTTGGAAGAGCCAGACATCAGTGATTCTGTCATTGTGGTCAACGAAAGCACAAGTCCTTCTAGCACTGCAGTTGTGATAGAAGATGATCTTCAGTTTTATAATAAAAGACTAATCTTCAAAAAAAAAAAAAAAGTTCAATCGTACAGCTGAAGGTTTTTATTTCATTTTTTAGGTGTTATTGTTGTTTGTTACAGTTCAGCTAAGTTATTCAGCTCATTTTTCTAAGTACAACAGCAAAACTTTTTCCATTTACCAATGTGTTTAAAACATTAAGTTTGTCTATACTTATACACAGAGTGTAAAATTGAATAAGTAAATACCAGTGTATAATATGGTAAATATTTACAACAATTGTATAACTGCTGTTATTTGATGTAATATAGTTTTGTAATTGTTTTGTAAATAAAATGTTTTCATGCCAACCAGATCAAGTGAGGGTTTTTTTCCAAATGGACATATAATTGCTTTCATAATAATGTGATGTTTGTATAGATTTAAATAATGTTTATTTATGTATTATAATTTATATAATTAAAATGTAAAGCGTTTTGGCTGGGTATCAAATTTAAATGAAAAATGTATGAACAGTATGGTAGATATATAAACGGGGGCTGGGTCGTTTCTGGCTCGCTGTGCGCATTTGCGACGGCCCGATACCGGCTTGATTCCGGCAGCATCGGCATGGTAACGGCTGCCGCGTCTGGCCCGATTGATTCGGGCTGGAATCGGGCAGTGAGTACACCAGGCAACCGGCCCGATCGCTGCAGAAAGAAACGGGCCGAGTGGTTAGTCTCCGGCAGGCGAGAATCTAAGGGTGCTTTCACATTAGCACTTTTGGTGCGCACCCGGGATCGATTGACGTCAGAGTTCAGTACATTTGGATGATGTGAACACTGTCTTCTGAACTCGGGTGCGCACCCGCGAACCGTGACAGAGTCCGCTTAAAAAGGGTGGTCTGGGGTGCGGTTCAAGTGAACTCCGGTACGGTTCACTTCTGATATGAATGCAAACGTACCAAATTGCGGAAGTGAACCGCTATTAATGCCTTATTATTTGATAAAAATGTTTGTTTGTGTGTGTTTCACTCACTTTCCCAACGAGCATGACTGACGTGCTGCAAGCAGAGAGCTGTAGTGTAGCCTTTCTTATTTCTGCTCACCTTCAGCATACTACAGTCACGGCAGATAGAGGCAAGTGTCGTTATGAACAAAACCAATGGTTCAAAAACAAAAATATAAAAGTGAGGAGAGCAACGTTATGCATTTTGCCGCCTTCTCCTGCGCCGTCGTTACTAAGCAACGGAGTAAACAGCTGCTGGTTTGATGACGCAAACGAACCGCGGGTCGGACCCAAATAATATAATGTGAACACAGTCCATAGACCAGCACTTCTCAAAGTCCGGACTCCGGTCCGGATCCGGACCCGGAGGGAATTCAATCCGGACCCACCTCCATTTCGTATTTCAACAGCAGTAATTGTGTGTAAGGGATTAAAAATCTGGATTTCCTACTTTGATAAACGCATGTCAAAATCATTTTGTTTAGTGTTTTATGTCTTTTTGGAGATGGTCCGAAATTAAAGCGAAGGCGAGATATTTAAAGTTTTCCTCCGTGATTCAGTTGCCATGACATCCAGTGAGCATATACTTTTGATGTAATTGGACACGAGTCGCGCGACGCAGCGTTTGAATGGGTGTGGAGCAGTGGTTCTCAACCTGCGGCCCGTCACAAATGTAAATGCGGCCCGCGATATGCCGACCACAATAATAATAATAATAATAATAATAATAATAAAAAAATAGCATACAATTTATTTTTGTTTTAAAATTTAAATTAAAGTGAATTAAATAAATATAAATGAGCTATAATGCTTTATTTGTCATATAAAATAATTTTGGTGAGCATTTATTATTTTCAGACATCAGGCAATGTAGGCTAATGACGCAATCACTCAGTTAACGAAACAAACACAAGTGCGCGCTTAGGAAGAATTCAAACAGTAGCCATTAATTTTGTAAATTTAAGCCTCAAAATGGTCAAATTTGTTATTAAAGGAGAAAAGCTAAATGTGGAAGATAAAATGAAGGAACACATGCAAACAAGAAGAGTCGCAGCATCAGCAGCAAAGGTAAGAAGAATGGAAGAATCAGTTTGCTGTTAGGCCTAATGAGCGAGATGGGCAGCCTTCCTGTTTGCTCTGTAGTAAAGTACTTGACAAGTACGTGAATTCGATGTGTTTGATGCATTTTAAATCAGTAAAAATAACCGCATCATCGCACCCGCGGCTGGATGAGCCCAACTCTCCGATGCTGCGCGAGGGATTGCGACATGACAGAATGCTTGATATCGTCAGAGATTGTAATTAGCCTACAGTGCGCTCAGTGTTGTTTGTAAAAAGAGCTGAGTAACATTTGCTTATTAAGGCGTTTATGTGATTGTTTGGTGACTATTGCGATGCTGTTGAAGAGAGTCATACAGTCATACAGAATTAAATAGCAACTTAAAGTGATGTATATACAGTTTGTGTGTTCATTGAGCATTACTGATTATTATTGTAAAGCTAATGTCAGTAAGTTAGTTTTTATTTGTTATTTATTGTGTGCAACATCTTGGTATAATAATAGTATTATCTGCTAATACCATAACATTAAATCGGATTGGTTTGCATTGGTGACGTCATATGTAAATTATATGCGGACCGTGAGACTTGCACTTGGACCATTGTGCGGCCCACTGGGAAAAAAGTTTGAGAACCACTGCCATAGACTGTAAAAAAAATATGGACGTAGTGTCCGTGACGTCACCCATAGAGTTCTGAATCTATCTAGATACTATCTAAATTATTAATGAAGATAAGTTTTAACATCAGAAAGTTCTAAAGGTTTACTGTCAATCTACGGTGTTTTTTTTAAGATATAGATGCTCAAACACCAGTAATTTGTGTTGGGTGTGCAAATAACAACATGGGAAATCAAAATGGGACTTCATACCTTTATAATAGAGATCGCGAGATGAATCCAATCTGTGGCACTTGGGTAAAATATAAATGTCCATTGCAAAACAAAAAACAGTACTTTTTGTCCATGAAATATTGATATATTATCCATTGTTTGCATAACATTTCTTCTGAATGATCTGCTCTCTGTCATCGTTCTTCAAGAAAGAATGCAATCTGAGCAGCGTTTATGTTGTAAAACTGTATACGATTGTATCTAACCAAACAAATGAGCCCGTGTCCAAAGTATATTTTTCAAAATAGTGCAGCAGTTTTAGTTATAATATCCAAGCAGTGCTGTCAGAGTTGTATATCCTCCTGGTATTGTCATTGTAGTAAATCTCACAAACAAAACTTTCAGCCAATGCCACGATCCAACAACGTGTGTTCTGTTTCTTCCGCATGCATGCACATCTACACAGATGCACATCAGTCTCGAATATTATGCAGCAAGCCATATTTTATAATTGTATAAAATAATCATGCACAAATACGGCTGAGATGCCAAATTCAGCGGCTGGAATTAGCTGAGGTAAAGTGACAGCTCACAGACAGTAGCGGCATCTACCTGTCACTCAAGTGACCACGCCCTTAATTATGCAGAACTTTAAGGCTTAATATAATTTAAAAGAATGACTTAGAAAAAAATTCACCCCCCTCAGAGATGTCATGAAGGGCAAAATTAGCAGTATAGACCAAAACCACAATTTGAACCAACTTGTAAACATGTTTTTTTCTGCTATAAACTTGGCCAATTTAACATGGGACTCAATGAGATTCTGCTCTCTTTTGGAGCCTGTCCCTAGCGGCCAGTCGATGAATCGCAGTTTAAGTCACTTCCGTATTGGCTTCACGAGAAACTGGGGGAGGTTGCCGCTTGACACAGTCCAGTGGGGGCAGGGGGCAGGGGGCAGGGGGCAGGGGGCGGGGGCAGCAATCGAACTCGGGTTCGGTCCAGGCAATCGAACCAAGTGTGAAAGCACCCTAACAGGAACTGGCCCGAGTGTATTTTGCTATCTGGGACACCAATATCAATTTTCAAATAAACAATTACAAAGTTCACAGTTGTAAAATTGAACAGTTCACTCAATCACATTCAAAAATAAATCCTTGGAATTGAACAAAGCAAAATAACGGTTCAGAAGAAAACAGTTCAATAAATCAGTTCAAAAAGACTCGTTGAAAGGATTAGTTCAAAAAGTTCGGACGATTCGATTCAAAAGATTCAGTTTGGGGAATTCAAAGTTCTTTAGAATCGATAAAACGATTCTAAAGCAGTTAGCTCTTGAGCAGTTACTCAAAAACAAAACTCAGTTCCGTTTAGGAAAAAACTAGCAGGCAATTAAAACTTTCCTACCCAATTCCACAGGTGTTGGTTTTCAACTCACAATCAACGTTCATCTCGCTGGAGGCTCGCCATCTTAAATCGTCACGCTGAAATGAACGCAGCTTCAGCATAGGACAAAAAACCTTACCTGCATGTGTAACAGGCAGTATTTAGTTCACAATACACATTACATTCACTGCTTTTAGTTTAACAACAGTAAACAGTAGCACTTATTATCCTGTTCAGCATTTACTGCTACATTTCCATCATAATTCGGCAGCTTAGATAACATTGCGCTACATAAACGAACATAAAATCATTCGTTCAATATCATTAACAACACAATATGAACATTAAGAACTCATATACACATCTTTTAACCATTAAACTCTTTTAGCTTGTTAAACATAAGATTTTATCTGTATTTCATTCTGATAATGAAATACGTTTTCACTCTCTCTCAATTCAGTACACAGTTAAACATTCATGAGATTTTACACATCTCAAAATGTGTACTCACCAAATCCAAAGAAAATATGCCATATAAACTTTTCTGGTTTAATCTTCTCTGACGATTTTAACTTTTACTCAAAGTTACACTGCTGCTCTCACCTCACGCAGAGAAAATAAAATGGCTTCCCCATACAGCAACTAGCGTGGTAGGGCGGGACTTCAACAGAACCTCACATAATTGGACAATTACCGAAATGTCAATCATCACACTGACATGCATTTCACTTTGATTTTAGAATTTTTCTTACACTTTTTTACTCATTTCTGGTTAGTTTATTATTTTAACAAACTCTTAAATTATTTCCTTTTAATAATTAATTTGTTAAATTACACAGGGTTACACAAGACATTGATGAGCTGCCATCGCCAGAACCTCTCGGTCCTGTACATGGACTGTAAAAAAATATGGACGTAGTGTCCGTGACGTCACCCATAGAGTTCTGAACAGCAGTTTTGACGCGAAAATGAGGCCGCTGCCATCTTAGGTGCGCGTCACCGCACGTCACTCCCGGATAACTGAAAATGGGCAAAGAGGCGGGACGAAGTTGGAGCCCATGCGACTTGTTGCTGAAACCACGCCCGCCCTAGCTATCCATCTTAGATACTATCTAAAATATTAATAAAGATAACAATATCATTAGAAAGTACTAAAGGATTACTGTCAATCTACGGTGCTTTTTTACGATAACGTTATAGATGCTCCAACACCAGTAGGCTAATTAATTTGTGTGGGGTGTGCAAATAACACAAATCAAATGGGATTTCATACCTTTATAATGAAATAGAGATCGCGAGATGAATCCAATCCGTGGCACTTTGGTAAAATTATATATTATATATCAGTGGCGAGCGGTGACTTTTTTAACCGGGTATGCTGTGTGGTGCGTCATGTAAATAAATGTGACCAATGCAGTTACGTTGAATGGGTTTATAGCTAATATGCGAGACGCTCACGTTCTCTCTAGACATTGTTAGTTTACTCATTTGCTTGCTCATGACAAATAGCAACACAGCGAAAAGTATTTCTAATATGTTGGAACTTTTACTGAGAGTAGCCCATATTTACCTGTTGAGACGTGCCTTCACAAGCACCTGTAAGAGCTTTTGTGACGTTTGAGTCGACGGAGGCGCAACATGCGAAAGGTGTTTGCAAAATATGCTGTATTTTTGTAATCCGCTAGGTGCCGCTAGTGTCACAGAAATGACATACTTCAACGTATCAGTTTAGGACACAGATCTAAATCAGACACGACAAATAAACACCATGGCGTCAATTTAAATGTATGCCAGAAGTACCTTTTAAATTAATAATTAAAAAAAAAAAGTATAACAATTAGTATTAGCAGCCTATTATAAATAAAAAAAAATAATAAAATGTAATTATAATAAATATAAGTAGGCTATAATTAATAAAAATATCAGTAGGCTATTCTTTAAAAAAAAAAGTTGAAATTATGCAAACACAAAAAATGATATCGATTAACATCCTTAAACTATTTATAAGTTTTCATAAAAAAATCTCTATGGAGAAAATGAAATACTATGAAAATAGTTTTAGTTATGATTTTTCCCCCCCCCATTTGGCTAAGTCTAGTTAGTTTTGTATCAAATACAATGTGATTTTCGGTTATCGAGATCTGGCAGCAGCTATTTTTTCCTCTTGGGCGAGCGGTCCGCTCATAGCTTATCCTGCCCATGTAATTTGCAATAGACCAGCAAACCAATGAGAACGCTCTACAATGATGACGTTCCATAACAAAAGCGCGAAGGCGCAAAAGCTGCTGCAGATCAGCTTACCCGGAAGTCTCCGTAACTGGCAGATTTAGGGAAAATTACCGTCGTTTGGCAAATAAATTAATTACGGACAGTTACATATGCATTACCAATCATGTAGGCTTTATGGTACACATCAAACAAGGGATTAATAGTAATTTATAATGTTAATATTAGTTGCCGAGTCCACGAATGGCTTGGGTATGCAGAGCATTCGCAGCTTATATGGACCGCACGCCACTGATATATATATATATATATATATTATATATATATACCAGATGTACCAGATGTATATCTCTCATGTTCTCTCAAGCTAATAATGAGCACGTGTCCAAAGTATAATTTTTCAAAATAGTGCAGCAGTTTTAGTTATATCCAAGCAGTGCTGTCAGAGTTGTATATCCTCCTGGTATTGTCATTGTAGTAAATCTCAGGAACAAAACTTTTAGCCAATGCCACGACGATCCAACAACGTGTGTTCTGCATGCGAGCACATGTACACAGACTGACATCTGTCTCGAGTATGCAGCAAGCCATATATTGTATAAAATAATCCAGAAAAAAAGCACAAATACGACTGAGATGCCAAATTCAGTGGCTGAAATGAGCTGCTGAGGTAACATGACGGCTCACAGACAGCAGCGGCATACCTGTCACTCAAGTGACCACGCCCAGGGGCGCCGTTGACACAGGGGACAGGGGGGTCAGGACCCCCGCAGTTTTGAAAAGAGAGAAATCGACCCCCGCACTTTTGATAAGGGCTTCAATCAGTCAAAATGTCATCTTTTAACTTAGGATATTTTCTTTAAAATGAGACCATTTTCACGTTTCTGTGAGCTTTCGTTCGTAAATAATCAACTATTTTGTCACGGATGTGAACAGGAAATGTGCTTTCGAACGGAGAAACACGCAATCTCCAAGCAATCGATCAAAGCATGCTAACGTTTTAGGACAGGTCGATGGTATATAAATCATGCACGAACGTTAGCGTTTGTCAATCAAGCCAAACCGTCCATTCAGAAACCGAGAAATTTGACAGGAGGCTGATCTCTCAGGTTGATGCGCGAGCTGGATTGACTGAAGTTTTCGTGAGGATTTATAGTTTATGGACTGTTTTGATTTCTGTAATTACATCTAGAAAGGTAAAAGCATTGATGGCATCTATAAAAGAGATCCCCCCCCCCCCCCCCCCCCCCCAACACAGTTTGGTCCCCCCCACTTTGAAAATGTCTCCTGTGCCCCTGACCACACCCTTAATTATGCAGAACTTTAAGGCTTAATATAATTTAAACAGATGAGCTATAAAAAAATTCACCCTCCTCAGAGTTGTCATGAAGGGCAAAATTCGCAGTATAGACCAAAACCACAATATGAACCAGACTGTAAACATGTTTTTTTCTGCTGTAAACTTGGCTAATTTAACATGATGGTCAATGTGATTCTGCTCATTTCTGCAGCCTGTCCCTAGCGGCCAGTCGATGAATTGCAGTTTAATTCACTTCCGTATTGGCTTCACGAGAAACAGGGGGAGGTTGCCGCTTGGTCCTGTACCATCAGATGACAGTGTTGTACAGCAGACAAGCGGATTTACGGTAAATGCCACAGTGTTGGAGATTTCCAAGGCAGAGCAGCCTGAACTCAGAAGGTCTATGTGAACAAGGAAGTTGCCCAGTTAAAGGTGCAGTAGAATGGAAAATTGAATTTACCTTGGCATAGTTGAATAACAAGAGTTAAGTACATGGAAATGACATACAGTGAGTCTCAAAAACCATTGTTTCCTCCTTCTTGTGTGAATCTCATTTGTTTAAAAGACCTCCGAAAAACAGGCGAATCTCAACATAACACCTACTTTTACATAACATTCGGGATCATTAATATGTACGCCCCCAATATTTGCATATGCCAGCCCTTGTTCAAGGCATTAGACAAGGGCAGGACATCTGTATGGCGGCATTTTAATGCCATTAATGATCGAGCGCACAACTGATGTTTGCGCGCGCAGTAAATCACTTCCGCGAGAGGATAACAGATCTACACGCGAGCAAACGGGAGCCCGCAAGCTCATTTTAAACCCGCGCGCGCGCATGACATCTCCTTTGCGCACAGATCAAGCCCTCGCGTGCTCGGACAAGATTCGCAGCACGCGCGTCATCATTCCCCACACTCGCGCTCAATTATGGCGATATTTTAATGCCATTAATGACCGAGCGCACAATTGATGCTTGCGCGCGCAGTAAATCACTTCCGCGAGAGGATAACAGATCTGCAAGCGAGGAAACGGGAGCCCGCGAGCTCATTTTAAACCCGCGCGCGCACATGACATCTCTTCTGCGCGCAGATCAAGCCCTCGCGTGCTCGGACAAGACTCACAGCACGCGCGTCATCATTCCCCACACTCGCGCTCAATCTTCTATTTCGCTCGCGCGAACACTTTTGATTTTTGTCAGTCGTGGGGCAGGACTTTACTTATTTCATTGAAACCTGAAATCTCATTGGTCAACTCTGTTTTTCCGGAAATCTGTTGTGATTGGACGCCTGTGAGTAGCAATCAAGAGCTGAAGCAGAGTTATCAAGATGGACAACCAAAGAGAGGTAAGTACGTCAGTGATTGCTAATTTTATTATTTCATTTTAACAATGTTATGTTTTGTATGATTATTTTATACAACAAGATTTTCTATTAAGCATTCTTTGTAGCCGTGTAACTAGCTTGAAGCTAACCCCACAACCATAGCTTTCTATACATAAAAATAAATATATCTGAAATATTTTCAAATTCAGTGCATATATTCTCTTTATCTTAAAGCTAATAAACTATGATGAAACGTCCTGTTGCCATTATTTTTAGTAGACAGTAGGCCTGTATATCAGTCAGGCCTAATAATGCTTTCATATACATTAGGCCGAGTTGCAGAACGCTGCCAGGCATGTTGTGTCCCTTTTACGCAGTGCTCTAACACGTGAGTCATGCCCACCGTCAGGAATGGGTAAGTTAATTGTGTTGTGCAGCATTATATTGAATTAAACACTGCATACCTGGTTTACATTGAAATGTAATAATTATCATTGGTCATAATAATATTGCTTTGAGTAGTATAGTCACAAAGGCTTAGGGTTTTTATACAGTTTTGAATAATTTCAACAGATGAAGGGCAGGTTCAGAGAGAACAGGTCACAGCAGGCAGGAGGCAACATGCAACACAGCTACAGGGTCAGGCAACCCCTGGCAACAGGGTGGAGTCTGCAGTGAGACCACAGCGCACCCTTAGTGGTGTTGCATCAGGAAATTCAGTGGACCAGAGTATGGCCAGGTTTGGATCTCTCAGATAAGCCAATTTTATAGTGCAAACAAAGTACTGGTAGGAAGCACAACATGGATATAGTAGCAATTCTCAAGTAGAATAACACATATCAGCCTACATTTCATCATAATGTCCTAAACATTGAAAAATTACAACTTTTTGTAATAGATTTTATACATGATTAACACATCAGATTCTTTTTTCCTCTCAGAGCATTCCCTGGTCTTTTCAAGGCACGAAAAAGCTTTATCCCAACTCCTAAAAAAAGGCCTGCCAGGTCAATGCCAATTCAGTTTTTCCTGCTAAATAAAAGTGTTGAACGGACCCCAAAAGCCTCTGAAGAGTTGATTCTTCTACAGGCTGGACTAGGACGGAGGACTGTTGCCATCCCAGAGGATGCTGATCACTCTGAGGTCTTGCACTTCAAGTTTTACATATAAAGTGACTATTTAAATTAAATATGTTGGTGTCATTGTTTTGTCTCAAGATGCACAGCAATAATGTAGCTTTCTAGGGCATTTTTATAAAACCTGCTTAAGTATCCTAATTTAAGTAAGGCCTATTCAGGGCTTTAGTTAAGCCCTGTCTGTGAAACCAGGCCTTAAATAATTTATTTTATTCAGCTTAATTAGGCTCACTATATATTATCTGATAGTGTGATTTTCTAATCAAGCAAGTCTTGTCTTAATAAAGTTTGGTGTATTTAATACCACCAGATATCTAAACTATTGTTGGAGACATATTCAAAAATGGAATCATTGGAGGGAGCCTGGATGCTGTATAAAGCTGTTGGTAAGTGTTGTATGTGGTATACATCAGTACACTGGATTGTTGCTTTGAGTAGCATCTCTGCTTTAAAACCATTTTTAATTTTCTACTTTTGAACCTATCTTAGTTTGTCTGCCTTGGCTATTCAATGTTAGAATGGAATAGAATATTATTACATTTCTAAAACATTTTTTGTCATTCATTTGTCAAAGATTTGTCTTTTTAAATAAATAACTGATTATGTCTTCTGATCTTTTTTACTTTTTTTGGTGTGTTACAGGTGGATCTGGTCAGCGAAAGCTGAATGTGGTTGCTCCGGAAGCTGAAGGATACACAGGGTCCTACCTTATTAAAACGGTTGGAGGAAAGGGCTGTTTATACATAATGCCAATTCAGAACACACTGGACATCTCCCCTTTACCTTACTCATCCAAAGAATTTGAAAAAATGCCAAAAGCTCGATGTGTCAAATGTCACACAGACATGCCTGTTCAACTGTTGGCTGTGCACGTCCAGAAGTGTGAGACAGACATATGGATTAACAGCAGCGATAGTGAATCAGTAAAGTCTATTTAATTTTTTTTGATAGTTTCATTGTTTTCATAATGAGTCAAATTTACAATTGTCAATTTACAATCGGCCTTTAATTTGTCACAGGAGCCTATAGATTTCTTGCTGTCATCTGATACAGAAGTGCCTTCCATTTCTACAATAGTGGATGAAGATAATTCCAACGTAAGTCGTTCAATGTCATCATGCATATCCCAGGTCTACTAATAATTTACTTGGTAGAAGACAATTATTTTGTGTTACCCATACTAATACAACCACAACTGACAACTGACAACTGTTTTTTATGTAAAAGGATCCTGGAGACCCTACAAATGAAGAAGTGGCATCTACTTCGACAGAATTGAATCGGTGTAGTGGCCATGTAAGTTGTGTTTTAAATAATGGATAGTTATGTATGGAAACTATGAAGCGATTTCTCAAATTTGATCATGTTTTATATTTGTTTTTATCCACAGTTAGGGAATGAGTTGGATTCACCTTCAGTGGTTATGGATGCCAAGGTAAAACCAATGCAGGACTACTTAGTATATTTTTATAGAAGGAAATGTTATCATTTTTTAAAAAATATTGCATTTTATTATTCATACAGATTCATTTTCAGATTAATTACTTATTAAATTTATATATTATACAATTATGCCAAATCATAATTGTCAGTTATTCCTTTGAAATTGTAATTGAGATTATTTGATTTTTAAAATTTACATTGAATGATGTTTTGAATAGCTTTTTACCATTGTTTAAAGCAACAGCATGCCATATTCTTATATGAAAATAAGTTGAAAAGCTTCAAATGTCAACTATACATTTGTTGGTTGTTTCTATATATATATATATATATATATATTATGGTATTATATATATATATATATATATATTTATGGTAACACGTTACAATAAGGTGTCATTTGTTCACATTATTTAATGTATTAACTGACGTGAGCAATACATTTGTTAATACATTTAATACAAATGCTGAAATTAACATTAACTAAAATTAACTTCAATTGTTAATGCTTAGTTCATATTAACTAATACAAGTAACTAATGTTAACTACTGATCCTTAATTTAAAGTGTTACCATATGTGTGTGTATATATATATATATATATATGCACCTTTTTTACGTAATTATGTAAATGTGACGTCTGTAATTGTAATCACCTTAGTTAATTTTGTTTTAGGTTTTTCTGTGTTTTAAGTGTTTTCCTGCATTTGTTTGTAAGGTATCTTGTCCTGTGTGTTCTGCCATGTATTCAGAAGACTTTATTGAAGTACATGCAAGTACCTGTGGGGAAAGGTTATTATTTTTATTTTAGGCTTTGTGTTTTCATGGAATTATTGGTTTAGCCTACAGTCCTTACCATTAGTTGTTTGTGTGTGGTAGTAATTTTTATTTATCTAAATTGAATTTCTTTCAGAGCTGACGATAGACCAAACCAAGATTTGGACATAACGGGACAAAAGCAAGACAAGCAAAAGAGGTGCAATTAAGTTTAATTAATAGTGCCTTTTTTACATAGGCCAAAATCTAAAAAAGCATGCATCTCTGTTTTCTTTCTCTCAAGTCTTACAGACGCAATCAACACACTTAAAAAGGCAATAGACCCTTCAACCTTTTCAGCCTCTGTGTCACAAGGGAAGACATGTTTTCCCGAGGCCTAACACAGTGGAAACGGCAGAAGAAGTCCTCTCCGAAGAATCCCCTCAGAGTCACATTCATTGGAGAGCCTGGGATAGATAGTGGTGCTCTAATGAAAGAATTCCTGACCGGTATGTTTTTGTTCTCAGATGCAGCAGCACCATTGCATAAATTATGCAGTTTTATAAAATGTAGTCATCATCTTCAGTGCATTTGTTATTAATACTGGCAATTTGCATTTTTCACAGAAATGATGGCCGGAATTGAGGAAAAATTCTTTGAGGGAGGGAGCACTGGGAAAAATCTTAAGTATTCAATTACGGACTTTCAGAATGACAATCTCAGGTAGGTTTATTAGCATTACAGCTGGGTAAAAAAAATGTTGATGTCTCAATTTTAATCGAACCAATCTCATTTTTACAAACTGACTTGTATATCCCAAGAATCGAGAAAATAAGTCTCTTTACAGCTGATAAATGAACAACATTTTATACATTAAACTGCAATAGGCTTTGTGCTTTGTTACTTTTGATAAGAAACAAAGTCTCAGATTTTGAATTCTGTCCATCTTATTTTGAAATTTAAACAATAAATATCGCTGTGGCACTCGCTATTTAATGCAGTGACCGATCACGCAATGTGCCTCAGGTCAAGTGAAGCGGCAGCATGCAGCGCACTTGAAAGATCATGTCTTCCTCTATTTTAATACCAGTTATGGGCTACAGCGTGAAATAAACATGAATGAATGCCAAAAGATATGTAAACAGATACAGGACAATTTACTGACATTAATCCTGTCACATGTAATCGCCCAATCAGTGCTTCAGCCATACTTCAAAGATGTCACAAACAGCTTGTCATGTTTCTCTCATAAAATCCATATTCAGTGACCATGAACTTGGTAATCAGCTAGAAAATTAACTCTGGAGAGGAGCATTGTGCTAAATATATGCACCATATTTCATTCATTGTAATGTTTAATCAATATTTAATGTATGTTTAAATGTTTACATTTAAAAAAACATGGTTATGTAAAAATAGTATTGTAACTTTAATATTATGAAATGCTCCTTGTTTAGAATTTAAGTGTTTGTATATAAATCAGTTTATTTGAACCTTCAGTATAATAGTAATGTAATAGCAACTAAGCTGCTATGTACCACATAAATATAATATAATATAATATAATATAATATAATATAATATAATATATAAATATTTGTGTCAATACCGAGCCCTAATTCAAATCCTATAACAGTTTGTCAGTTAAGGCCTTTCTTTGTCAATTGAACTGCCCTGTTTTACTTTAGGATAGTTGGTGAAATAATGGCAGTGAGCATTACTCAGGATGGACCTCCACCCAACTTTTTCATGGAGTGGATATACAATTTCATTTCTTCCGGCGAGATTAAAAAAGATGAGCTGACAAAGGCTGACATAACAGATGCAGACCTGCAAGATCTAATTGACAAGGTTTTCTAATTCAACTCAATTAAAATTTATGTATACATATGTGTACTGTATGTCTGTGTTACTCATCATTTTTATTTCTTTAGATTGAGACCGCAGACACTACAGCCTTGCTTGACCTTTCTGAAAGAATTGTAGCATGTGGGTACACAGGACCCCTAACATGTGATCGAAAGGAAGAGATTGTCAGGTGTTAAGCAATTTCCAGACCTAAAAAAATATATAGTCAGTGTAATTTTTTTTTCTAGTTGATCTGTTTTATAGTATTTAAACACCTACGATGCCTGTAAAATAATTTACAAATGCTTTTTCAATCTGGCAGAGATTAATGTTCTATACTTAGTCTTTTATTTCAAACAAGCACTTCTATTAAACTTTATTAACATAAGTTAATTTAACCTTTTTAATATAATTTGTTCTTTCCTGGATTTATTATTTTATGTAGTGCTGTTGTTCTGCATTCGTCTGTGCGAATCCTCCCAATGCTGCAGCAAATGTGCAGAGGATTGGAACTCTATGGCCTCCATGAAATGGTGAAACAGAATCAGCCTTTATTTCAGCCGTTATTTGTTCCTGGTCACTTTACAAAAGTAAGTGTTGTTGCTTGCGTTTTTTTTTTTGTTTGTTTGTTTGTTTTTTGTCATGATGGCTTTTGAGCTGTGTATAATAAAAGGTTTCTTTTATTCTGATTTGCAGCCTGATGCAGATTTTCTCATGATGGCCCTGTCACCCATTTTAAGTGAGGTGGGTTCAGTGAAGCGGCAGAGAGAATCAAGAATTGTGAACTACTTGCAGGACTTCATTCAAAGCCTTGAAGATGAAGGTAACATCATAACTCTTACTCTTAATTCTTAAATTGCATCAGTTCAACCATCGACTGGGCCATTTGACCAATCAGAGCAGAGAGGGATTGCAGAAAGGTGTGATTTAGCAAGACTGAAGATTTGAATTGCTTCACACTTTTGAATATAAACTTGTTGTAGGAAACCTCCAAAACAATTTTAAAATAGTATATTAGGAGCATTTTAAAAATGTCAGATATTGTCAGTCCAAGTTCAGATATTGTTAATACAAGTAAGGTTGCAGACAGAGATGTGTGTTTTTTGCAGAAGAAGGGAGCAGCAGTAAGGAGAGCAGGGTTGGAGATGACAGCGAACAGGAGGATAAAACAAACTGCACAAAAGGAGATGCAGAACAAGACAAGATCACCGTCAGCAGTTTCATGCAGTGGATTACTGGCCAGGGGGCATGTCCCCATTACTTCTGCACAAAGAGAAAAATTTAAAATACATGTTGAATTTGATCATGACTGCCAGCTTCGATATGGTCAGCATAGTTTATGCTTCCCTCTAGTAAATGCATGTTCCTGTACTGTGACCTTGCCTACACAGCACCTAGGGACAAACACAGAGTTCCTCGGCATTATGAGACAGGCTGTGAGCAATAGCAGAGAATTTGGTCGTTCATGAACTTGATTCTTACTATAGTTTAATCACTATACTGTGTACCCTCTGTTATGTCGTTAATAATATGTTAAAAGAATAGGGGTGCAGTAGCTTGAATTTGGTCGTTCATGAACTTGAATCCTAGTATAGTGTTTACTGTTTACCCTCTGTAACTGTTATGGCGGTATCAATATGTTAAAAGAATAGGGGTGCAGTAGCTTTTGGATATTTGACTAGTTTTTTATTTTTTTTAATTCATCATTGACTTGTAATACAACAAAAGCAGCCAAGATTGCTGCCAAATTGTTCCAAACTCTATTCAGATGTGAAAAAACTGTACATCAACACACAGTAAGCTTCAGAGCAAAAATAAATCCATTATGCTGTTCAGTCTTTATGCTTGTGTGTGTTTTTTTTTGTTTTGTTTTTGTTTTTTTTTAATTCATATTTGTTGAAACAAACTCCCGACAAAGCAAGTACAGTTCTTTGACAGGGATATTAGGACCAGTTGAATTCAGCAGATGTTCAAGAGCCCTCAATCCATCTGCACTCAAAGGACATTCAAATTCTGGAACAACAACTCCGAGATCTTCACAGGCATCGTAAGTAGCTGCTACGTCCCAGTCTAGATCTGGCTCTTCGATGTCCTGAAGGTTTAGTGGTTAAATAGTTAGGAATTAACTTATTACATGAACAGCAGTGTGCTGACAGAATAACAAAGATGAGATGGTCCGTACTGCAGAACACAAGATTTGGGGGGTGGGGTTGGTCCAACTCCTCCCACTTTACGTATCCCTAAACCGACCTGTTTCCACCCCCTGGATCTAGATCCAAATCCTCACACTTTAAATATGCCTTAAACCGATCTGTCTCAACTCCCTGGATCTCGTGTGTTCTGCAGTGAAGGGCTACTGACTAAGACGGCATTACCATACCTCGTATCTCTCAGATCGGTCATTATTTGTGTGCATCATTCCAATCTGCCACAGCTGCTCGGGACTTCGATTGCCCTCTGAGGAGAGTGGATGATGATTCCAGGCTTCTTCTGAAAATGTGTCCAAGTCTGCCTGAAGTCTTGGGAGAAAAGTGTAGTGCACACTGAAAAGGTCCTCAACCACTGATATATCAAGCAATCCTTCTGCCTCCAGGGAGTGCAGCATGTCTGAGTACTTGTTGGTGACCATGATTCTGACATCCCGCCAGAGGCGCTCAATCCTATTAGAAACAATAAAAATTGAAACCCCCCCCCCCCAAAAAAATCAGGTTGAAAAGCAATGCAGTGAAATAATATTTTACTTATTATTAATAAATAAATAATTGGTTACTTAAGTGACATTTAAAAGCTACCTACAGATACTAAAGTTTCATTGAACTTCTTTTCATTTTACAAGTTTTTAGACAATTGTACTTTACCTTTGATTGTGGACGCTTTTACCGGATATGAAACTTCCTCGGTCAGTGCCTCTTGAGGAAAACATGAACCTGGCTATCTGTACATTCTCCACTCCTTGGTCTCCCCTGACCCTGATTTAAAAAATAAAAATAAAAAAAAATCAAAGTTTCAGACATAAAATTCTATTGCTTTTTCTTTACTATACTCACCTTGATGGTAAGCCAAATGTTTGGGTTGCTTCTGAGAAGAAGTGGTATGCTGTCGATGCATGGTTATTATTTGCCGCATTCAAGTACATGACCTGTAAACACAAAGGAACAAAGAGTAAGTAAATATAGGTAGGAGGAAATGTAATGTACATTGGAATTTAATGTATTACAGGCTACTTTTTAATAAACATGAATTATTTTTTATAGACATCATAATGACTGGACTGATCTTAACAGCAGATTACTAGTAACACTCAAATTTGTGTTTTTATAGAAACATAAACTGTAAACATACCCTCCTGGAATAACCATCGACACCACCAAATATTACGATGTTGTATCTATTTACAAGATAAAAGAAATATAAAATATTATTTGAAAAATTATAAAGTAAAATTATTATTATTTTTATTTTTTAAATCAGGGTCAGGGGAGACCAAGGAGTGGAGAATGTACAGATAGCCAGGTTCATGTTTTCCTCAAGAGGCACTGACCGAGGAAGTTTCATATCCGGTAAAAGCGTCCACAATCAAAGGTAAAGTACAATTGTCTAAAAACTTGTAAAATGAAAAGAAGTTCAATGAAACTTTAGTAATCTGTAGGTAGCTTTTCAATGTCACTTAAAGGGTTAGTTCACCCAAAAATTAAAATTCTGTCATTTATCACTCACCCTCATGTTGTTCCACACCCGTAAGACCTTCGTTAATCTTCAGAACACAAATTAAGATATTTTTGATGAAATCTGATGGCTCAGTGAGGCCTGCATAGCCAGCAATGACATTTCCTCTCTCAAGATCCATAAAGGTACTAAAAACATATTTAAATCGGTTCAATATATATATATGAGTACAGTGGTTCAACTTTAATATTATAAAGTGACAAGAATATTTTTGGAGCTCCAAAAAAACAAAATAATGACTTATTTAGTGATGGCAGATTTCAAAACACTGCTTCAGGAAGCTTCGGAGCATAATGAATCAGCGTATCGAATCTGCTGTTTGGAGCCAAAGTCACGTGATTTCAGCCGTTGGCAGTTTGACACGAGATCTGAATCATGATTCGATACACTGATTGATAACGCTCCGAATCTTCCTGAAGCAGTGTTTTGAAATCGGCCATCACTAAATAAGTTATTTTGTTTTTTTTGGCACACCAAAAATATTCTCGACACTTTATAATATTAATATTGAACCACTGTACTCACATGACCTGATTTAAATATGTTTTTAGTACATTAATGGATCTTGAGAGAGGAAATGTCATCGCTCCCTATGGAGGCCTCATGGAGCCATTGGATTTCAACTAAAATAGCTTAATTTGTGTTCTGAAGATGAACGAAGGTCTTATGGGTGTAGAACGACATGAGGGAGAGTAATAAATAGCATTATTTTTGGGTGAACTAACCCTTTAAGAAAACCAGTTATTTATTAATAATTATAAGTAAAATATTGTTTCACTGCTTTGCTTTTTAACCTAAATTGTTTTTTTGTGTTTTTTTTTTAAATTATGAAATACTAGCCAAAAGTGAAAATAAAGTCAAAATGCTGTTCTTATATTAAATGTGTGTATGTATATATATAATATATATAGCTGTTGAAATACCTTATCAATTTGTGATTTGTGTCAATGTGCACAAGAGAAAGGGGCCCTCGAACGGAGTACGTTCTTCTCACCACACATCCCAGGCTGGCCAATCTCGAAAGGATTCCGACTGAATCAACTCGGTGCATTGAGGCAGCTATTCTCTTCCACTGCACACGCAGACCTAAAGACAACAACCTCCCTCTGACCATTCTGTAACCAGCAGCAGGCATATCATCCTTTATGGCTCTCACAACATTGTCTAACTCCTCATCAGTCATGCAGCTATACAACTCTGAGATGGAAAGGCCAAAATCGTTCATCCTTCTAAAGATGGTTCTAGTGGAAACACCCATCATGTTTGCAATGTAGTGGACAGGAAGGTTTGTCTGCAGCATCTCTGCTAACTCTTCTCTTTCAATTGCAAACCTTGGACGTCCTCTCAGACCATCAGAGGAATCCACCACTGCATGTGGAGCTGTGGAATATGGAGGTTGTTTAACAAGTTCAAACACTTCCTGCAGAGCCTGAATGATTTCGTGGGGTATTTCCACATGTCTTGACAGTGCTTGCAGGAGGTACAGCTGCTGGCGACACACAAACTCCATGTAATCCTGGTCAAGGGGAGATCTAAAAAGTGCTCTCTCAAACTTGGAGAGAAGGTCCTCCAAAAGATGCCTTTTTAGAATTTGCTGCAGAATAGAGGGACAAAATTTGCTTCAACTGAGCAACATTAGATATTAACAAATGATGATCATCATCAGTAACAGTTAAATTCAAAGTAAGTACAGCACACAGTATAAATGAGTACACCTGACCACATCTGAACATATTATTAAAAAATAATGTCCTAGATATAAAGATTAATTTCTAAATTGGGTTTCAGAGGGGTATGATCATTCATGCTGTGTTCTGTAACTGTAACTTTTCAATGGTGTAAGTGCTGAAACACTTTCATACTGTATTTAATGGAAACTATATTAACCTGACAATATATTAACCTGACAAAGAATGATAACAAAAAGCTTACACAACAACTCATTAGAATCATGGTTACAACTATTTATTGTACACTTTTTTACATTTCTGTAGTTCTCAGAACTGATATAAATTGTGCTGTATAACACTAAACATAGATACTGTTTAGTGGAGGTAGTGGTAATGTAGTGGTGAACTACAGCAAATATAATTTGTGTTATATTTTTCCCCAGCAGCTACAGTTACATAAAAATAATAATAAATCAAGTTAATATAGTATCTGGTAAGGACATATAATAATAATGCAATCAATCAATCAATCAATAAATAAATAAAGTTTTCCTCACTTTCATCTGGTCTGTTGATGAAGCCATGTCTAATCGCTCTACAACATGCGTCCAATCACAACAGACTTCCGGAAAAACTGAGTTGACCAATGAGATTTCAGGTTTCAATGAAATAAGTAAAGTCCCGCCCCACGACTGACAAAAATCAAAAGTGTTCGCGCGAGCGAAATAGAAGATTGAGCGCGAGTGTGGGGAATGATGACGCGCGTGCTGTGAGTCTTGTCCGAGCACGCGAGGGCTTGATCTGCGCGCAGAAGAGATGTTATGCGCGCGCGCGGGTTTAAAATGAGCTCGCGGGCTCCCGTTTCCTCGCTTGCAGATCTGTTATCCTCTCGCGGAAGTGATTTACTGCGCGCGCAAGCATCAATTGTGCGCTCGGTCATTAATGGCATTAAAATGTCGCCATAATTGAGCGCGAGTGTGGGGAATGATGACGCGCGTGCTGCGAATCTTGTCCGAGCACGCGAGGGCTTGATCTGCGCGCAAAGGAGATGTCATGCGCGCCGCGGGTTTAAAATGAGCTCGCGGGCTCCCGTTTGCTCGCGTGTAGATCTGTTATCCTCTCGCGGAAGTGATTTACTGCGCGCGCAAGCATCAGTTGTGCGCTCGATCATTAATGGCATTAAAATGCCGCCATACATCTGGATCTGTGCACAGCTGAATCATCAGACTAGGTAAGCAAGCAAGGACAACAGCAAAAAATGGCAGATGGAGCGATAATAACTGACATGATCCATGATTACATGATATTTTTAGGGATATTTGTAAATTGTCTTTCTAAATGTTTCATTAGCATGTTGCTAATGTACTGTTAAATGTGGTTAAAGTTACCATCGTTTATTACTGTATTCACGGAGACAAGAGCATTCATTTCATTTTTAAACACTTGCAGTCTGTATAATGCATAAACACATCTTCATTCTTTATAAATCTCTCCAGCAGTGTAACATTAGCCCGTTAGCCACGGAGCATAGCCTCAAACTCATTTAGAATCAAATGTAAACATCCAAATAAATACTATACTCACATGATCCGATGCATGCATGCAGTATGCATGACGAACAGTTAAAAAAATTAATTTAAAAAATTTAATTAATTTTTAAAAAAAATTAATTAAAGTTAAAAAAATTTATTAAAAAAAATCTATGGGGTATTTTGAGCTGAAACTTCACAGACACATTCAAGGGACACCTTAGACTTATATTATATCTTGTGAAAGAACGTTCTAGGGCACCTTTAAGGCTGATTTATACTTCTGCGTCGGACCTACGCCGAAGCCTCTGCGGTGTAGGCTATGCATCTGCGTTCATTTATACTTCTGCGTCATTGTCCGCATCGATGTGCATGCAGACCACTAGGAGGCAGTGTCCGCGGTCATGTTGAGAATCAAAACTAAAGCCGAAGAAGCCTTTCATGTACGTTGTCAGAGAAGCTTATAAATAGAAAACGGCAGAGAAGCAGCAAATATGTAATGACTTTTGTTGCAATTTGACTGCTTGTGTCCCCTGAAACAGAGTGTATTTTGTTCCTATGGAAGTTGAAAACGCTTGCTCTTCTCCGAGTGCTCCACGCCAGTTTTTTGACCCGAGGGAGGGGTTCTAGCAGACCAATCACAGCGCTTGCGGTCCACGTAGAATTGACGCGTTGTTACATTTTTGATGAAGTGCACATCAGGCTACGTCATAGGCTATGCATAGTACAAACAGCCTACGCCGTAGCTACGGCGTACACTTGACGCAAAAGTATAAATCAGCCTTTACTTGAAAGATTTTGCTTAGAGTAGTGGCGAGTTCCCCAGCCACAGACAGGGCAAGAATGCCTCCTGGAACTCATTGGGATGAGTAGTCCCTAGCTTAAGCAATGCGATAGTATTGTTTAAAAAAATTGTAATGTTCATTTAATCAGAGGAAATTGTTGCGCTCTAAATTGATAAAGTTTCTTTTCTTTCAGGTGCGTAGAGCCAAGGATTTACTTGAACATAAACAAAAGTCCAATGAAGACTGAAGAGGTCTAGAAAAGCACAATTTATTTTATAAATTGCATGGTGCAAAAAAGTGCATATGAATTAAAAACAAATGAGCCATATTCACAAAACATTTTATCTTGCCACTAAGAGTTTTCTCTTAAAACCTATTCACAAAGCTGCTGAGACCAACTTTTACTAAGGAATAGAGAGAAGTCTTAAGCTAAAAGAAAGGGCGGGGGTTGACCACGTTGCTATGGACTATAGAGACAGAGCGACACGCGTCATAATCTGAAAACTACCGGGGGGCAATCCAACCGTCTCCATTGACTTTGTATTGTGTGAGGCTGCCTCCTTGTCTTTTCTGACTAATAACAAAAAAACAGAACAATGTCTAAAAGCTGCTATGTGACAAGGTGTACAGAAAACAAGCTAAAAAACCCAGAACCAAAAACCCAGAAGTTTTTATAAGCTGTCGACCCAAAAAACGAATGTTTAAGGGCTAAAAAGTGGATACAGGCAATTGAGACAGAGCGTGACATGTCATATTACTATGGGAACTATACCCACTGGAGGGGAACATAATCAGCGACAGGAAATATAATATATAAAACTGACATTTGGATATTTGACTTAACAGTGACAAAATGTTTACTGCACACATAGGCTTACTGAGGCATAATGAGTTGTCAGGATTCTTAAAATTACCCATTCTTCCTGCTGATGCTTCACGTCTTATTGCCTGTATCCACTTTTGTCTCCTTAAAGGCTGGCTTTTACGGCACGGTAGCATATAAAAACTTAGTTCTGGGTTTTTAGCTTGTTTGCTGTACACCTTG
This sequence comes from Culter alburnus, assembly GCA_028476615.1. Classification (NCBI taxonomy): domain Eukaryota; kingdom Metazoa; phylum Chordata; class Actinopteri; order Cypriniformes; family Xenocyprididae; genus Culter; species Culter alburnus. Next base: position 65,529 of record JAOTNS010003909.1, read on the forward strand.
TCACATAGCAGCTTTTAGACATTGTTCCGTTTTTTGTTGTAAGTCAGAAATGACAAGGAGGCAGCCTCACGCAACACAAACGGTGCGTTCCAAACAGGATATTTCGCCCTCCGAAGGGCACTTCAGAGTGAAAACAATCATGGTCGCCATATTGAAGGGTCGTTCCAAACCTAAGTGCTCAAAACTGGCCACTTCAAAGGGCCCTTTGGAATGAAGGATTTCGAAGGGTACAACTGATGGACACTTCGGGCCCCCATGATCCTTTGCACAGGGAAGTTGTTTGATGTCACAGAATGGGTACAGGAGGTTAGGAGTTCGATTTTACCTATAAATGTATAGATAGTAATTTTCTACACTACTACAATATTTATACGATTAGATAAATAACGACATTGTACTTAAATAAAAATACTTTACAGCTCCCTTTATCAGTCCATTAAAATGTTTAAAATACATAGACACAATATACATGGTGCGATAAACCTAAAATAAATAAATAAATAAACTAACGTTAAACAAAGGGCGCAGCTTGCACAATCTACTCCTCTTTGACTTTGTTAAGATGACGCTGAAGTGCGTTCCAAAAAAAAAAAAAGAGTTTTTTTGACCCCTACACCCTTCGTCCCTTCGAAGCTCTCACTCCAGAGGGGTAAACCCTTTGAAGGGATTGGGGCATAGGGATGAGCCCTTCCGAATGGAACGCAGGGAAAGTCAATGGAGACGGTTGGATTGTCCACCCCCCCATGTTGCCATATTCAAATAAAGGTTTTAAAATGTAGGCTAAGTGTCACTAATAAAACTAGTATATGTTCAGCTAATTGTCAGCCTCTCACATGACTGCATCTCGAGAGATTCCAGAATTCAAGCGACAAATTATGTTTTATAAACAAAGTTTGGGAAGAGCACATTTAAACAGTCTATCTAATCAGCTCAAGAGAAGGTATATATACACAGACATCAGACTCACCTTGTTTAACTCGAAAGTTTTCTGCATCCCTCTGCCACCCCGCTCCTCACTCTCGGCGGGGGTCCTGGGGATACGGAGAGAACTCTGGATTTGGGCTTACTTCCAAGCTCAGAGCCCTTGATCCCCTTGCAGCATGCCAAATACGCCCATTATATATATATATATATATATATATATATTATATATTATATATATATATATATATAATTTTTTTTTTTTTTTTTTTTTTTTTTTACTCTATTCTATCATTTGTAAATGTGAACTAGTGAAAACAACTGCCACAGGTAATCGGACATTATTTATTTATTTAAGTTTTTTTGGGAGGCATTTTATCATAGATTCAAATCTATAAATCAAAATATATATTGCATTTATGAAGAAAAGGTTCAGCACCTAAAGCTCTATCACTATTGCCTCATGGTGTACAGTGTCTTTAGGTGAATTAGGATTGTTTGTGATTTGGTCTTAGTGATTTCTTGACTACTCCTAATGTTTCACAGGAGCTAGTTTTAGTGCTAAAATGCTTTGTGAAATACCTAAAATTAGGACTGACACCCCCATTATTTTTAAGAGTTTCTCCTAAATCGGCAAGTTAGGAGCTACTTTTAGCCTTAAGATGTTTTGTAAATACAGCCCCAGATGTTTCAGCAAGTTGCTATCCTCAGTGCTCAATATGCAACAATCACCCTCTTTCTAGACAGACAAGCAATTGAAAACAATCAGCTGGAACCAATTATCACATCAATCAATTAACAAGTGTCACTGCAAGAGAGTCTAATAGTTGTCAGACATGGTACAAACTGCATAGAATATACAAACAGAAAATGACCCAAAAAAAAAAAAAAGAAATTACAAAAAACAGTTACAAATGTTTTTCATTCATGCCATCAGGGAATAAAGATTTAAGTTCAAACTCCAAAAGGCCTCCCTTTGCAGCAATTTATTGTCTCTATCTCCACCTCTTCTATGTGGTAAAATCCTCTTGACAAAGAATGTTTAGCAAAATTGAAATGATGATAAATAGATGCATCATCCGGTCTTTGAATTGCACTTTTGTGTTCAATCATTCTTGTGGGTAATGCACGTGTGGTTTTACCTACATAGCAGTGAACATGGACAAATGATAATATAGATCACATACGTACTCTTACAAGTTATCAATTGTTTAATCTTCTATGTTTTGTGTACAGGGATGATTGACATTTAACATATTTAGTGCAAGAACTACAATTATAGCATGGAAAATTACACTGGGCATCAACTAGGGTGGTCGGAGAAGAGACGTGTTTCTGCATGAACAAGCTTATCCCTCAGACTAGAACTCCTAGAAGAGACAAAGAGTGGTGGATCATTCAATAACTGAGGTTCACTTTGAATGATGTGCCAGTGTCTCTTAATAACCCTCCTAATGTCATTACTCAATGGGCTAAATGTAGATTTAAAAACACATGTATAGCAATTTCTTTTTGTTTGCAATCAAATTACTTTCTTCCCGTTCATGTAAACTACGGACTTTCTCAAGTGCAGTATCAAGCCACTTGTTGGGATTTAAAGTCTGTGTATAGATTCTGGGCTTTAGCCTCAAAATCCTTCTTCCTAAAGCAGATACGATGGAGTCTTAAAAATTGACTATAGGGTAAGTTTTAAGGGGAGGCAGGCGGCAGACAGGATAAACAAAGACAGGCAAGAGGTCGAGGCAGGCAGCAGATAGGAAGAGACAGGTAAACTAGGCAGGTGGCGAGAATCAGTGTCCAGGGTAACATTCCAAACGGTAACAGGCAGGGAGACGCTCAGAAATGACAACCATAGGAAACTCAAGACTTCGCAATGTGTGGCTGTGTGTGACTGGCTTATATAGTCCGGGTAATGTGCTACAGCTGGGTGTGAGTGATTAGATTGGATGAGTGAGTGCAGGTGATTGTCAGGGAGGATTCTGGGAATTGGAGTCCGGGAATGGCTGGGAACATGACACCTACATTATGTGTGAACTTAATAGTCTTGAACAATTCATTTATAAAGTAAATGCCTCAAAATAATTTGCAGAACCTTTGTAAATTACAAAACAGTCATCAATGTATCTCTTAAACAGAATAATGTTGTCAAAAAAAGGGTTGTTGTTGAAAACATATCTGTCCTCCAAAAAACCCAGATATAAATTAGCATAAACAGGAGCCATGGTGGCCACCATGGCAGTACCCTCAATCTGTAAATAATACCAGTTTTCAAATAAAAAATAATAATTTTTAGTGACAATCATTTCAGCCATTTCAATGATAAATTTAGACAGAAGGCCATAATCTTCAACACCCAAATCAAGAAAATGTTTTAAAGCCAGTAGACCTTCATGATGTTGAATATAAGTATATAATGAAGTCGCATCCATATAGTTGCCAGTATAACATCCTGCTCAACAATTTATAAAATAAATTGTGCTTTTCTAGATCTCTTCAGTCTTCATTGGACTCAGTGTGCGGTCAGCTACCTCTTTTGTTTATGTTCAAGTATTTCCTTGGCTCTACGCACCTGAAAAAAAACTTTTAATCAATTTAGAGCGCAACAATTTCCTCTGATTTACACTTTTTATTTGTATGCTGCTCTATCTGTAATTGAAGATGTCGTCTTTTGCTGAAATCAACTTAATCACTGATGATTTGGCTAAATTAAATTCTCAGGAAAGTACTGCTAGGAGATTTACAAAGCCTTGTTATTATACTCTGGAACAGCTGAATGACTTTTTGAATGGTACAAAAAACTCAGATAAAACCAAAAAAGTTGAAATGTTCTTTCCTGATTTAAGGCTTTTTATTGAATCCTCTCTAATTGCTATGAAGAAAGCAACAGTTGAGGAATTAGATCAACCTAAAGAAGTTTGTGAGTGATGTCAGAAAAAGAGTAAAGAAAAGGCCCTAAAGAGTTATCATGTATTGGAAATTACATCAACATTGGATTTTATTTTCTCTCTCTTTATTCATCCTGATGGTATCTTTTAACATTGGATCCTTAAATATAAATGGCAGCAGGGATGTCAGAAAGAGAGTTACGTTATTTAAGTACTTGCAACTTAAATAATATCAGCAATTTCGTTACAAGAAACACATACTGATGCCTGTAATTAAGCAGATTTGATAACTGAATGGGAGGGCAGTATTAGTCTTAGCCATGGTACAAATCTGAGTGCTGGTGTTGCATTTTTAATTTCAAAGCATGTTAAATATAATCCAGTTTTCTTAGAAATAATACCTGGATGACTTCTGTGAGCAGATATAATAATAGGCAATAATAGTTTTTTTTTTTTTTTATACTCCTATAGGAAGTGAGCGTCGTGATTTTTTTTAAGACTTTCTAAAGAATTGTTGAAGTGTTCTGAGGATAAAACTGTTGTGATAGGTGGTGATTTTAATTGTACTGTAGACCATAAATTAGATAGGAACCATGAGGAACCTCATTTTGGTTCAGCAGATGCTTTTAAATCTTTAATTAACAGACATAATCTGGTATATTTGTGGAGACACAAACACAGGTTAAGGATATCTGAAGATGAGAGAGAAAACGCTTGTAACAGTAGTTAATCATCCGACAAAGAAACGCTGCAGACAGCGAGAGGAAATAACAGAGGAAGTCAAGGAAGAAGAGCAACAGGTGTAACGCAATCAGTGCGATTGCCAATAGAAATGACAAACAGCTGCGTTCAATAGGTAAGGAAAGCAGAGAGAAAGAAAGAGAATCAAACCTGGCTCATGACAGTACCCCTCCCCTGAGAAGTGTCCCCTGGCGCTCCCGAGGAAGAGGATCGGCGAGAGCGAAGGAAGTCCTCGATGAGTGAGCGGGCCATGACGTCCCGGGCCGGAATCCTCCTCGGGACCGTAACCCTCCCAATCGACCAAATACTTATGGCCACGCCCCCGGCGGCGCACGTCCAGCAGCCTCCTGACCCTGTAAACAGGTGAACCCTCGACAAGAACAGGACAACGGGTGGGTCGGGCGGGCATGCGAATAACTGGCTTGATACAAGATACGTGGAACACTGTGGACACGTCATAAGTTGGGAGGTAACTTGAGCTTGACGGCAGCAGGACTAAGAACCTTGGTAATAGAAAAGGGACCGATGAAGCGCGGAGCTAACTTGTGGGATTCGCACTGCAGGGGTAAATCCCGAGTGGAAAGCCACACTTTTTGGCCGCAAACGTATCTGGGTGCTTTGATGCGACGGCGATTAGCAGAACTAATCCCCTGCTTGTCAGGGGAGCTTATGGCTTGAAAAATTATCTTAAAGGTAAGCCAAAGGACTAAGTTCCTGGCAAGAATATCTAGCCTCTTAGATAGTAAAACATTAAAAATCCTGGCTGATGCGCTTGTTCAATGTCATCTTGACTATGCCTGTACATCTTGGTACACAGGCACTACTAAAGGTCTTAAAGACAAGCTACAGATCTGTCAAAATAAATTAATCAGAGTGATCCTTAAATTACACCCTAGAACTCATCTTCTTCCTGACCATTTCTCAAGTCTTGGGTGGCTCAGAGTGGAGGAGAGGGTTTCTCAACTTAAACTGTGTTTAGTTTATAAGATAAGAAATAATCTGGCACCCAAGTTTTTATGTGATTACTTTTCAAAAATTAGTGATACGCACAATTATTGCACCAGGGGGAGTTCCACAGATTACAGGCCCTGCTGCTTTAAGAGCTGTGTGGGAAAGTACTCTTTCCTATACTCTGCAGCTGTCTTGTGGAATGGTTTACCTTTAAACCTTAAACTGTTGAGCTCTTCCTATTATCATTTTAAATCTTCAATAAAAAATTGGTTATTAAACTTATAAAGAGAAAAAAAAGAAAAAAGTAAGGAAATAGAAACCCTTGAGGTAGTAGGAATATTGTTTTGACTACTTGTGTGTCTGCTTGTCTTTTGAGAATTGTGTTTTTATATTGTGTTTTTGGTTTATTTTTTTGTATTTTTTATGCTCCCTTTCTTCATTGTCCTCAATGTTGTTAGTACTTCCATCTTAAGGACCACAATGGAAATAAGCCTATGGGCTTTTTGTGTTTTTATCCTTTTGAACACTTTGTGTTGATTGTTGTTGTTCAATAAAGAAAAGAAAAAAAACGATGTGTGTGTTCTCTGTTGCGGCACAGAGCGGATCTCACTGTCTGGCAATGACGGATGAACGCCTGAACTGAGGGAACAGAGACCTCAGTATCCTGGGAGGGAAACAGAGGTGGCTGATATCCGAGACTAGACTGGAACAGTGATAACCCTGTGGCTGAGGAGGGAAGAGTATTATGGGTGTACTCTACTCATGGTAATTGTTTGTTCCAGGATGCGGGATTACGGAAAGCTAGAGTGCGGAGCATACGACCCAGAACTTGGTTAGCGCATTCAGCTTGTCCGTTAGTCTGGGGGTGAAACCCTGACAACAAGCTGGCCGAAGCACCAATTTGACGGCCTTCCAGAACTGCGACGCAAATTCTGTAGGGAGACCATGTAAACGGAAAACATGTTCTATGACTATCTGGGCCATCTCCTTAGCAGAGGGGAGTTTACTGAGCGGAACGAAATGGGCAGCCTTAGAAAAACGGTCCACAATAGTCAGAATGACCATATTATTGGCAGACAACGGAAGCCCTGTCACGAAATCCATAGCGATATGAGACCAAGGGCGCGACGGAATAGGAAGGGGTCTGAGTAGTCCTGCAGGAGGAGAACTACTCGACTTGGTCTGAGCGCATATAGCACAAGAGGCGACGAACCGGCGCACATCACGAGCCCTTGTGGGCTATCAAACAGCTGTATTTGCAGGGGACTTGCCTAATCGTCATGGCAACGGTTCGTGGCCAGGTCAGATTACGTCAGGCCCTGCGTTCCATTCGGAAGGGCTCATCCCTATGCCCTAATCCCTTCAAAGTGTTTACCCTCCGGAGTGAGAGCTTTGAAGGGATGAAGGGTGTAGGGGTCAAATTACTCCTTTTTTGGAACGCACTTCTGCGTCATCTTAACGAGACAGTCAAGGAGGATAGATTGCACAAGCTGCGCCCTTTGTTTAACGTTAGTTTATTTATTTATTTTTGGTTTATCGCACCATAATGTATATTGTGTCTATGTATTTGAAACATTTGAATGGACTGATAAAGGGAGCTGTAAAGTATTTTTGTTGAAGTACAATGTCATTTTGACCATATTAATGTACTAAATCTAACTGTAAATATTACAGTAGTATAGAAAAATACTATACATAAATTTATAGGTAAAATCGAGTTCTGAGCCTCCTGTACCCATTCTGTGATGACAAACAACTTCCCTGTGCAAAGGATTATGGGTGTCCAAAGTGTCCATCAGTTGTACCCTTTGAAATCCTTCATTCTGAAGGGCCCTTTAAAGTGGCCAGTTTTGAACACTTCGGTTTGGAACGACCCTTCAATATGGCAGCCATGATTGTTTTCACTCCGAAGAGCTCTTCAGAGGGCAATATATCCCGTTTGGAATGCACCGAGAGTTTGTTGCCGTTTGTTGGATGCTCAGATGACCAAACAAACGCAGATTAAACATGTTCAGTCTGGTAAAAACAGACTCCGACCAACGCCAACAGGGTTATCACACCTATCCAACAAACTCCAACAGACGAGTGCGGTGTGAACTGAAACAGCTGAAAACTACCTGCATTTGGCGGGTGTTAATGTCAAGCCCTGATTGTTACTAAGCCTGCCCTGGGTACACCAAAACTACCTGCATTTTTCTTGTCCGCTGCCCTCACAGATTTCTGCAGTTAAGTTTGGATGTACATTTACATTCCAGTAAAGGTTATTGATGACATTTTGAGGAGGTGGAGTACACAATAGACCCCTGTGGCGTGGCCTAAGCTTTTGTCCTTAATGGCATTTTTTCCTTACATTACTTTTACTTTTATACTTTAAGTAGTTTTGAAACCAGTACTTTTACACTTTTACTTGAGTAAAAAGCTTGAGTTGATACTTCAACTTCTACAGAAGTATTTTTAAACCCTACTATCTATACTTCTACTTGAGTATTGAATGTGAATACTTTTGACACCAGTGCTGCAGAGCTTTTGTGGAGCAGGACCTGCAAGAAAAGGTGAGGCCGGGATTTGTTAGAAATAAAGAGGAAAGCCTGAAACAAAATATAAAGTAAGATCATTTTGTTACTTCTAATACAGAAATCAGATGACATTGTGCTGTTAAAATGACTGCTTTTGTATTATATTTGTGCATTATTGTAGGATGTGAATGTCCTCAGACTGGTGTGAGCACTGAGGATGGAGAGCCACAGCAGATCCTGGGATGGAGAGTGTTCAGTGTCATGGACGAGACCCTCCATCACTCCTCCTTCCAAGAGTCTTGATCAAGGACACACTGGAGGAGACGCTGCAGAGATCGAACCAGCAACCTTCTGCTGACCAGCTCAGTGGTTTAGACCACCACACCACAAATGTAATGAAGCTACGACAAAAATTAGCAAGTAATTGTAAAAATATGAAATGAAATATGGCAAGAAACAGAATGCTGACATGAATGAATTGTAAAATGTTTTAATCTGCTGATGGAGAGCACATGAATGTTTGCAGCATCCAGATTGTCCCGCACATCTTCTCCCACTCCTGCTTCAAGGTTGTTTTAAGTTTTAAGTTAAATAAAGCTGTTTGGGTTCCTCAAGACTTGCCTCCAGTGGACTGCTTACAGAATACTAGACCTTACATGAACCCAAGAGTGTGCAGCACTGACCATTATGGCCATAGGTATATTGTGTGTTTGGGCCAAGCATGCATCCTCTCCAGCCACTGACCAAAGTCCAGTGAGAGCTCCAGCCACTGACCACTGACAGACTTGATATCATAGTTTTACAATGACTAAAATAGGGCACCAATAAGTATAGGCTAAAGTCCATCAGATGGACACCATGTGTATTAAACTCATTCATGCTGTTGTCCCCTATCCAGCACAGTAAGAGATTGAGTGAATGTAAGTGGCCAAACGTCTTTGCTCTGGTCAGGTCATATACTGAATATGTCCTGTTTTCCCTCAGCACCACAGCTTGGCTGAGCAGAGAAGTGGCAGGACTCAACTTAAACAGCTCCCCCTGTTGGACAGACAGCATAATGCTCAAACAAACTGACTGAAAAGTACAGTTCTATTTCCCTTTTACAGGAACATTAAAGCATCACAAAGTAGAAAGAAATTTCCTTACGAAAAAGAAGTAGCTACTTCAAGTTAATTTTATTAAGTACACTTAAGTAAAGTTCAAGTATATTTTTAAGTATACTTTATGTAGTAAGTATACTAATATCAGTGTACAAAAGGCCAGGTTGTCTTGACTTCCCGGATGATTCTGACCTATCCCAGTGTTTGATGTTACCACAACGTCATCAGCGCTGAAGCGAATTAAGGCAGGAACACACTAAGCCGACGCCGACGAACTAGTGGCGACGAAAGCAGACTCACGTCAGCAGCGTCTGTGTCCAAAGTTGGCCTGACACACCAAACCAACGCTCGACAGCCGACGGCCAAGTAGCACGTCCGTTCTGCGCCTGCATAAGAAGAAATGCCTTTCCAAACCAGCAGGTGGCAGTAGCTGAACAGCCGATCAGAATGATCAGATGGCCCCGACGGATGGCCCCAAATGTCGAATCGGCTGAAAAAAAGCCGACGAGGACCATCTTCAGCCGACGGTGTGGAACACACTGAGAAAACTTTAAGGCAGGCATACACGATGTGCGATTTCTGTGCGATTTCAGCAAGGTTACCAACTCACACTGTACGAGTAGATTGCGTGCAATGTAAACCCAAAGCACATGATTTATGTGCTCACACTATGCGGTCCGATGGTCAAGCTGTGACTTGACTGCTCACACTATAAGTCTGAAATATGCACGATAAACCCCCGTGCTGGGTTGCAAGATTAAAAGATTTGATAGATTACCTTACTCCTCAATGAAAATAATTTAAAGACATTTATACAATGAATAATTACAATTATTAACAGTAGGCCTATGTGTCCGAAGACTGCAATAATCAGTCAATGAAAAGCAGCTTCACTTCAAAAACAACTTGTTTAACATGAAATACTTCTCTTTTAATTTTTTTCCCACTACAGTATATGGGCCACAAGAGAAAGAGTAAGAAAATAAATTAAGACATAGCCAACTGTTATCAGCATGTTGAAGTAGAATTTTTCTCTCATTGTCTCTGAGAGAATATGCACCGAAAGCTCGTCGGTTTTACTTTTATTTTCAGTAAAGGAATTGGATTGAGACGTCTTCATCGGCACAACTCTCACGCAAAGTTTGCACATTGCTTGTGTGATATACAGTACACTGATTCTTCATGGTTTAAAATAAAATTTTAATTTTATGATAAGATAAATATAATACATTTTTCAGTTTGCAAAATTGCAGCTAGTTTGATAGCTACATAACTTAAAGATCTCCCTCTTTTTGTTTTCTTTCTTGCTGCATTGAAGATTAAATGGTTTTACTTCTGGTTTTGCGCAGGCGCAGTGAGGGAAAAACACAGAGTTTAGGGCAATCGGTTCGTAGCTCTGCTTCAACTGTGCAATGTCCTCACGAGGGGCGACCAAAATTTCTGACATGCCAGAAATTCATCCGACCATCCGATTGCCGGTCGGGAAAGGTTTATCGGCTCTCGTTTCCCCATGTACACTGTATGACAAAGATGAAAATCAGCCCAACTCAAAGAAGAGTCGCACGAGTCAGAATTCAGCTCAAAATCGGAATAAAGTCGGCCGACCGTCGGCTTGGTGTGTTCCTGCCTTTAAAGATAGCGAGCAGGTGCTGCGCAAGCGAGAGAGAGAGACGATATCGGCGGTTGCATTCTAAAGGCGAGCATACACTCTGCGATATCTGTGCGATTTCAGCAAGGTTACCAACTCACACTGTACGAGTAGATCGCATGCGATGTAAAGCCAAAACGCACGATTTATGTGCTCACACTATGCGGTTCGATGGTCGAGACGTGACTTAACTGCTCACACTATGCGTTTAAAATATGCACGATAAACCCACGTGGGATGCGCCGATTGACAATATGTTTCCAGAGATATTGTCAAAAGCATCAGCTATGGATATCAAGAGGATTAAGCATTTCCAATTCATATATTAAATAATAATAATAATAATAATAGTAATAATAATAATCATAATAATAATTAGCCTATTATTATTATTATTATTATTTTTAGTAGTAGTAGTAGTATAGGGTAGGCCTATTTATTATTAAATTGATATTACAATTCGTTTGGCCCGCAATATTTCATAGCACATCACCGCATAAAGCCGAGTTCAGACTGCACGATTTTCAAAGTAGTCGGGTCATTGTTCTTTTCACACTGCATGACTATCTTGGCCAGCATTCAGTTGCTGCTGTGTTCAAATTGCACGATGGATCGGCGATAGAAGGTTTCACACTGCATGACTTTACAATAGGAAGAATCGCCGACAACTCTGTCTGGCACGCAAACTACGTTTCACAACCAAACACACGCGAGATGTGACAAGGAAACAACGCGATATCACGTGTGCAAGACCGGAGTTATTATTATTATTATTAAAAACGGTAGCCCGCAAGAAGCTTGCAATACGAATTGCCAGTGCGCTGATTTTCAGCGAAAACAAGAAAAAGAAAAGAAAAATATGGAGGAGGAAATGGTTGGGGAGACTGTGGATTGTGTGTTCTGCAACGAGAGTTGGAGGTAAATAAATAACTTTTCAATGTGCTGCTGTTGCGGATGGTCAAGTAAATGTTTGTGCTTTGTTTCTTTTTGATATAATTGTAATGTTTATCTGAAACGAAGCCATGATTGCTGATATTGTGGTCTATAACTCCTCCCCTAACTCCCCACTGCTCTGTATCTTGCTCTCTCATTGGCTGTCGGTCATCGCCGATGTAGTTTTCAGGCAGAACACTTTTCACACAGCAGGATTTTGAATCGCCAACAGGTCCAGATATTTATCATGCCAAATATCTCACGGGTGTCGGCGACTCGTCGGCGATTCTCTCAGATCGCGTCTTTGCTCATTCACACTGCGTGATTGTCACTCGCGTGAACGAGCACCGATTTGCCTGTGATTTCGGGCATTTGTCGGCGATTTCTCAAAACCTGTCGGCGAGCCAAAATCTGGGCTAAAATCGTGCAGTCTGAACTCGGCTTAACTGACGCGCTGCGAGGATAATAAAAGATTTGATTAGCTTATAATTACTCCTCACTGAAAATTATTTAAAGACATTTAGGCCTATACAATGAATTAAAGCATATAATTAAAATTATTAACAGTAGCCTATGTGTCCGAAGACTGCAATAATCAAAGAAAAGCAGCTTCACTTCAAAAACAACTTGTTTAATTCAAAATAGCCTACTTCTTTTCTAATTTTTTCACCCACTACATACAGTTTATGGGCCACAAGAGAAATATTAAGAAAATAAATTAAGACATATAGCCGTTATCAGGTTGAAGTAGGATTTATCTCTCGTTGTCTCTGAGAGAATATGCACCGAAAGCTCGTCGGTTTTACTTTTTTTTTTGTAAAGGCTGGTGAATAGGCTAATTGACAGGGGATTGAGACGTCTTCATTGGCATAACTCTCGCGCAAAGTTTGCACATTGCTTGTGTAATATAAAGTAGACAATGACTCGCCTTCCTGGTTTAAAAATATATATTGCGACGTGACATTTTTCTTTATCACCAATTGCCAAATGATGGACAACAGTTCACATTTCCGCATTTAATAAAATTAAGTAAATATTAAATAGCCTACATGAGTAAATAGAAAGTGAAAAGTGAAACATGTAAATTAATGATCAAGTAAATTAATACATGAGGCACCGGTTACACCCAGGTGGCTTGAAAGACGTGGGTTTACATCATGCAACATGAACTGGAGGTAAGCAACATTTTGCTAAATTTCAGCTAGTTTGATAGCTACAGAACTTAAAGATCTCCATCTTTTCGTTTTCTTTCTTCGTTTTCTTTGAAGATTGGAATTTCATTTTTCGCGCAGGCGCAGTGGGGAAAAAAAAAACAGAGTTTAGGCAAGTCGGTTCGTAGCTCTGCTTCAACTGTGCGATATCCTCACGAGGGGCGACCAAATTTCTGACATGCCAGAAATTCATCCGACCATGCGATTGCCAGTCGGAAGAGGTTTATCGCCACTCGTTTCCCCGTGTACACTGCACGAACACTGCACGACAAACGACACACGACAAAGCTGAAAATCGGCCCGACTCAAAAAAGAGTCGCACGAGTCAGAATTCGGCTCAAAATCGGACGAAAATCGCACAGTGTATGCCTGCCTTAACTCAATCATCAGCGCTCATCATTCTCTCACAGAATGCAAATTAACATTGGGTTACAGTGTGCGTGCATGTATGTAAGTGCGTGCTTGTTGTCTGTTCCTGTTTATTAAGAAATCGGCTGTTTATTCTCATGTTATGGAAATAACCAGTTAGCACGTACAACTTGTATTCCCTGCTTGATTTGCTGTATTCTAGAGTGTTATGTTTATGTAAGATTCTTGTGTATACTTTGCACATCTCATTATTGTTGAATGTAAGTGTTATTTCAGAAGATTGTTTACACAGTGATCAGCTGCTTTTCACTTGCACATTGCATGCACAGTTAAAGGGTATTCAAGTGCTAGTAGCGCCCTCTTGTGGAAATGTACAGAATAGTCTCATGCAATATGGCTTAGCAATGCTTTGTTGATGTTAATGTTGATGTTTGTGAAACATCTGTATGCAGGGTACAACGGGGCTAAAGGCACACCTTAAGAAAAAAAATGTAAAGTGTATGATTGCAGGAAAAAATATATATTTTGTATTGAACATTGATAAAGCAACAGATTTTGTGTGAAAATAAATCATAAAAGTGGTTAATTTTGTTTACATGGGGTAACACATGGGGTAAAAGGTTCCCCAGCATGGGGTAAAAGGCGCACAGTATTCATACAAATACTTTAGCTAAAATAATATGTTTTAATAATGTCTAGGTTAATACTTGTTGGAAAGAATCACTAATTAGCAAAGATTGTACTATTTTCTAATAAATAAAATAAAATAATAAAATAAAATAATTATTTTGTTTCAATAAATATACTGTCATTAAAATAGGCCTATGTTAATATAAAAATATATTTTAAAAATACAGAAACAAAATTACTTTAAAAAGTAAAATTATGAAAGCATTGAAGGAGATCCCATAATATTTAATATAGATTTACAGTAGTAACAATAAATTATATTTTATTATGATATGATAAATATAATATTTTTTAAATATGGTTGTTTCATTAAATATGGGTATTATCTCTATGATGGATACCCAGTTTGATATATGATATTTGCCATCTCACTCTAACCATGTCATATCAACAAATGGAAAAGTTAGCCAGCTATTTATTATCATGTTAATTATTGTGCCTTTTGCCCCAAGAGCAGGGGCACTTTTTACCCCAAATACCATACTTTTACATATTCTTCCATTATTGAAAAAACTATTGCTTGAATTACCTTGAACAAAACTGAAAATCATTAAGAAGACCTTTGTTTGAAAATACAAACATTAACTGAATCGATTCTCATTTGCTACTTAAATCAACAACATTTTAAAAAACATCAAATATTAGATCAAACTACCTCAGAATCAACTTTGCGTTGCTGCCCCCGATCGCATAAAGAATCGGACAAATTCGCACATGCATTCTGAAAAGTGGATATTTAGGAAAGTGCTGCGGCAAGTTTTTGTGCCATCTAGTGGTTTAGAGGAAAATAAAGTCCAAGGCGCCTTTAGCCCTGTTGTACCCTAATAAGATTATCCTTTCTTGTTCAATTGTTACAGAACCACACATTAAACCCTTTTCAATCAGTTCTCTGACCAACAGCCTGCTGTGTTTCGCACCGATCCAAGTTGAGATTAATATACATCAACGAACCCCTCCGTTTCAAGTGGTCCTTCGAGCCAGAACGGTGAACTGCAGCAGAGAGATGGCATCCCACGCTGAGTTAGATCCACCTGTCGTCCAAACTAGACGTCAGACAAGGCCGCCTGCACACCTAGCAGATTATCAAGTTCCTGATTCAGGCCATATGAAGAGATCTTTACCCCCAGTCCTGCCCACATCAGAGAGCGTGTCACGATCATCTTCTCCAGAAAGTCAGTCCCCATATGCAGATGATCTAGTACTCCGAGATGTATGCCAAAACCATTTGGAGATGTGTCGCCAGAGTATGATGAGCTCCTCAACAAAGCCTGACAGTTGTCTGACATTAAGTCTATGTGGCGCGAGATGAAAAGAGACAGTGATGAGCTTCACAGCCACATTCTACCTGATATTCTGTCTGGATTACAAAAGGGCTCAAGGCAGAGAACGCTACTTTGAAGCAGGAGATTAAGCAGAAAGCTACAAGTAGAGAGACTTCTCATCGATCAGTAACGCCAGTTCCAGCCCCTCGCACTCATGTGCCATCGCTTCAAATATCAGATCCTGACTGATCATTTAAAGCTTGAAGAGGCACTCTTGGTAGCAGACTCCTATTGTAATTCCACAAGACCCTACACAGACACCATGCAAGCTCTTGTGAAGATGTATGGACTAAGGCTGCATGATATTGGGAAAATATGCAATATGCAATATTGTTGTTGAATATTGCGATAACGATATTTCTTGCGATATCACATTTCCCTAGAGAAATGCTAGATTTATTAGCTATTTAAAAAATTGTAATGTAATGATCATACTAAAATAAACAGGTGATAGATAATCTTCTGATCTAATTAAATGCACTGTGAACAAAGGCAATTAAACAGTCCCCATCTTACTTTTTTAAATTCTGTTTTCTGTTTTTGTCAAGGTGCAAACATTTAGACTTTAAAACACTATGAATGACTGAAAACCTCAGCACATATTCTGATTTCTGGTTTGCTGTTACCATAGACCTGCAAACACAAAAAAAGCGCATTACTCTCAAACATTACTTTTTTATTCACATGTAACCATGCAATCATCAAGAGCATCTTGAAACAAAAAAAAAGAGCATTTTAACAAAATATTCTCTTTCTTGCCTGTTTTTTTTTAAATAAAAATATACTATTAAACAAAGTGTACAGGTCTTAAATAAATTTGTATTTAGTGGAAATACTAACATCTTGTCAACATCCACAAGAATAAAATAATGAAGTATTAACATATATTTCAGGACAATGCAATGCCATATGTGCTTAACAGTGAAAGGAATTTTATTTCAGGTTTTTTTGCCAGGAAAACTAGCATATTGACCTTGGTAGGTTTTAAACATGTGCACTGGCATGTCACAACATTTCCTGATGTACTAAAAAGTCTCTCTGAAGGTGAGTTCTCTCGTTCAGATCATGCAATATGAGGAGGTGTTTCCTATTGCAGGTTTTACACAAGGCTTTCAGAGTACATCGGGAGGCATGATGATTGCGGCTGCATCTCCAGCACCGGTTATTCTTATGAATCCAGGCCTCGTTCTATTCTTTAGTCAGCTCTTGAAGCCAGAGAACTCCTGTCTTGTGAGTACCACGAAAGACATCCTGTATGTTGACCGCTCTGCCAGTAGCCATAAAGTTCTGCTAAAAGTGAATAAGGTGATCATCACAAATGGAGATGCATCGTTAGAGACGTATGCAGTGCTAGATGACGGGTCTGAGAGGACTATTCTGATACTGAAAACAGTAAGGCAGGATCAGCAGGTGCTTCATGGGGGCGGCCATCTCCTTCACAGTATCATGAGTGTCTCATCCCCACAAGAAGTACCTCATCCAACATGCATTTACAGCTGAGAGATTAGGCCTTGCTGAACATACTTACTCAGTGGCTTCTTTAAAGAAGAGATACAAACACTTGTCTGGCCTTCTGTTGCAGCAGATGGATAAAGTGCAGCCTATGTTGCTGATCATGAGATTAGACATGGGATCAAGGCTCACCAGTGTTTCTTTACATCTATCCTCCCCAACGCAGACCTGTTTGCTCACGTTGAGAGATTATGGCAGATGGATGTGATTCCATACCGCAGCAACAAGATGGTGACATGATCCAAGCTAGACCAAGAAGCTGTCAGGCTCTTGCAGGAGAAGACTGTGAGTGGAAGTAGAAGGAAAGATGCGGTATGCCACGCCACTCCTTCGTATGCAGAGCATGCCATGGCTGACCATGCCCAAAGAAGCCTTTCTCCCTCAGCTTAGGAGTGTGGAGAGGAGACTGCTTAAGAAAACCCAGATCAAGCATCCGCCTACCAGGCCGAGGTCACTAGACTGAAGGAAGCAGGTTACGTAGCCAAGCTGGAACAGAGAGAAGTGGAGAGCTCCACAGAGATGTGGTACATCCCCCACCACATGGTGCAGCATTACAACAAGAATCAGGTTGTCTATAACTGCTCTTTCCAATATGACGGTCACAGTCTCAATGAGTTCCTCCTACCAGGACCCACTCTAGGCCCATCACTGCTAGCAGTTCTGCTCTACTTCTGAGAGCACCCGGTAGCCATAAGCAGTGATATTCATGGTATGTTTTACCAGGTGAGGCTGCTCCCTGATGACATGCCCCTTACTCAGGTTCCTATGGCACAACCTGAAGCCTGAATGACACCCCGATGTGTACCAGTGGCAGGTTCTTCCCTTTGGCACCACGTGCAGTCCCTACTGTGCCACATATGCAGAGACATGTCATGGACCACAGCCAGTCTGGAGATCCAGTCAGGGAGGTCATTGAGAAGTCATTCTATGTTGATAATTGTCTGCATAGTCTTAACTCTCCCCAAGAGACCAGGGATCTAGTAGATCGACTTTGTTCACTCCTCGCCTCTGGCAGCTTTGAGCTTCGACAATGGGCCAGCAATTGTCCGTCAGTGGTTACTCATCTCCCCTCTGAGTCCAGATCCAGTACCTGCGACCTCTGGCTTCGTCAGGGCCAACAAGACGTCCATGAGTCTACTCTCGGACTGCACTGGCACTGTCAGTCTGACATCCTGTGTTACAAACATCGAGCTAGCCGCTGTTCCACTGTGACTATGTGCAACATCTACCATATACTAGCCAGCCAATATGACCCCCTTGGTTATACTACCTGAGCGAAGATATTGGTACAGTGCTTGTGGGACAGGAAGCATGACTGGGATTATCCACAGTTGTCTGAGGAACTCCTTACCTTATGGTCTGAGTGGGAGAAGGAATTGAGTGGATTAGAGAAGATATTTCTGCCCAGATGCTACACCAGCTCAGAAAAGAATCCTGTAGATACGACGTCCACATCTTCTGTGACGCATCAGAGCAGGCATATGGCTAAGTGGCCTACCTGCAGACAGAAGACAGAGAGGGTAGAGCAGAAGTTGCCTTTATCGCTGCCAGATCCCGCGTTGCCCCCCACAAGCAACTGTCTATACCCCTCTTAGAGCTGTGTGCTGCTCTCAATGGAGCTCAACTTTCCCAGCTATTAACTACAGAGCTCACGATTCTGATTCACTCCATTACGCTCTGGTCAGACTCCACCATCGTGCTTACATGGCTGACGTCCTGCTCATGCCGGTACAAGGTGTTCGTAGGAACACGGGTGGCAGAGATCCAGGAGATGACAGAATCTGCCACCTGGCACTACATCAGATCAGCAGACAACCCAGCGGATGATATCACACGAGGCAAGCCTCTTAAAGACCTGTCCATTGGGAGCCGATGGAGCCAGGGACTGGCTCTCCTCAAGCTGCCATCCGATAGTTGGCCTGAACAGCCTTCCTTACTGCTTGAAGAGCCAAGCTGTGAATTAAGACAGTCAGCTTTCTCTGGGTTAGTGACCACAACTACACCCCCACTGGAGCCGCAGCGCTACTGCACGCTATCAGAGTGTCCAATCGCCTATGGGCAGAAGCTTCACAGGGCGGCCTACACCTCCAGTGCCGACCTCCAAAGAGGCGTCCAACAAGTAGTCCTCTGCCAAGCTCAAGTCGAGTCCTTTCCTGATGAGCTGAGACTTCTGAAGTCAGGAAAACCAGTGTCAGCCTCAAGCAGATTAGCTTCTCTCTCCCCCGAGCTTGTCACTGCTACTGGACTGATCTGAGTAGGCCACAGCCAACTGCTCGCAGAGCACTCCTGGAGACATTTCCTGAAGTATTACTTACCCGGTCTCCAAGCCTGCCAGAAGTGGAAGACAGAGAAGAAGTCACTAGAGATTGGGGATGTGGTCATGATCATAGATCCTTAACTTCCTCTTGCCCTCTGGCCTGTAGGAAAAGTTACCCAGGTGTTTCCAGGCTCAGATGGTCGAGTCTGGACAGCCAACGTGGATGTCAAGGGTAGGACTTACACACGACTTGTGGCTCATCTCATCCAGCTTCCAGCCCTACCTGAGGATGACTTGGACAAGATGGGGACCTTTTGGTTGATGTACGAATTCAGTTCCTGAAATCGGGGGCAGCTGTACAAAAGGCCAGATTGTCTTGACGTCCCAGATGATTCTGACCAATCCCAGCTGAAGCGAATTAGTCAACAAGATAGTGAGCAGGTGCTGCGCATGCGAGAGAGTGACGAGATCAGCGGCTGCATTCTTTTTTTTTATTTTTTTATTAGGAGTGCAAAACATACAACATAGGGTGAACACAAAACACAACAACAAAACACAAAAAAACATAAATAAAACAGCAGTGATAGTAACAGCAATGAAGAGTAAGCAAAAAATTACAAACGGGTAATAGTAGAAGTATTTAAATAGTAATAGCAAGTATGATAATAATGATAATAATATTTTGTGATGACGACAACAGTAATATCCGTAATAATAATAACAGTCATAACAGTAATAATGATAACGATAGTAATACTAAAGATGGTGTTGATAAGTTGTGTTGACCGCAATAGTAAAATAAATAATAATAATAATAGGTGTAGATTTGATTTAGTTATATTTATATATTTTAAATATATATTACATTTTTTTTTTTAATTATTAAGATATTCATTATACCGTTACCGTCTTTATATCAAGCAAAATATCATCCCATCAACATCATCCTATTACTGCTCAATGTTTCTATAATATTGATAATATTAATAATAACAATAATGTCAATAATAATAATAATAATAATAATAATAATGAAAATACTCATAATATTACTAAAACCTTGTATAAATATGTATAATAATAAATGAATACATAATTAATTAGGATGAGTGTGTCAGATTTGTAATAGCTGAATGAGGTCTGATCTGGAGTGTTGTGGTTCCGATACAGTTGTAATGAGGTGAAAAAATATTCTAGGGAGATGTAGTCTGTGAGCAAATTTATCCAATGCGTAATGTGAATAGTGTTTCGGGAAAAGTGTTTAATGGGTGGGCAGTGCCATGTGGCGTGGATATATGTGTCCGGACAATTTTGTGAGCAGTGTGAGCAAATTTCTGATGTGAATCCCATTTTAGACAGCCTTTCCCCAGTGTAGTGTGTTCTATGAAGAGTCTTGTACTGTATGAGCTGAAGGTTGGCGTTTTTAGTCACGGAATAGATATTTTTACAAATTTGAGTCCAGAAGTCGGTATCAGGAGCAATCGAAAGGTCTTCTTCCCATTTGATTGTTGGTAAGGTTATGGTTTTATTTGAATTAGTTATAATTTTGTATATTTTGGAAAGTAATTTTTTCAGGGAGGATATATTAACTAAATCTGCTAATGCGGAAGGAAGGTGAAGACTGATGGTTCTATTGTTGATTTTGGATAAAACAGCTGATTTGAGTTGCAGATAATTCAAGAATTGATTGCTCCCGATACCGTACTCCTGGACTAAGTAGGAAAATTAAACAAAGTTGTTAGATTGAAAAATGTGATTAATATGTGTGATGCCCTTTTCTGCCCATTTATGGAAATTGAGTGTTTTTTTTTGTTGCTTGTGAAATCAGGGTTGTTCCAGAGTGGGGTGAGTTTAGATGGGGCCTGATTGGAGTTTGTGATTTGATGATATTTCCACCAGGCTGTCAGAGCAGAGGCTATTGTCAATGCTTTGAAGCATGGGTGATGTTTAATGGACTGACTAAGAAATGGTTATGTCTGATATGTGCAAGTGATTATTCTATGTCTAGCCATATAATGTCTGACTGAGTGGGGTGAGTCCATTTATATATGTATTGAAGTTGGTTTGCTAGTGAGTAATGGTAAAAATGTGGGGCTTCTAATCCTCCTAAAGACTTGGGTTTTTGTAAAGTGCTTAATTTTATCCGTGGTGGTTTATTTTTCCAGTAGAATCAGGTAATGATGGAGTCTAAAGATTTGAACCAAGTGAGAGAAGGTTGGGTTGGGATCATTAAGAATAAGTAGTTTATTTTTGGAAGTACTGTCATTTTGATTACAGCTATTCTGCCCTGGATGGAAAGTGGTAAGCTGTGCCAGCGGTGAAGGTCGTCTTCTAATGTTTTCAGTAAAGGAGTGAAGTTGAGTCAAGTCAGCTCTGACAGTGTCAGGGATCTGTGAGGGAGGACTCAAACGCAGGATGAGTTTTACAGGTTTATTGACAAGACTTGGGATATAGAGGGTGAGGTGGTGAACACAGTAGGAAGGGGTGAGGCAAAGAGACAAGCACGCTGAGGGAATGGCCACTGAGATCAGCCCAGGTTGTAAACAGGCCGGTGGGCATTGGCAGGTGTGCAGTATGAGGGCCCAAAGATGTAGCGGGAGCCAGACAGGATCTAACAGCACAAGTAGTTAGATCCATGAGACACGATCAGGCACTGAACCGGTCTTGCTGCTTGGCAGGGAGAGAGAGCGGCCACAGGGATCCTCAGTCTGCAGGACAGGACAGGGGGAGACCAGAGACACAGAACCAGGACTTGACAAGACAGGTGGTTAGATGGTTTGGAAACAAGAAAGGACAACAATGACAAAATGGATACAAGAAACTCCTACACAAACACTATGAGCTTAGGTGGACAAAAGACTAGTATACAGGCACGAAGTTTAACGAACTGGCAAAGACATGAGGGAAAGAGTGCACAATATAAAGGAGGCAAAGAACACGAGGAACAGGTGACAACACTAATAACAAACAAGGACTGAACAATGACTAAACAAGAGGGTGTGGTGACAGCAAACAAGGAGGTGGGAACAGAGAAGCACATGGCAAACGCAAACACAGACAAAGCCATGTGCTCAGACACAACATAAACAAAGACACATTAAACAAAGACAAAACAAACAAGGATATCAGGGCAGAACCCTGACAGACAGCCTGGAGGAAACCTTATCACCACACAGCGGCTGCATTCTAACTCAATCATCAGCGCTCTATCATCACAGAATGCAAGTTAACATTGGGTTACAGTGTGCATGCATGTATGTAAGTGCTTATTGTCTGTATTTCCTGTTTATTGTTAAGAGATCGGCTGTTTATTCTCATGTTATGGAAATAGCCAGTTAGCACGTACAACTTGTATTCCCTGCTTGATTTGGTGTATTCTAGAGTGTTATGTTGATGTAAGATGCTTGTGTATACTTTGCACATCTCATAATTGTTGAATTTGAGCGTTATTTCAGAAGATTGTTTACGCAGTGATCAGCTGCTTTTCACATGCACATCGCATGCACAGTTAAAGGGCATTCACATGCTAGTTGTCTTGTGGAAATGTACAGAATAGTCTCACACAATATGGCTTAGCAATGCTTTATTGATGTTACTTTATACTGTTCAATATTCAATTGTATGTTTATGTTTGTGAAACATCTGTATGTATATATTAATAAGTTTATCCTTTCTTGTTCATTTGTTACAGATCCACACATTAAAGGGATAGTTCACCAAAAAATGAAAATTTGATGTTTATCTGTTTACCCCCAGCGCATACAAGATGCAGGTGACTTGTTTCTTCAGTAGAACACAAATGATTTTTTTAGCTCCAACCGCTGCCGTCTGTCAGTCTTGTAAGGCGAGTGAATGGGAACACAATCAATAAGAGTCGAAAAAACTTGCTTAGACAAATCCAAATTAAACCCTGTGGCACGTGATGACACATTGATGTCCTAAGACACAAAACAATCAGTTTGTGCGAGAAACCGAACAGTATTTATATCATTTTTTACCTCTAATACACCACTACGTCCAGCTGCGTTCAGCACTCGGTTAGTGAGCTGCAGGGTTTAATTTTGATTTGTCTAAGCTAGTTTTTTCGACTCTTATGATTGTGTTCCCATTCACTCACATTATAAAACTGACAGACGACAACGGTTGGAGTTAAAAATCATCATTTGTGTTCTACTGAAGAAACAAAGTCACCTACATTTGGATGCGCTGGGGGTAAGCAGATAAACATCAAATTTTCATTTTTGGGTGAACTATCCCTTTAAACCCATCTCAATCAGTTCTGACCGACTGTCTGCTGTGTTTCGCACCCATCCAAGTTGAGATTAATATATATTGACGAACCCCTCCATTTCAATCAAGGTACTAGAAGTAGTTTTATAAGTGTTCCGTTTCAATACTATTTAGGAATAAATTTGCCCATTTTTTAGTGTATAAAAGTATACTTTTAAGTATACTTTAAATGTAACAGTAGTAAACTTTTTGTCAAAGAGAAAAATGGGATTTGGAATCATGATCACAACATAGCTATCAACACCCACAAAGAGAAAAGTATTTTGAAGTAAATTCCTACATACACTAGTGTATGTAGGAATTTACTTAAGTCAATACTTTCATCAAACAATGTAAGTTTATAAGACTGTATGTAAAACTTGTGAAAAACGTATTTAATAGGATACTCAATCAAAAGATTAAACATACCTACAAGCCAAGTATACTTAATTATATTTTTAAGTATATCTCGATCAAAAGATTGAGTACAAGTATAGGCCAAATATACTTCGACTTTTCAGTCAGTATGAGTCAAGTATACTTAAGTGCAATTTTAAATATATATATCTGAGAAGTACATAAAAAGTAGACTAAGTATACTTTCTTATTTGTTAGTTTGTTAGTCTTTTTCATAAGGGTTGTCTTTGTTTCACCTCTGGGTTGTCTGTGATGTCCACATAGACTTTACTAGAGGAAGCAAGAGGACATGCCTCTGTCAGAGTTTAAGAAAACATCTTAAACAGGAACCATTCTGTAAGAAGATGATAGTAGATAGTAATGAATATGCAGATGGATTGAGCATAGTTGCTTCAGGCATGTAAATACAAAATTGCAAAAATAATGAATGAGGTGCACCAAAGCGTAAAGTCTAGGCCTTTTCTATGCTTCACTTATTTTTTATTCATCTTTAAAAGTATTTCATTGACTGTTTACATGCACCCTTAATGCGATTATAGTGAGATGACAAATGAATCAATTCATGTGTAAAAGCATGTGCGTGCAATCTTAGTCTTGCATGGCTATGTAGAGTATATTACCGATTAAACTTATTTCTGTGTTTTAAATATATGTGATTATATGTGATATAAGAAGATGATTCAACATGTTGACTTGTCTTGCGGAGCCAGAGGAACTCTTGCTTCCGGTGGGCTGGAGCGCTGCCTGGTGGTGTCCTCCATCGTTGCCAGAGGAATTCACAGGCATGGCCTTGAGTGTCATTTGGTGGTGGAGCAAACAGAGGGTTTTTAAACCATCCACTGAGTCTGCCCTTGCTGCTAAGCAAGCACTGACATGCTTGTCGATCCTTTTTCCAAATTCCCCTACTTAATCTCTGGCAATTATATTTCACCCAGATTGAATCATACTAACAGAACTTGTCAAAATAATGTTAAATGGTTTACTTACACCCATGTATTTCATTAAGATGTGTTAAAAGGTCCCATTAATTACCTTTTTAGATATTGTGGCAAAAACAAACAAACAAACAAACAAACAAACAAAAAAAACTTCAGAATTAGGGAGAACTGGCCATTTAAGAGAAATTCTTCTCAGTAATATCAAAACACAAATGTTTTTAGTAATTGCCATTGATAATTGGCTTTGGTCAGTGTTACTAGCTATTTTTACTAGATTTCTACAGGTGGTTTAACAATGTAACAACCATTTATTGTCGGTTGTAAGAAGAGAAAAATTAAACGATTTTGATTCAACATAGGGGTGTATACGAAACATCTAATTGCTGTGAGAATGTTAGAACAAATGTAATTTCTAATCCTTGCCAAGAGCTGAGATTCATTTCAGTCATAGTTTGATTAAAAGCTATGCAGAGAAAATGCTGATTTGAAAAATTTTCTACAATTGTTGAAAGAGCTCAGGACTCAATGACTAGACACCTTAGGCTGGAATAGTTATTGAGGAATTGGAAAAGGTACCTATTGCAATAGGTATATCAATCAAATCTTTTGTATTCAAAATTTGTATTCAATAGGTATATCAATCAAATCTTTTGGTTATGTGATGTCTGTGTAAACCCAATAACAGGCAGATTAGAAAAAAAATATAAGTATGGGGTTTTATTCACAGCAACCCAAGGCCCTTGCCTTGTTTTTGAACAATTATTATAGACAGTCTGAGTCTATTTGGCTTTGCAAAGTATGTCTTCGTAATGCTTGAAATGAACCATTCAGTGTAAATGCTTTGCATTGCATTATTGTCTATAGAGCAGCAGGACATGTGACACTTTCAAGTGGTCCATGATGCTACAATTGGAAAAGCATTTATAGGGAAAGATTATCAAATCTTGTATACATCTGAACTAAGTCCAGATGGTCAAGACGATGCAGTGACGATTTTTAAGGGCAAAAGAACAATTTGACGTTCTAAATTCTAATTTGATTTATTACACTGTATTTATCTTTTGTGGACAATAGGGAATGTAAGGCAGGTTGAGCAGTAACTACAGACTGAGAAGTCTTAGTTTCAGGCTGATTTGGTTGCTTAAATGTGAGTTGGCAAACTGCAAACCAGCTAAAATCTACATGGACTTTCCTTACGTCTTTGGTTTTTGTGCATGTCTGCATTACTTAGGAGCAGGTTAGCAGCAGAGAGGTTTTCTCAAAAATACAGGTGTGACTGAAGGAAGAACCCTTGCTGACCAGACAGCTGCTGTTGCCACCTCATAAACAGCAGAAAACTTCACTGCTTAGGCATATCATTTGCATGTTGAAACACCTTACTCACAGCTCACAGAAAATGCCAGAGGGCAAAATCTGTGGATTTGGATTTGATCTAAACGATTAAATGGATAATACACTAAACCTTGCTTCCTTATCTAGTCACATAGATATATAGTGTGTGCCAGACATTTAGGCATTTTTAAATGTGTTCATGTTTAAATAATATGGGCAAAGCGTTTTTAGAGAAATGCAGAAGAAGTTGGACTTCCGGTGAGCAGTGTAAAGGAGTAGACGCGTTTGTCTCTCTTCCCCATTCAGTTTTATTTTTTTTAACTTCCCCACCAACTCTCTCTGACACACTAAAAAAAAACTAGTAAGACGACTTTTGACTGACATTGTCCGTCTAAAATGGCAACTAAAACAGTGAAAACCATCCAAGAAAGAAGCCACCGTGAGAGCACAAGGTGCCCGCGACGCCAAACAAAGTGACTATGGCGGCACTAACAGACTTGCTGGAAGAGCATAGAGCTGCTTTGGCGGCCAAGTTCAAGGCTGCAATTTCAACCTTAGAAATGAAAATTGACTGTGTGCAAGCCACGGTATCTGACCATGGACAGAGACTCACCGCGCTTGAGTCCCATGCGGAGTCGCTAGATGAGCGGATGGAATGTCTAGAAACATCCCTCGCACCCTTAACGGAGAGCAACGCAAAACTCAAAGCCAAGACTGCGGATCTGTAGGCCTGGAGTAGGCGGAACAACATAAGGATCATCGGCATGCCTGAGTCGATAGAGAGTCGGCGGCCAACGACTTTTTTCTCTGAGTTACTTTTAGAAGTTTTTGGTGACCAAGTACTGTCCTCCCCCCAGAGCTGGATCGAGCACTGCCAAACCAAAGCCTGGGGAAAGACCAAGAGCAGTTGTGGTCCGCTTTCACCGCTACCAGCTAAAAGATAAAGTCATCCGCGAGGCACATAAAAAAAAGAGGGAAATTACAGTGTCAAGGGAAACCAATCACCATCTATGAAGATTACAGCCCCGAGGTAATGGAGCAACGGGCTCGGTATCGTGAAGTCATGGCCGAAATGTACAAACAGGGACCAGGTGACGATGCTTCTATGAGCAGTAACACATTATGGGAGGCATTCAAAGCCTATATGCATGGACAAATAATTCCATATGTCTGTCAGTTGAGGAGATTTGAGAATTCCAGGATGGCAGAAATATCTGACTAACTTTCTGAACTAGACCTTCAATATTCTTCGACCCCTTCACCCACAATTTATAAAAAATGTCTTCAACTTCATTCAGAGTATAATTTACTTCTAACTCACAAAGCTGAAAAGCAAATGTTGAGTGCCAGACAGCATTTTTTTTAATTTGGTGAAACGCAAATAATTTGCCAGCTTTTTCAATCACGAACTGTCCGTGCATCTAGGCTGATTCCTAAATTTAAATCTCCTAAGGGTGATACAGTTTCTGACCTGGAGGAAATTAATTAGATTTTTTCAAAATACTACTCTGATCTTTATTCCTCAGAATGCAACTTAAAAATTTGGAAGGGCCCAAAATTTCTAAAATTTCTACAAAGAGTATATAATGAAGCTTTTCTGTCAGGCTGGCTTCCAACAACCATGTCTGAGGCATCCATCTCATTATTGCTTAAGAAAGATAAAGGTCCACTGCTTTGCAGTAGCTAGAGGCCAATTTCCTTGTTAAATGTGGACTTTAAAATTTTGTCTAAGTTCCTTGTCCTTTGCCTTCAGCAAGTGTTGCCTGCTGTGATTTCCCCTGACCAGACAGGTTTCATGATTGGGAGACAATCTTTTTATAGTACCAGAAGACTTTTTAATACCATCCTTTCTTCATGTTCCAACACTGCTGACGTTGTGTTATCCCTCGACGCTGAGAAGGCATTCGACAGGGTCGAGTGGGAGTATTTGTTTTTTATTTTAAATAAATTCTGTTTTAGCTTGAATTTTATAGCATGGATTTGACTATTATACTCCTCCTCTGTAGCATCTGTGCACACTAATGCAACACATTCTAAAACCTTTTGCCTTTACAGAGGCATGCGCCAAGGTCGCCCCCTTTCGCCTCTATTATTTGCCTTGGCTATAGAGGCATTGGCCATTTGGCTGCAAAGTGAGGAAAAGTTTGAAGTCATTATCCGGTTTGGAACCTCTTATAAACTGTCCCTTCATGCAGACGACCTTCTTTTATATATAACGTACCCCATTTCATCATTGCCACCAATCCTCAAGATTTTTAATTCGTTTGGCAAATTCTCTGGTTACAAATTGAATCTTCAAAAGAGCGAACTGTTCCCTATCACTTTAGTAGCTGAGACGCTTTCCCAACATCCTTTCCCCTTTAGGTGGGCTCAGGAAGGATTCAGATATTTAGGCGTAAATCAGTTGCAGCCATCTTTAAAAAAATGTTTAACTCTTTGCTTGACGTCTATAAGGCAGATATAGAGAGATGGTCTTCTCTTCCAATATCGCTAATTGGCCATATTAATTTGGTTAAGATGACAATTTTGCCCAAATTTTTATATCTGTTTCAGCATGTACCCATTTTTATTAATAAGTCGTTTTTTACCATCTTTTCTACCATCATGCTCTGATCCAGTTTTTCAAGGGGTCTCAGTACCATCGGGGACTTTTATGATAAAGGAATATTTTTATCCTTTACAGAATTATCCAAGATGTTTGATCTTCCCAGCACTCATCTTTTTTGCTTCTCCGAATCAGACATTTTGTAATAAATCAGTTTCCCCAGTTTCCTAATCCCCCTCCTGATTCAAAAATGGACACCCTTCTCTCTCTTAGTAAATATAGAAGAGGGTTAATCTCTGTCATTTATGAATCAATAGATTTTTTAAATCCTGACCCCTCTGAATCACTCAAGAATATATGGGAACAAGAGCTGGGGTTCACTATACCTGGAACAGAGTGGGATTATATATGTGATTTAGTACATTCTTCCTCCATATGCACTCTACATAGTTTGATGCAATGCAAGATTGGTTATAGAGCACACTACACTAATGCCAGGCTAGCCAAAATATACCCAGACAGGAGTGATGCTTGCAATAGGTGCCGACAGTCTCCATCAAATCATACTCACATGTTCTGGTCCTGTCCAAGTCTGACAGAATTTTGGTCTAAAATATTTGATACTTTTGAAAAAACCTTTAATACATCAGCTACTCCAAACCCTTTAACAGCTCTGTTTGGAATTCCTTTTAAGCCAAACTTGCCTTCATTAATGCAACAGGTTGTTGCTTTCACCACATTATTGGCCAGGAGACTTACTCTCCTTAAGTGGAAGCATGCATCCCCTCCTTCATATAATAAATGGATAGAAGAAATTCTGTTGTGCTTAAAGCTGTAAAAAAATTGCTTCTCTTTAAAAGGGTCTTTAAAAAGCTTTCATAAAACAAGGAAACCATTGTTAAACTATATTGATAACATTGATCTGTCACCTGATGCAGAAGAGGATTAACTTTTTTTTTTTTAAATTTTATTTTATTATTGTGTTTTGTTTTGTTTTGTATTATTATTATTATTACATTAATTGTATCATTTAACGACTACATTTAGTGTTTGTTACTTGCTCTGGTTTTTGCTGTCATGGTTGGGATATTAGGGATGGGGGGGGGGTTGTAATGAGGGGGTGAAAAGCAGAACAGTGGTTTATTTCACTTGTGTAAATGTAAGTTGTATCTGCAAAAAATTTTAATAAATATATTTGGGGGGAAAAAAAAGAAATGCAGAAGAAGTTAACGGATGTGTGATGTCAAAACTTAAATTAATTTGGCAATTGATTCCATTCAGTTGGGAATACCCTGCGGCAGACAATTTTGTGAATTGTGAATGGAATTTTATGACTCTTTCTAAAATGCAAGGGTTATGAGGATGTTTTAGTCATAATTGATAAGCTCTTAATGTGGGTTGAAGTTTTTACCACCAAGAAAGGCTAAAATACTGAATTGAGACATCATTACCAGATGGGGATTGTCACACACTATTGTTTCTGATCAGGAAACACACTTTACTGGTCAGGTATGTCAGGAAGTCTGTAGACTTCTGGAAATTAAATGGCATTTTCATTGCATAAGACAACTGCAATCATCAGGCATGATTGAAAGAGTTAATCACACTCTGAAAACAAGATTCTTTCTGTGTAGTATCTGTTCATCAGCTAACAAAGAAACTGGGCTGAGTCATTTCAAGATTATCACAGGTCGACCAATGTCATTGATCCTTGCCGAGGCAGATGATTTTAATGTTAGATTTTCTTTTGGTGTATTGTATGGTTTTGACTGAATCAATAAAAAAAGCACAAAATAAAGTTCAGGATGCATGGAAATTGCTAGAGGTAAAAAAATAGTATTGTGCCTTGGTAAATGATTTACGTTAAGAAATTGCAGCATTCAAGTTTAGAACTATGATGAAATGGTTCCTACACTCTAAAAAAATGCTGGGGTTGGGTTTGCCCAATGTGCTGGGGCAGTTTTATTTAACCCAACTGTTGTTTAAAAATTACTATATGGCTGGCTTAAAATGAACCCAAAATGGGTTGGAAAACTGAATTAAAACAACCTAAATTTTTAATCCAGCATTTTTAAGAGTGTATGTAGTTTTATTAGACTCCCCTTCAGCTGTAAAATGGTTGGGCAAGACTATAGACAGATATTAGTCTTTATAAATTAGTTTGTACTCCGAAATTTTCAAATGAGACTGGCAAAGGATGCTGTAGGATGGAGTCAAGGGGAAGAACCTTGTCTTTTAGTGACTTGGGGGCCTACCTCATGATGAAGATATGGCGAGTGGGGGCTAAGATGGTTAATTTGCACCAAACTACAGTTTAGTCGCCAGCCAAATGGTCTCTATGGTCTTTGTTTATCTCTAGAGATTGTAATGGAGTCGACCTTCAAGAAGTTCACAGAGAGACTTCAAGCCCTATCATATCGAGGACATTATGTGGCAACAACACTGGCAATCAGATAAACAGGAGCTCCAGTCAGAGAGACAGAACTTCGAGATGGTTCTTTCTGGAGGAATACACTACTGATACATTTCAAGAACAGTGTACGAAGACATTTTAAGAACAAACTACTAGACATTTCATGAACTAAGATATTCTGAATTAATTCTGGATTAATTTGGCATTGTTTTAACTCATAAGTATGTCAAGGTGCTCATTATATCCTATATATTACTGGGTGTGTTAATATTTTCCTCAATCATCTAAATCCACTGTATTACCACTATATGATTTGTTTTTCCGATAATTGGACAAGTAACATGGGCGGAATTAACAGCACTGATTTGGTGATGGACAGCCGCCCTGCCATTCAACAATCTATTCTAGGCTGCGTTTCCCAAACAACAGCGTAACTCGCTTCTTATCTACAATAGTATTAAGAAATCAACTAGCTAGCTACAACTGTTTCCCGAAACCATATTGTTGCAAATTTGTAGTTCAACCACGTTAGTTAATGATTTCATGCCGGTAGTTGAGTAATAACTTATTTTAATGAATTCCTTTGAGTTTGAATTAATGCCAGATCATGTATGGACACAGCATCTGAGGCTTAATTATCATTTTTCTCAGCTTTATTTTCAATCATATGCTTCTTCTTACATACTAGAGCACGTACTATACACACATGTGCACCCTTGAACGTGCAATTTAAATCTCTTGACAAACTAAAAGACATGAAGGAAATTTGTTTATAATTGAAATAAAAAATATAGACTGTAACATCAGCTTGTTTGTTTTGCTCAAGATAAGGATTTATTAAATCCATATGTCATAAAAACAAGAAACTATGCTTCTAACCACAGGTGGAGAATTGTAATTCCAACCACACAACTTTGCGATGTTCGTTGGAGCTATGGTGCAGCAAACATAGACTCGTTGAAGTTGATAACGAAGGAACTTGTGACCATAGTTGGCTAACAATGCTTTTGGGAAACGCTTTTTGAATGATTTGTGCAATCTGAATGGTGCACCAAAACTGACAATTCTAATATCAAAATGATAAACCTGCCAGACAACTTGTTTAGGGTATTCTATGACTTAATGTTGAGATGACAAATGGCAAAAGTGAAAAGTAAAAAAAAAAATAATAATAATAATAATAAATCCCAGCCAATATGACATAATAAAGACTAGATTTTCACAATGACTTTTGGAAATTCCAGTTGTACTAAATTACAGGGTGAAACTGATGCCAAATGCACAATTTTGAACCACTGACAATATCAAATCCTTATAGATGTGTCTTTAAGGTATAGTTTATTTTTCCTGGGACAACAAACTGCTGTTCAAGAGCAGAAATTATTCTCATTAACATTATAGTTCATGGAATTTGACTGCATACAACAGTACTGATTCTAGCTATTAGTTTGCTCTTAATATGAAATCTGAAGGGAATTTTTCCCAGCACATTGAAGGGAAGAATGTAGTAAGCAATTCTAACCCAGATGTGACTGTTCCAGATGTGACACAACTGTTCTAACAATGAGAAATTAAAACACTCGTTGTTCTAATGGCACACACTTTGTTTGTGGTTACAAAGCTTATCTATTATTTTCTAAGGGATGGATAGGTAGATGTTATTTGGCTTATCTGTTATTGGCAATGTGAGTAGTGTCAGAGGATAGCATTATGTGAAACATCATTTAATCATGACACAGACCAAGAATTAAATCTCTGAAACTGTTAGGAAGGTTTTTTTTTTTTTTTTTTTTTTTACCATTTTTCGGAGTTATCAGTTTATAGAATGAAGTACAGGCACTACATGAGCTGTTTGAGTCCACAGCAAAAAAACTACACTTAGTTCTATTGCTAACATTTCAGAGGAAGTGCATGTAATGAGGAAGATTGTTTTACAAAATCAAATGGCTCTTGATGTAGTAGCCTCCCAAAGAGGAACATGCAAAGTGATTGCAACTGATTGTTGTTCAAAAGTACCAGACTTATATCCATATATCTCATCTTACTCTTGTACATTACCATAAGAGTGTTGATTTGTTTTGTAAGACACTTGGCTGCCATAAGGCTATCATCCAATGTCAGACACACCCGTTTAACTGACGCTGGTGTGGTACTACAGGAAAGACCTGGGGCAGGTTGCACAAACAACTGCGACTAGTCTTACAAGTTAGTCATCAATTTTTTTCTTTCTTTTATGAGTGTTCATAACTTTTTTTAATCAGTTACATAAAAACATAGATTGGCCTAATTTTATACCAAAAAGTAAGACTGTCTGCCTCTTGACTAAATGCTAGTGGGTCATACTAGATCTTTAGACACTGACTTAACATAATGGCTATGTTTATGCAACTGGCCCTGTTCTTTTAAAGATCATGTAGAAGGGAAGGGTATGGACTGGCTATTCAATCTTTTCAAAGCATGTTTTGATAATGATCATAAAGTTTTGCTTGCATTTAATCAATCTATGTAATCAAATGTTTTCATGATTAAGAGGTTTCAATAACAACCTCTGTGTTCTACTTTAAAGGATTAGTTCACTTTAAAATGATAATTAGCCCAAGCTTTACTCATCCTCAAGCCATCCTAGGTGTATATGACTTTCTTCTTTCTGACGAACACAATTGGAGAAATATTAATAAATATCCTGATGCATCCAAGCTTTATAATGGCAGTGAACGGTACCAAAGAATATGAAGCTCAAGAAAGTGCTTCCATCTATCATAAACATAATCCATGCGGCTCCAGGGGGTTAATGAAGGCCTGCATTTGTGTAAGAAAAATATCCATATTTATAAAGTAAAATATCTAGCTTCCACCAGATCGCCTCCCGTATTCAACTTAGGAAGAATGTGCATTCTCAGTGCAGATGATTTCAGATGAGTAATGTGGCGTAACATAGAAAATTGTGTTTTGAAGCTGTTTAGAGGCAAAAATATCAATATCAATACATAAAAAAAAGAGTGAAAAACTTTTTTTTGCTTTAAAAATGTAGTGTGAGATATTTGGGTTAATTTAAATTAAGATAAATCTGCTGATGTGACATTGACTGAAACCTAAAGTGGAGTTATTGTCTCCAAAAAGCTATGTCCCATGCTATGATGCGTAGTACATCATGTCATTGTGTAGAACGTTATGGCATCGTGTACTACGTCGTGCAAGTTTTTTGGACATACGTCGAATGTACTCTAAAAAATGCTGGGTTAAAAACAACCCAAGTTGGGTTGAAAATGGACAAACCCAGCAATTGGGTTGTTTTAACCCAGTAGTTGGGTTAAATGTTTGCCCAACGTGCTGGGTAGTTTTATTTAACTCAACTGTTGTATAAAAATTACTGAATTTGCTTGCTTAAAATGAACCCAAAATATGCTGGAAATTAACATTTATTAATATGTTTAATAAATGAGCATTTATTAATAAGATAATGAATAATAAACAATAAACATTTATTAAATTGCTTATTAATAAATGTACACCTTTTGATTATTATTGTTGCCTCTAGTAATTATGTGTCTGATTTTTAATTTCTCACCTATTTTG
The DNA here is from genome assembly GCA_028476615.1 of Culter alburnus. Taxonomy (NCBI): domain Eukaryota; kingdom Metazoa; phylum Chordata; class Actinopteri; order Cypriniformes; family Xenocyprididae; genus Culter; species Culter alburnus. The sequence continues at coordinate 100,075 of JAOTNS010003909.1, forward strand.
GATTCATTTTAAGTCAGCCATATAGTCATTTTTAATCAGTAGTTGGGTTAAATAAAACTACCCAGCAGGTTGGGCAAACATTTAACCCAACCACTGGGTTAAAACAACCCAATTGCTGGGTTTGTCCATTTTCAACCCAACTTGGGTTGTTTTTAACCAAACATTTTTTAGAGTGTGGAAGCTTGTTATTTTACTTTATAAAGTTTTGAATAAGGATACTTGTCTTAGTACATAAACACATAAATTTGCTTCAGAAGGCACTTATTAACCCCCTGGAGTTGTATAGATTCATTTTTTTATGGATGGAATTATTTTTTTTCATTTATAACCATTATAAACCTTGTAGGACTAAGGATACTTTTAAATATATCTCCGATTGTGTTTGTCTGAAAGAAGATATACATAGGATGGCTTGAGGATGAGTAAATCTTTGAATAATTTTCATTTTGGGGTTATGTTGTGTTTTTCTCTTTCTCTCTCCCCACAGAGCAAGTGTGACTTGTGACCTGTGACCTGACTTCATTAATGAGTATCCAGTCGTAATTGGATGATGGGAGGGGAAAGAGAGTATTTAAAGCCAAGTTCAGACTGCACGATTTTAGCCCAGATTTTGGCTCGCCGACAGGTTTTGAGAAATCGCCGACAAATGCCCGAAATCACAGGCAAATCGGTGCTCGTTCACGTGAGTGACAATCACGCAGTGTGAATGAGCAAAGGCGCGATCTGAGAGAATCGCCGACGAGTCGCCGACGCCCGTGAGATATTTGGCATGCTAAATATCTGGACCTGTCGGCGATTCAAAATCCTGCTGTGTGAAAAGTGTTCTGCCTGAAAACTACATCGGCGATGACCGACAGCCAATGAGAGAGCAAGATACAGAGAACACACAATTCTTGTTCCCTTACCTCTCCCCAACCATTTCCTCCTCCATATTCTTCTTTTCTTTTTCTTGTTTTCGCTGCAAATCAGCACACAGGCAGTTCGTATTGCAAGCTTCTTGCGGGCTACCGTTTTTAATAATAATCCCAGTCTCATGTGAGAACTCCGGTCTTGCACGCGTGATATCTCGTTGTTTCCTTGTCACATCTCACGTGTGTTTGGTTGTGAAAGGTGGTTTGCGTGCCAGACAGAGTTGTCAGCGATTCTTCCTATTGTAAAGTCATGCAGTGTGAAACCTTCTATCGCCGATCCATCATGCAGTGTGAACACAGCAGAGACTGAATGCTGGCCAAGATAGTCATGCAGTGTGAAAAGAACAGTGACCCGACTACTTTGAAAATCGTGCAGTCTGAACTCGGCTTAAGCTGCAGCTATCATCAGAGCAGTGTTGGTGATTGTTTGACTGTGTGCAACAGCTTTGAGGTCTCATCTGCAACCCCAGACTTGATGTTGTGTTAAAACAAGTAGTTGGTGGCTCTGTGTATCTTTATCTCTTTTGTTGAACTTATTGAAGTAGAGTTTCTGTAGAAATTTTTCTGTACCCTTCCCCAGATCTGTGCCTAGATACAATCCTGTCTCTGAGGCCTACAGACGATTCCTTGGACTTCAAGGCTTGGAACATCTCAATGATGATCAGTGAAAGCAGGAAGCCCTGAGCTCAATTTTGAGTGTCATGACAAAGGCTGTGAATACTTATGTACATGTGATTTTTTTTTTATTATTTTTTTTATAAATTTGCAAAGATTTCAAACTTCTTTCACGTTTTCAATATGGGGTATTGTTTGTACAATTTTGAGGAAAATAATTAATTTAATCCCTTTTGGAATAAGGCTGTAACATAACAAAATGTGGAAAAAGTGAAGTGCTGTGAATACTTTCCGGATGCACTGTAGCTTATTTTGATGTACTTTTTGTTTTGTTTTGTTTTCTTTTAGTTTAGGTAATTTGGTTAATGAGGAGTTAGACTGATTCATGCTTGTTGTTTTGGCAATATCCCCTTCTGAATCTGATACCCCTTTTTTTCTGTGTAACTTTGTAAATAAAAACGCATTTCTTTTGTGAAATATGTGGTTATTCGAGTTGTTGTGAAACAGTTCTAGGTATGGAGACAGGTTTGTTTCATGCTGTTGCACATTCATTTACCGCCATCCATTTTTCTGTTGCGTTCCTCCCCTAGACCAATCAGGAAAGTGTAACAGGGTGAACCTTCCCTTTAAAAGTGTGATAAGTAGAACATTGTCTTATTGACTGTGGTAAACTATTCCAATATTTACTCCCTATTACAGACAATACTTTTTTGTCCAAAACATGTTCGCCTATAAGGCACCTTGCAGTCCCCTCTAATGGTAGACCTATACCAATACCACAATCTGTCCTCTGTTTTATAAATTAATTTAACGGAGGTGGATCAAGCCCATGCCATACCTTATAAATAAGACAAGCATATTTAAAAAACAAAAAATTGTTGTTGTTTTTTTTTTTTTTTTGAATGTTACTGTAATGAATGTTTTTTATCCAACACTTTTATCGCCACCTTATACAATGATTCTGTTATCTTAAGAGTTGTGCCATCTATGTATGACCAACTATTAAAACAATACTCAATATGTGAAAAAAAAAATAATTGAGCATAAATACAACCTGGCAGCACCGACTGGCCTAATGAACTTAAAATTCTTTAAATTAAATTTTACAGTATTAGACAACTTTTTAACATGACTTTTAAAAGTTAAAGCAGAATCCAAAGTCACCCCAAGATACATAAACTATTTAACAATTTCAAGCTCCTCCCCTCTCAGGAATGTCTTTAAATGTGCCATCTCTACTAGTTCTTTTGCAAACATCATACTTTTTTTTTGTTTTGTGTGTGTATATAATAATAATGTTCCAGGTAAATCATTAATATAAAAGTGAAAATAAAATTGGTCCAAAGATGGAGTCTTGTGGAACCCCCTTGAGGCAAGCAAGGTAAGAAGAATTTGTACCATCAACACACATTGTTTCCTATTTGAAAGATATGATTTTATCCAGAGTATTGCCTCTTCTGAAAAATTTAAATTTGTTAGTTTAGATAAAAGAACCTGATGGTCAACAGTGTCAAATGCCTTCTTTAGATCTAAAACGACAGCACCAACACACACACTCTTATCTAGCAAGACTTTGACTTTCTCTACAGACAATTTGCTGATTCTGTTGAATGATTACTACGAAAACCAAATGGTCTTCATTGGCTGCCCGCAAACAACATTTACATAACACTTACTTTTGCCCATCCAAGGACGCAAAGTAAAATAGGGATTGGTACTCATGTCACCGCTGACATTGTGATTTTTGGATCACACGTCACTCAAGGTGTGATTATGAGTACATCAGATGACCACTTCCCCCCCTTTTCCTAGTTCAGGGGCACCAGTCAAGGTCTTTTACCTTGGCAGTATGAGAACACTCTCAACAGGGGCTTTTCATTCATTTAGAGTTAATGTAAAGTGGTCAGCTGATTTATCTGAAAGATTGGTGATATTGCTAACTTGTAGAGCCTCTTCTGTATTATCAGCACAAGGAAGACACAAGTGTAATAAAATAAATTTTATTTACAAAAGATAAACAAGAATAACTAACACAACTACTAAATGAATACCATGAATGATAAAGGAATAAAGTGCATAAGATACATAGAATACAAGTGATTAAGTTGGGTGTGGCTATGGGAGAGTTACGTTATCTTATGACTTATGATCTTATAACTGTTTCTCTGAAAATAATAAGGTGGAGAACCTTATTATGCACCAAACAAATAAATAAGAGATTAACTAACGTCAGCTATATTACTTCTAACGGGAATTAGGAAATTATATAGTGATAATATACAACAATGCCAAGGTCTCTGGAAAGAGGTTTGGTTAAGTGATATTTACGTTCCTCATGGTTGAGTCCGATGACGGTGACGTCTTCCACTGGTTGTGCTGGGTGACAATGCAGTGGGGAGAGGAGCCAGAATCTGTTTCAACAGTCTTGAACACGAAGCTCTGTGGGATGCTGATCTCCTGGAGCACCAAAGGGTCCTAAAATCTGGAACACGCAAATGAGGCCCTGGTGTAGGTGCAGAAGGTCCTTAACAATCTGGAACACGCAGACGAAGGTATCTTGGATTGAAGGTTTGCTCTTGTTGCAGATGTCGTTACTGTCTCGCTGGATAGAAACTCTGAACGTAGTGTTTGTTAATGTCTCTTTCCTCACAGGCTGGAGGCTCAGAACGTGGTCGTCTCTGTTGCTGCCTCACAAGCTGTAGACTCAGATCGTGGGACCTTTTATCGTCTCAGGCTCAGAACAGTGTTGTATCTGTTAGTGTCTCAGCTTTGCAAGCCAGGACTCAGAACACAGCATATCTGTTAGTGTCTCACTCCTTACAGAGTTGAGACCCAGAACGAGGAGTGTCTGTTGAAAGGGTACCTTTATCCCTTTCCGATGAGGAGATTGCAATTTGGCACTTCCCCATTCGAGTGCTGTGATTGGCCGCTGGCATCAGAGGGGACACACACAGTGTGGCCCACCCTTCTTTCCCCTGTGGAACTCATTTGCATAAAGCACAAAGTTGGACGTCTTTACAGTGTCTTTAAAGTTTACCAATGCATTTCTCACTTTCCAAACCACCACCAGAATACCTTTGGCAATATTCTAAACAAATAGAGACTAAACATGATGGAAAAAGATTGAACTGTCATTCAATTGTACATTAACAGATGAATTTGTGTCAGCACAAATAGCTGTCACTGAGAATGCTTGTTTCTGTGAATAAGTATGAAATGGATGTGTAGTTTGCATCAGTTCTAAGGTTTTCAAACATAGTTTTGAAAGGATTTGGATGGATCTTTGTGATCTCTCTTTGTTTCACCCACTGCTGCTGAGGTCCTGAGGAATTTTTATGGCGGGTCTGTGGCCAACCTTAGGAAGTAGTCTCTAGATGGGTGAAGGGCAGAAACTGCCTGTGGACCAATGAAAAGTCCTGTCCTTCCAGGCTTGGTACAAGAGGTCTTCTTCTTGCCCTCTAAGAGGTGTCTGGATGTTGTCCTTACATCTTTATCTGATGGCGTTGGACAGCTTGTTTGTGTTAGTCCACCAAGATCCAATCAAAATGTAGCAAACCTTTGTCCGCTGTTACGGACAGAGAGGGGTCCGGCCATAAACTGGGCCCTGGATTGTGCTGTTCCCTACACTTTGATCCTCAAAAACTGTAGTACAAAATTCAATTTGTATGCATTTCCACAGGATGAGGACTCAAAGGCTTGAATTGACCAACCAGAGCAGAGTAGACCAATAACAACAGACTGGGCCATCTGACCTCTGAATTGAGACACAGCTCAAATGTGGATATCTGCAGGTTGGATTAATGGGTGTGATGAAAGGTAGGGCACAGAGAAAGCTCTTTATAATTCATTGTGAAAGCTGTCTGTCAGGGTGTGGTTAGGGGTTAGTTTCTGTTGTAGCAATTCACCTTTTGACACATGTCCTTTATGCCCATACCATTCCGGTATGTCCATTAGTTCATTAAACCTGCAGCTATCCCTGTCTCCATCCTTCAGGTCACTGTGTATGTATGAACTGCATTTTTAAAGTATTTTTTGAACAGATCAGGGATAAGAGCAAAAGATGTTCTTTAAGCATTCAGGATTATTATTTTTTTATTTGAATATGAGGGATGTTTCTGAAAGCATTAGGTTACTAAAGAAACCTGTGGAATTAATACTAACTCTACACTTCTAAACTTTTTTGCATTAAATGTTAACAACTTGCACTTGTAAATTAAGTGTTACATGTAGGCACACTATTTTTGTATCCTTTAAAATATTCAACTTGAATCAGGTTTTGGTGTGACACACAGAACTTTTATTTTCAGCCGTCATGAATTTCACAGAGATTGTCGTCTAGTTGAATCATACTGTTTTAAATTTTGATCTTTGATCTTTCACGATTTTGATCTTGAGATTTCAACAAGAAGAAGACTGAGTGCCCATATAGCTACAATAAACTTTATATCCTGTACCATAGGTGAAAACGTAATGATGAAAATGTAACTTGCCTCAGATGCGGCTGTTCCAGTGACAGACAAAATCTGTCATTCGCTGGTCAAAAACCTCATAACTCAATTTGAGCCATATTTTCATAAATTGTTATTATAATGACACACACAAAGTGTCTGACCATAAAGCCACAATTCCAACTTCAATGACAGTGTTTAATTAAATACAAGTTTTCCGCCTGACAGTGACGACATGTAAATTTGTTTTAACAACACCAACACCATACTATAACCTTGTTGTATTTGTATACCTGACTTAAGCTTAAGTTTCACATTAAATGTACTACATTTAATATCTAATTTCTTAATTATTATCTATTTCTTAATTAAATTACATCTAATTTTTAAATGCAAAAAAAAAAAAAAAAATTAAGTAAAAAAGTTATTTTTTCCAAGCTCAGAGTTTTTGTCATACTGTCGAAAATGTTTGTGTGAATATTATAAAGTCAAATCACTTTAATCAGTGTTTTCTAAAAGGCAGCTATCATGTGGCAAGGCTATTGTGTCATGCCATCAGAGCAAGTTTTATCATGTCAGTGTAGGGACAGCAGGAACATGTTGTTGCAACTGTCCCCTATGACAACATTAATGTAAAAGCTTGTCATAACTATTGTTGTGTAATTTCAGTGTCTTGATTTTGATTAAAAACTATTTTGTAGTTCAATTTTATAATAATAATTAATCAATACATGGCTGTTACTTGAAAATATGTTTTACCTTTACTAGTCTTTATACAGTAAATTTAACTTAAAGACCCTGTCTGTGCACAAATAAAATAAAGAAATTGCAAAGTGGTGCTAAAGAATGATTTTAATGAATGTTGCAACAGTCCCCAGTATAAATTGTATGCATATTATCATTTGTTACAGCAATGTGGGTGGGTAGATGACAGATGTGGGCTTTCTTTCTTTCAAAATTCTTCAGGGAAAAACTGTCCTCTAAAACTCCATGCACAAATGAGGTGTTTCTATTCAGTTTACTTTTGGGAAAATTAGCCATTGTGTAAGAGATTAGTTTCAGATTGGCATTGAATGTAGTTTCCCAAATGTCCTTAAAATTACTCAAGGTTCCCACGTGTTCTATTGTTCACCTAAACCCGCCCCAAACTTATGCCATTGGTTGAGTGCTAACTCAAATACTTTCTCGTTCTGAGAAAAAGTATGATTTTCCAGCAGAGTTCATTGTGTGATCGCAGGTCGAGAGGATGACAGCTCGAGTGTACTGTGCTGTGTTATTGTGTCTGTCTGGATGCTTGAGCACAACAGATGCTGCTCCAGGAGAAAACTTCACAGGTGAGAAGATCCATGTTCTTTTAACTTCATTACGCAGCCTGAAGAAATGCATAAAAGTGCCTTACAAAATATGACATTTCAGCACATTACAATTTACAAACATACAATACAGTCGTTCAGTGAAAGATGAACTTCAAACATCAGTTTAAATAATTCATATAAAGTTATATAAATATATAAAGTCATATATGTAAGTTATCTTTTATGTTTTATCTATTACTTTTTATACATGTATATTCCATCGTACAAGGAAAACACATATAGATATTATTTTTTACTGTAAACAAAAACATTAATATTAATATGGTTACAAAATCGTTACCAGGTATGTTTTGTAACAAAAACAAAAAAATGTTTTGTATTTTCACGTTTTAACAATAACTATAATAGGTAAAATAACATGGTGAGCTAATTATAACTTATAACTTCTTCAGTAAAAGTGTGAGGTTGTTAAGTTTTTGTCATGGATTAAAATTATTAAAGTGAATTTTGACAGATACAATTGCTTGCAACTGGTGTTACAGACTTTTTATATGACACTAACTGACTCAGTTACTTTAATTTGAAGCAGATGTGAATTAGCTTGAGAGACATTGCAAAACCGCTGACTTACAGATGCTGAAACAAACATTTATTACAACCTGGTCTCCTCTAATGATGCTCTTCTGTAGTGGCCGGTTACTCTCCAGGGAAGGTGACGATCGTGGGGTCTCGTCGAGGATGTGCTTCTGACAGAGACTGCTCTGGAGGATACAGATGCTCTGGGGCCGTGTGTGTGCCGCCTGCTTTCAGTGACAAGCCATTCAGTGAGTTTCAATTAGAAATGGATAATAATAAAGGTCTTTCAAAAGGAACTCTGAAAAAAAATTGGTGTAGGAACAGTTTTAGGTCAGAAATTGCTGGTAAAATTAAACAATAATACCAATAAAAAATAAAAAGCAAGCAACACATTGAATAAAACATGACATTTTAAAGTAGAATGACTGAAATAGCTCTTTCTTGTAAAACATATTCCAATAATATATACAACTTTTTTACAGTGAAAAAGACATTCAGTGATATGGTTTGTCTGTCATTTGTCTGTATTACAGAAAAGCCAGGAGTGTGTCCACGCAGACAATATACAGCAGAAATGTGTGCCCTGATTCGTTTCGTGTCGTGTGCCGATGACAGTGATTGTGCCAAAGATGAGAAATGCTGCAGCAATGGATGTGGACGTCAGTGTATGGCTCCAGTTATAGGTATATATTATATTATATTATATTATATTATATTATATTATATTATATTATATTATATTATATTATATTATATTATATTATATTATGGGGCTGTTGAATGCTTGAATCTGATTGGTTGACGAACGTTCTAAGTTGTGCAGTTATTTTCAGTGAAATACACGGCTAAAGTAGTTCCAGGCAGATCTTGACCGCATTACACTTCCATATCACTTCACCAAACTATTTCAGTTATTTCAAAGGTCCTTACAGCCTAAAACAGCAAAAGAACCAAAAACCCCAGAGAAAAAGACATTCAGCATTCAGTGATATGGTTTCTCTGTCATGTGTCTGTATTACAGTAAAGCCAGGAGTGTGTCCAATCAGACAATATGCAGCAGAAATGTGTGCCCGGATACGTTTCAGGCCCTGTGCCGATGACAGTGACTGTGCCAACAATGAGAAATGCTGCAGCAATGGATGTGGACGTCAGTGTATGGCTCCAGTTATTAAAGGTATTATAATATTAAATTATACGATACTACAGGGCTGTTGAATGCTTGAATCTGATTGGCTGACAAATGTTCTAAGGTGTGCAATTATTTTCAGGGAAATTCACAGCTAAAGTAATTCCAGGCAGGTCTTGACCGCATTACACTTCCATATCACTTCACCAAATGATTTCAAAACAAACAAAAAAAAGAACAAAAGAACCAAAAACCCCAGTGAAAAAGACATTCAGCATTCAGTGATATGGTTTCTCTGTCATGTGTCTGTATTACAGTAAAGCCAGGAGTGTGTCCACGCAGATATTATATAGTACCAATGTGTGAAGAGTACTGTGTCATTGACAGTGACTGTTCCAACAATGAGAAATGCTGCAGCACTGGATGTGGACATGAATGTATGCCTCCAGTTACAGGTATTACATTAAATTTTATATTATATAATTTTAAAAAGTTATATTGTATTAAAATATTACTAAAGTAGTTCCATATCACCAAAGTCCCTTTAAGACAAGTCATTTTACTCGGCGACCATCTTTGAAACACCTCTCGGGCATCCTGGGCATCATGCAATCTCTTTGAATGGGGAAACATCAAATTCTCCAAAACTGTTTGTCAAGCTTTCGATTAAATTTCATATTTGAAATCACCAATGAAATCTGACAACAACCGTCTCATAAATTTTGTTTATAAACACTCAAGTCATGAAAAAAAAAGTATTATTCAGGCTGGATCAAGCTAATACGCATGCGGAGTCCTAAATGCACGTCTCTTGTGCCTCATTTCGGAGGCGAGCATCTGACTGTTTCTATAGGACAGTCAGATGCTCGAAATGCACAGATGCTTCTCATCTGAATGTTTTCTGCAGTGACGTGTGACTTTACCAATAACCGACTGGCTCTTATTTAGAAGGCGGGACTTATTCCGCCATATTGTGCATTGCACTTTCTCCCATTCAAAACAATATGAGTGATGCGTCTTGTGTTATTCTATAGTCTTTGATATCACTTGTCCAAATGATTTCAGTTACTTCAAAGGTCCTTGCAGCCTACAACAGCAAAATAACCGAAACCTATGATGACAATGACCAAGCAAATAAATGTAGTTAACAATTGGATAAAAACAACAAATTATTTCCATGTTTTCTGGAAATAATGTTAAGCGGAATAATTGACTCCGGTTTGTTGAATTATTAGAAAATAATGCACACTCGAGGTGTTCTTATCGTGACCACATTACCACCTCGGGTGTGCATTATTTTCTAATAATTCAATGGCCTGTCATCAATTATTTCTTAATAAATGCTTCCAAAGTATTTTTCAGTCAGTTCATGTTAACTAATGTAGTAAACTAATGGATTATAAAATGTTATATTTTATATTATGTTATATTATATTGTTATATTATATTATATTAATATTTGGGCATCTTTTTCATTGCCTTTCAGTTTGTGTCTTATTTTATAATAATAAGTATTATTTTATATTATATTCTATATGTCAAAAGTACCTGAATTCAGCCTATATCACTGTAACAGACACAGGGTGGCTTTACAAAATGAATAAAGATGATGAATAATACTTAGTTTTACTCACAGAGTGAATTGCATTCTATCTATTCATGCTTTGAGTGTTTTGTGCTGTACATCTGAGGCTGAATGCTACTAAATGGCCAGACTAAATCTGAATCTCTATCCTTGCAGTCAATATTCCCTACTGAAGAGGACTCCAAATACTGTTCCCATGATGGTCAGTGCCCTGCTGAACAGAAATGTTCCTCAAACATGCATGCAGTGAAACTCTGCCGATTTAACCACCGGAAAGAGTAATGAGATTGATTTTGCATAATACATACCTGAGTTCTTTTACTTAAATCAATCAAGTTGTTAATTTCCTTTTCTTTCAGGCTTAACATTTGTATGCTTTTAAAAACAAAATGTACCAACACTTTAGCTGATTTTTTTTTTTTTTTTGTGCTGAATTGCACATATGTAGAACCAATCATATAAAAAACAAACAAACAAATAAACAAAACTGTTGTATTCTTTTTGCCGGTGGGATTCTCTGTGATGGATATGAGATCCTCCCGGCCATGATTAAAGCATATTCAAAAGGCATTGTTTGGAGTCTGTCTGATACCTGCTCTAGACACTAGAGATCGTAGTTCTATTATCAAGTGATAGTGTTTAGTGGAGCACTAGAGAACTTACGTTTATTCCCAAGTAATAGTGCTGAAGTGGAACACTAGAGACCTGTTGAACAAGTGGAGAAACACCTAGTAGAGTACAAATTTGTGGGTGTCTATAAGTAGACGGTTCACGCCAAGTGATCAGGCATAACATTATAACCACTGACAGGTGAAGTGAATAACACTGATTATCTCTTCATCACGGCACCTGTTAGTGGGTAGGATATATTTGGCAGCAAGTGAACATTTTGTCCTCAAAGTTGATGTGTTAAAACAGGAAAAAGGGCCAAGGTCTGCAGTGGTCAGTATCTATCAAAAGTGGTCCAAGGAAGGAACAGTGGTGAACCGATGACAGGGTCATGGGCGGCCGAGGCTCATTGATGCATGTGGGGATTGAAGGCTGGCCCGTGTTGTCCGATCCAACAGACGAGCTCCTGTAGCTCAAATTGCTCAAGAAGTTAAGAAGTTCTGATAGAAAGGTGTCAGAATACACAGTTCATCACAGTTTGTTGCGTATGGAGCTGCATAGCAGCAGACCAGTCAGGCTGCCCATGCTGACCCCTGTCCACCGCCGAAAGCACTAACAGTGGACACGTGAGCATCAGAACTGGACCATGGAGCAATGGAAGAAGGTGGCCTGGTCTGATGAATCACATTTTTCTTTTACATCACGTGGATGGCCGGGTGCGTGTGCGTCGCTTACCTGGGGAACACATGGCACCAGGTTGTACTATGGGAAGAAGGCAAGCCGGCAGTGGCAGTGTGATGCTTTGGGCAATGTTCTGCTGGGAAACCTTGTGTCCTGTAAATGATAGTATAATTAATCTGGTGCAACTTCACACGCTCAACAAGGTGCATGGAATAAAAAAAAAATATTTATGGACAATACCAGCAAGACTTGTGGCGTCGAGGGGTCAAAATAAAAAAAGGAGCTAAAAGATCAATATTTTAGTTTGCCAATGCATTTCGGCACACAGGCCTTTCATCAGGGCTAAAATCTTGTGTCCTACCATCCATGTGGATGTTACTTTTACACGTACCACCTACCAAAGCATTGTTGCAGACCACCTTCACCCTTTCAAGGAAAAGGTATTCCCTGGTGGCTGTGGCCTCTTTCAGCAGGATAATGTGTCCTGCCAAAAAGCAAAAATGGTTCAGGAATGGTTTGAGGAGCACAACAGCGAGTTTGAGGTGTTGACTTGGCCTCCAAATTCCCCAGATCTCAATCCCCACCTCACAACTTACAGGACAACTTAAAGGATCTGCTACTAACATCTTGGTGCAAATACCACAGCACATCTTCAGGGTCTAGTAGAGTCCATTCCTTGACAGGTCAGGGCTGTTTTGGCAGCAAACGGGGGACCAAAACAATATTAGGAAAGTGGTCATAATGTTATGCCTGATTGGTGTATGTGTACAAACTACCATGTCATGTAACAGATTATAGAAGGATTTAGAGTAATTCAAACTGAATGTTACAATTGAGTTAGATGAAAAAAAAAATACATTCTTACTCAAAATCTCTCAAGGCATGTAAAAAATCTCTGCAAACCATTCCCATCAATTTATGGGTTTCCAGTCAGTTTATTATTGGAAAGTTAAGTGTTAAAGAGCTGCTTCAGAATTTAAATTCAATAACACCAAGTCTAGAGGTCATTATGTGGTCTGCCCACAGGCAAATGCACGAAAAAAAAGCCAGAACACTAAAAACAGTCCAGTCCTTCAAAACAACACATATTTGAATATCAGTGCATTACAGAAAGTAGAAAATATGTGCCACATTCGTAGACATACATTTTCAGTAGTTGGATTATAGTGTCTGTGTTTCTGTGAAATGCTCTCAAAAGAGTGGCATAAGAAAGACGACTTAATATCACGCTCTTCCATGTATATTTCTCCCAAACCATGCAGTTCCTTTGAGAAATGTTCTTGTGACAGCAAGCTATGTTTATGCTTATGACTCGACAAAAAGTTAAAAAAAAAAAAAAAAAAAAAAAAAAGTGGCTAATCTTTGCTTATGTGGCGTAAAATATAAAAAAGGTGGCTAATACATTTTGGAAGGTCATTTGTTCAACAAAAGTTCAGAACAGTGGCGTCAAGTCCTTCCAGGGCTGAAAAGCATCTTAAAACTCCAGCAGATGCCGTTTTAGAGTCACAATTCTCTAAGCTGCCTAACGTGGACATTTCAGGAGTCAGACCTGCTCTCGGCAGTTAGGTCAGCAGTGGCACTCCCCTTATGCGACGAACGAGGTTGGCCAAGCGTTTGGCCAGTGGTGGACTCGGTTCATCCACCTGGAACGTGCGGGTCAGCAAGTTGTAAAAGGAGCCGTAGCCCACCGCGACCACTGTGCAGGTGAGGCAGATGACGTTATAGGGCATGCTGAAGTCAGGTGTGGGTAGATTTACCAGCAGGGGTTCTGTGTACACTCGCACAAAGTAGCTTGACTCTTCTTTGACTGGGACACTGGAAGTCAGAGGTGAAAAAGTTATAAAGAACCAAAACAACTAAGGTACACTTATTTACTATTAACACCAAGGCCAGTTTATACTTACAAACTGCTAAACAACGGTTGGTCTTTTGTGAAGTTGGTGTTCATTGCAATCATACTTGGCACAAGGGCGCTGACCACAGAGGATCTGCAATAACATATTTATGGCACATCAGTCAGATATAGGGAGTGGCACACAGGATGTGTAACAAATTCATACAACAATAATGACATTTTATGATTTACATTTAGTCAAGAATTGCAAAAAAAAAAAAAAACCTGGATCATTAAAAATACTTTAGAAGCAAGAGTCTTACCCAACATAGAAGCTGTGGTTGGGATCAGGGGTGTACTCAGTCCATTTGAGAACACTGTACAGTCCCTTTCAAACTGTACAGTGACCTCTGTCATTGAGTGAGGCGGTAACTGGATCAGCATCTCTAGTAGATGAGGACGATGGCGGTCTTTAACGGGCTGGTAGTGAATGTAACCTACAGGAGAAGGAACCAAAGTCTATAAACTCTTTATGCTCCTTTTTCTGTCCGCTAAGGATGATTTGAAAAAGGTTTCTAATAGCTATAAACGTTTTTGATTTATACTCCCTCACTTTAAAGAATGTTGAAAATTTCCATTTCCCTACTCAGATATAACTTAGTTATAACTTAGTTATAACAGTTATAACTTCCCCACTATAATACATTTATAAATCTAAGAATAAATATATATATATATATATATATAACAATACATGTACACACAATAAATTATATATATACACAATACATGTCAAAAGTCTGTTTACCAGGGCTACATTTATTTAATCAAAAATACAATAAAAACTATTATTGTGAAATATTATTACAATTTAAAATAATTGTTCCCTTTCGAATGGGAACTTGCACTGCGTCCTAGGACACTAATGGGGAATGCCTGTCTGAAGCACCATGACATCACTTTTGGTGTGACCATAGTGTAAATAGGGCACCTGTAGTACACGTCGTCCTCTTTCTTGTCTTCAGGAGCCGTTCGATTGTTGTGACACGTTGAAGGCAATATGGCAGCTAAATCTTTCAGGAAGTGTGTTCATCCGTGTCAGCGCTATGTGACACATGATGACACATGAGCTGTGCGTGATTTGCTTGGGCGAGGAGCAAGCTCGCTCAGTCCTCCAGGGGATTGAATGTGAGCACTGCCAGAGTTTTTCTATGAAAAAAAACTCTGCTCTTTTTTGTCCCTTGTCTCAAGGAAATTTGAACAATCATCTGTTCCCCGCAGATCTGGACCTGCTTCAGCTGAGGCGAAGAGGAGACTAAGAAGGCTCTCAGATGAAGCTAGCTGAGGAATTCAAGAGAGGTATACATTCTTCGGTAGCTGACGTCACTTCCTGTTTGTTGCTGCCGCGCTGTTTGAGTTAGAGCTCCGTAGAGCTGATTCCTAATTGTTTGTTTTTGTCTCTTAAAATCAAATTTATAACCTATCACTCTTTCTTTTATGGCGGGGGAACACATCCCCAACATTATTTTTATATAAAAAACACTCGGATTGCCTTGATATCGCTAGTTTTATCCGACTTCCCGAACATTCGCTACTAGCTTTAGCCCACTAGCAGTAGCGGCGTGGTCACACTAGCGTTTGTAGCGTTTCTCACTCACAATATTATTGTTCATCTATTCTAATGGCAAGTGTATCGGATGTTTCTCTACCTTTGTGTACAGGTGAGGACACATTTGAGCTACATGCATTGCAGTTGGAACTGGAGGCCGTGGAACAACAGATTCGGACCCTTCTCGAGAAGCAGGCCGAGCTATGGCAGCGGCAAACAGCACTGGAAACATCCCGTGCAATCCTTGGTAAGTTTGCAGTGCGATATTAACACTCCTGCTTCCTCTACGCTGTGTGTTTCTCTGCACAGGGCCCGAGTACCCAGAACGCGTTCATCCCAGCCCTCGTTCACTCTGGCGCCATCTCACCAGGGACCTTGGGTTCTTCAGCAGCAGAAGACGCCTCGGACCAGGACCTCTCCTCCTCTGCCACCCCCCGGTCTTTGAGGTCTCGACGAGGAACAGCTTCTCCCCTCTTCGCGAGGTGGAATGCGACGCCGTGGTCATCGGAGACTCCATCATCCACCACGTCCACGCTACCACAGTCAAAGGTAAGGTGCGCAGTCATTGTTTTCCTGGTGCTTGTGTTCTTGATGTCACTGTGCAGGTACCCGCGATCCTCAATGGTGCTGAGACCATCGGAGCTGTTGTTCTGCACGTGGGGGTGAACGACACCAGGCTGCGGCAGACGGAGGTGCTGAAGCAGGACTTCAGGAGCCTGATCGCCCGTGACGAGGATCATCGTGTCCGGACCGCTTCCGACGTACCGATGAGGACATGAAAGGTTGAGTAGATTAGATTAGTAGATTATTTGCTTTAAATGAATGGTTAATGTCTTGGTGTAATGAACAGAAGCTGCTCTTTATAAATAATTGGAATCTTTTCTGGGAGCAACCTAGGCTCTTCCGTGCTGATGGCCTGCAACCCCAGCAGAATCTGAGCTGATCTTCTGTTAGAGAACATCTCCCAAG
Organism: Culter alburnus; assembly: GCA_028476615.1. NCBI lineage: Eukaryota > Metazoa > Chordata > Actinopteri > Cypriniformes > Xenocyprididae > Culter > Culter alburnus. The sequence goes on from JAOTNS010003909.1 coordinate 116,354, forward strand.
ACGCTTCGCACCGTATGACTAGTAAGACAAACCTCAAATCACAGTTTGTGTTCTGCTCACTTAATTGATAGAAATGTGAGTGTAGTACAGTCTATAAAAACTGCACTAGTCAGCAAGATACTGTAGCAAGCAGGTGCTGCGCAAGCGAGAGAGTGAGATCGGCGGTTGCATTCTAACTCAATCATCAGCGCTCTATCATCACAGAATGCAAATTAACATTGGGTTACAGTGTGCGTGCATGTATATAAGTGCGTGTTTATTGTCTGTATTTCCTGTTTATTGTTAAGAGATCAGCTGTTTATTCTCATGTTATGGAAATAACCAGTTAGCATGTACAACTTGTATTCCCTGCTTGATTTGGTGTATTCTAGAGTGTTATGTTGATGTAAGATGCTTGTGTATACTTTGCACATCTCATAATTGTTGAATGTAAGCATTATTTCAGAAGATTGTTAGCACAGTGATCAGCTGCTTTTCACATGCGCATTGCATGCACAGTTAAAGGGTATTCAAGTGCTAGTAGCGCCCTCTTGTGGAAATGTACAGAATAGTCTCATGCAATATGGCTTAGCAATGCTTTGTTGATGTTAAAGTTTATAGTTTTCATTATTCAATTGTATGTTTATGTTTGTGAAACATCCATATGTAGGGTACAACGGGGCTAAAGGCACACATTAAGAAAAAATGTGCTTTTCACTACTCTCAAAGTGTATGATTGCAGGAAAAATATATATGTTTGTATTGAACATTGATAAAGCAACAGATTTTGTGTGAAAATAAATCATAAAAGTGGTTAATCTTGTTTATAAATCTTATAAATGCATGAGGTGGTGAGGGGGGCTTTTTACCCCACACATACTCATATAAATACACACAGTAATCATATAAATATTTTAGCTAAAATAATATGTTTTAATAATGTCTAGGTTAATACTTGTTAGAAAGAATCAGAAAAGTTTGTACTATTTTCTGATAAATAAAATAAAATAATAAAATAAAATAATTATTTTTTGTTCAATAAATATACTGTCATTAAAATAGGCCTATGTTAATATAAAAATATATTTTTCAAAATACAGAAACAAAATTACTTTAAAAAGTAAAATTATGAAAGCATTGAAGGAGATCCCATAATATTTAATATAGATTTACAGTAGTAACAATAAATTATATTTTATTATGATATGATAAATATAATATTTTTTAAATATGGTTGTTTCATTAAATATGATTATTATCTCTATGATGGATACCCAGTTTGATATATGATATTTGCCATCTCACTCTAACCATGTCATATCAACAAATGGAAAAGTTAGCCAGCTATTTATTATCATGTTAATTATTGTGCCTTTTGCTCCAACAGCAGGGGCACTTTTTACCCCAAATACCATACTTTTACATATTCTTCCATTATTGAAAAACTATTGCTTGAATTACCTTAAACAAAACTGAAAATCATTAAGAAGACCTTTGTTTGAAAATACAAACATTAATTTAATCGATTCTCATTTGCTACTTAAATCAACAACATTTTAAAAAACATCAAATATTAGATCAAACTACCTCAGAATCAACTTTGTGTTGCTGCCCCCGATCGCATCAAGAATCAGACAAATTCGCACATGCATTCTGAAAAGTGGATATTTAGGAAAGTGCTGTGGCAAGTTTTTGTGCCATCTAGTGGTTTAGAGGAAAATAAAATCCAAGGCGCCTTTTGCCCCGCGCGGCGCCTTTAGTCCTGTTGTACCCTATATATTAATAAGGTTATACTTTCTTGTTCAATTGTTACAGAACCACACATTAAACCCTTTTCAATCAGTTCTGACCGACAGCCTGCTGTGTTTCGCACCCATCCAAGTTGAGATTAATATACATCAACGAACCCCTCCGTTTCAAGTGGTCCTTCGAGCCGGATCGGCAAACTGCAGCAGAGAGATGGCATCCCACGCTGAGTTAGTTCCACCTGTCATCCAACCTAGATGTCAGACAAGGCCACCTGCACACCTAGCAGATTATCAAGCTCCTGATTCAGGCCATATGAAGAGATCTTTACCCCCAGTCCTGCCCACATCAGAGAGCGTCACGATCATCTTCTCCAGAAAGTCAGTCCCCATATGCAGATGATCTAGTACTCCGAGATGTATGCCAAAACCATTTGGAGATGTGTCGCCAGAGTATGATGAGCTCCTCAACAAAGCCCAACAGTTGTCTGACATTAAGTCTATGTGGCGCGAGATGAAAAGAGACAGTGATGAGCTTCACAGCCACATTCTACCTGAGATTCTGTCTGGATTACAAGGGCTCAAGGCAGAGAATGCTACTTTGAAGCAGGAGATCCAGCAGAAAGCTACAAGTAGAGAGACTTCTCATCGATCAGTAACGCCAGTTCCAGCCCCTCGCACTCATGTGCCATCACTTCAAATATCAGATCCTGACTGATCATTTAAAGCTTGAAGAGGCACTCTTGGTAGCAGACTCCTATTGTAATTCCACAAGACCCTACACAGACACCATGCAAGCTCTTGTGAAGATGTATGGACAACCCCACAAGCTTGTTCTGCGGAACATCGCTGAAATGCTGGAAGGACCCAACATCAGACCAGGAGATGTTAGAGCATTCAAGCTATTTGCCCTCTGTGTGTGCTCATTAGTGAGTAAGTTAAAGCAGTTGGGTTCAGAAGGGCGGCTGAGTTGGAATGTGGTTCGCATGTGTCCAGGCTGCAAGGCAAACTTCCTCACAAGCTTAAGACCAGTTTCAAGAGGTATGTCCACCCATCCCGAATAACAGTTCCTACTCTCCTTGACTTTGCGGACTGGTTAGAGTATGAGCTCCAGGTTCAGGATGATACTGCCAGGACAGTTACCGGTGCTCCAGACTCATCAACCAAGAAGAGAGACGAGCGTTACAACCCCAAGCCTCTAGGGGATCCACGAGCATCCTACTGGGTGCAGAGAAGCCCACTTCAGACAGTGAACACCGAGTGTCCCTCCAGAGCCCAGGCCCAGTTCCTCCAGGTACAGAGAGAAGTTACGCACCTACTGCCCTTATTGCGACAATGCCAGTCACTTCCTTAATGGGTGTCTCACCTTTAAAGAGCTGACTAAAGAATAGAAAGAGCCCTGGATTCATAAGAATAACCGGTGCTGGAGATGCAGCCGCAATCATCATGCCTCCCGATGTACTCTGAAAGGCTTGTGTAAAACCTGCAATAGGAAACACCTCCTCATATTGCATGATCTGAACGAGAGAGCTGTGTCTGCCAGTACAGTGCCTAAGCCCTCAGAGAACTCCTGTCTTGTGAGTACCACGAAAGTTATCCTGTATGTTGACCACTCTGCCAGTAGCCGTAAAGTTCTACTAAAAGTGAGTAAGGTGATCATCACAAATGGAGATGCATCGTTAGAGATGTATGCAGTGCTAGATGACGGGTCTGAGAGGACTATTCTCCTCCATGCAGCCGCACAAAAAGGTCCCATTAATTACATTTTTAGATATTGTGGCAAAAAAAACCTTCAGAATTAGGGAGAACTGGCCATTTAAGAGAAATTCTTGTCAGTAATCTCAAAACACAAATGTTTTTAGTAATTGCCATTGATAATTGGCTTTGGTCAGTGTTACTAGCTATTTTTACTAGATTTCTACAGGTGGTTTATCATTTATCGTTGGTTGTAAGAAGAGAAAAATTAAACGATTTTGATTCAACATAGGGTTTTATATCTAATTGCTGTGAGAATGTTAGAACAAATGTAATTTCTAATCCCTCCCAAAAGCTGAGATTCATTTCAGTCATAGTTTGATTAAAAGCTATGCAGAGAAAATGCTGATTTGAAAAATTTTCTACAATTGTTGAAAGAGCTTAGGACTCAATTGCTGGACTGGAGGCTGGAATAGTTATTGAGGAATTGGAAAAGGTACCTATTACAATAGGTATATCAGTCAAATCTTTTGTATTGGTTATGTGACATCTGTGTAAACCCAATAACAGGGAGATCAGAAAAAAAAAAAAAAAAAAAAAACGATAAGTATATGGGGTTTTATTCACAGCAACCCAAGGCCCTTGCCTTGTTTTTGAACAATTATTATAGACAGTCTGAGTCTATTTGTCTTTGCAAAGTGTGTCTTCATAATGCTTGAAATGAACCATTCACTGTAAATGCTTTGCATTGCATTATTGTCTATAGAGCAGCAGGACATGTGACACTTTCAAGTGGTCTATGATACTACAATTGGAAAAGCATTTATAGGTAAAGATTATCAAATCTTGTATACATGTGAACTAAGTCCAGATGGTCAAGATGATGCAGTGATGATTTTTAAGGTTTTTTTTTTTTTTTAACTACCCCACTGACTTTCTCTGACACACTACAAAAACTAGTAAGACAACTTTTGACTGACATTGTCCATCTAAAATGGCAACTAAAACAGCTGAAACATCCAAGAAAGAAGCCAACGTGAGAGCCGAGGCACCCGCGATGCCAAACGAAGTGACTATGCTGGAAGAGTATAGAGCTGCTTTGGCGGCTGAGTTCAAGGCTACAATTTCAACCTTAGAAGTGAAAATTGACTGTGTGCAAGCCACAGTATCTCGCACCCTTAACGGAGAGCAATGCAAAACTCAAAGCCAAGGCTGCGGATCTGGAGGCCCGGAGTAGATGGAACAACATAAGGATCATCTGCGTGCCTGAGTTGATAGAGGGTCGGCGGCCAACGACTTTTTTCTCTGAGTTACTTTTTGAAGGTTTTGGTGACCAAGTACTGCCACCCAAAAAAACCAAAAAAGTCCTTTTACATTTACAGTCCCTTAGAGGAGACGTAATTTTTTTTACAAGAAACCCATCTTCGCACCTCAGACGTTTCTCGCATTAAGAGTGACAGCAAAAGGGGCAGCAAATTCTTATACATAAGAACATAAGAATCTGTTGTCTCAGATTCAAGTGGTCGTTATGTGATTGTGTCCATAATTTTACAAACAGTCCCAGTTGTCTTAGCATGCATATATGGCCCCAATTTGGACAACAACACATTTTTTGTTAATTTTTTTTCCGTACTCCCTAATCTTGATAGTCATCTCATAATTATAGGGGGGATTTCAATTTGGTTCAAAATACATTATTGGACAGGTCTTCCTCAAAACATACCATGTTGTACAATCCTACTAAACAGTTGGCCTCTCAGATCCCTGGAGATTTCTTGCATCTCATATAAAGATATATTTTGAAATATATGACGATGCTTCTATCAGCAGTAACACATTATGGGAGGCATTCAAAGCCTATATGCGTGGACAAATAATTTTCATATGTCTGTCAGTTGAGATGATTTGAGAATTCCAGGATGGCAGAAATATCTGACCAACTTTCTAAACTAGACCTCCAATATTCTTCGACCCCTTCACCCACAATTTATAAAAAATGTCTTCAACTTCATTCAGAGTATAATTTACTGCTAACTCACAAAGTTGAAAAGCAAATGTTGAGTGCCAGACAGCATTTTTTTGAATTTGGTGAAACGCAAGTAATTTGCCAGCTTTTTCAATCACGAACTGTCTGTGCATCTAGGCTGATTCCTAAAATTAAATTTCCTGATAAAGATACAGTGATACAGTTTCTGACCCGGAGGAAATTGATTAGATTTTTTTCAAAATACTACTCTGATCTTTATTCCTCAGAATGCAACTCAAAAATTTGGAGGGGCCCAAACCCATTTGATCAACTAATATTCGCTTGTGTTATTGATGGCTCCACAGATGATTTGGGCAGACCTGTGTCAATCACAGAAGTACAAGAGGCAATTCAATCACTTCAAAATGGTAAATCACCTGGCCCCGATGGCTTTACCATCGAATTTTATAAGACTTTCTCCTCCATTCTAGCCCCAATTCTACAAAGAGTATATAATGAAGCTATAGTTTTAGTCACGTACTCGTACTCTTTTTAGTCTAGTCAAGTTTCAGTCGACTAAAAGTCTGAGCATTTTAGTCTTATTTTAGTCAGAATTATCCATGACTATTTTTGTCTAGTTTTAGTCAACGGAAACTGATGAAATTTTAGTCTAGTTTTAGTCGACGAAAACTGATGACATTTAGTCTAGTTTTAGTCAATGAACTGTATTTTAGTCTCTTTTTAGTAATGCAATTCTATTTAACCCAGTCAGTATAGTATAAGTACCTAGTAGTAGAGACAAAACCAAATTTTTCTTTTAGCCAAACCCATTTCAAACAAGGTTATCCTATTATAGTATTGTTACTTTATAGATAATACCTTATAATGCCTTGAGATGTCTCTTAACCCTTTAAGACCTTAAGGCTTTTTTAGAGTTTTTTTTTCTGAGTGACACACAAAAGTAAAGACTCATAAAACTGTAAGCAAAACTGTAGCAAGGAGAGTCAAAAGGTAGGTATCATTTGATAGAACACCTTTTAGAAAATATAAATTACATTACATTTGGACATTTTCATGCTGAAAAACTGCTGATAAAAGACAAAAAAAAAAAAAAAAAAAAAAAAAATTATAATCTATAATTTTTTTATTTGACATGGAATAACTCAACAATATTGCATTATACATTTAATTATAGTCATCATCACATGACCAGCATTTATGTTGCGTCTCATCTCGTTTTTGTCACGTGATAAAGGTTCGTTGACGACGATATTTAGGCATAATTTTCGTTGACAAAAGCAACACTACTTTGCAGTAGCTACAAGCCAATTTCCTTGTAAAATGTGAACTTTAAAATTTTGTCAAAGGGCCTTGCCCTTCCCCTTTAGCAAGTGTTGCTGCTATGATTTCCCCTGACCAGACAGGTTTCATGATTGGGAGAAAATCTTTTTATAATACCAGAAGACTTTTTAATACCATCCTTTCTTCATGTTCCAACACTGCTGAAGTTGTGTTATCCCTCGATGCTGAGAAGGCATTCGACAGGGTCGAGTGGGAGTATTTGTTTTTTATTTTAAATAAATTCGGTTTTAGCTTGAATTTTATAGCATGGATTCGACTATTATACTCCTCCTCTGTAGAATCTGTGCACACTAATGCAACACATTCTAAAACCTTTTGCCTTTACAGAGGCATGCGCCAAGGTTGCCCCCTTTCGCCTCTATTATTTGCCTTGGCTATAGAGCCATTGGCCATTTGGCTGCGAAGTGAGGAAAAGTTTGAAGGCATTACCCAGTTTGGAACCTCTTATAAACTGTCCCTTTATGCAGACGACCCCCTTTTATATATAATGAACCCCATTTCATCATTACCTCCAATCCTCGAGATTTTTAATTCGTTTGGCAAATTCTCTGGTAACAAATTGAATCTTCAAAAGAGTGAACTGTTCCCTATCACTTTAGTAGCTGAGACGCTTTCCCAACATCCTTTCTCCTTTAGGTGGGCTCAGGAAGGATTCAGATATTTAGGCGTATTTATTACTAAATCAGTTGCAGCCATCTTTAAAAAAATGTTTAACTCTTTGCTTGATGTCTATAAGGCAGATATAGAGAGATGGTCTTCTCTTCCAATATCGCTAATTGGCCATATTAATTTGGTTAAGATGACAATTTTGCCCAGATTTTTATATCTGTTTCATCATGTACCCATTTTTATTAATAAGTTGTTTTTTTACCATCTTTTCTACCATCATGTTCTGATCCAGTTTTTCAAGGGGTCTCAGTACCATCAGGGACTTTTATGATAAAGGAATATTTTTATACTTTACAGAATTATCCAAGAAATTTGATCTTCCCAGCGCTCATCTTTTTCACTTCTTTCTGGTCAGACATTTTGTACAAAATCAGTTTTCCCAGTTTCCTAATCTCCCTCCTGATTCAAAAATGATTAGTAAAGATAGAAGAGGGATAATCTCTGTCATTTATGAATCAATAGATTTTTTAAATCCTGACCCCTCTGAATCACTCAAGAATATATGGGAACAAGAGCTGGGGTTCACTATACCTGGAACAGAGTGGGATTATATATGTGATTTAGTACATTCTTCCTCCATATGCACTCTACATAGTTTGATGCAATGCAAGATTATAGAGCACACTACACTAATGCCAGGCTAGCCAAAATATACCCAGACAGGAGTGATGCTTGCAATAGGTGCCGACAGTCTCCATCAAATCATACTCACATGTTCTGGTCCTGTCCAAGACTGACAGAATTTTGGTCTAAAATATTTGATACTTTAAAAAAAACCCTTTAATACATCAGCCACTCCAAACCCTTTAACAGCTCTGTTTGGAATTACTTTTAAGCCAAACTTGCCTTCATCAACGCAACAGGTTGTTGCTGTCACCACATTATTGGCCAGGAGAAGTGGAAGCATGCATCCCCGCATTCATATAATAAATGGATAGAAGAAATTCTGTTGTGCTTAAAGCTGGAAAAAATTCACTACTCTTTAAAAGGGTCTTTAAAAAGCTTTCATAAAACATGGAAACCATTGTTAAACTATATTGATAACATTGATCTGTCACCTGATGCAGAAGAGGATTAACTTTTTTTTTTCTTTCTTTTTTTTTTCATTTTATTATTGTGTTTTGTTTTGTATTATTTTTTTTATTTTTTGACATTAATTGTATCATTTAATGACTACACTTAGCGTTATTGTTACTTGCTCTGGTTTTTGCGGTCATGGTTGGGATATTAGGGATGGGGGGTTGTAATGAGGGGGAGAAAAGCAGAACAGTGGTTTATTTCACTTGTGTAAATGTAAGTTGTATCTGCAAAAAATGTTAATAAATATATTTGGAAAAATGCAGAAGAAGTTAACAGATGTGTGATGTCAACTTAATTTGGCAACCAATTCCATTCAGTTGGGAAAACCCTGTGGCAGGCAATTTATTGAATTGTGAATAGAATGTTATGACTCTTTCTAAAATGCAAGGGTTATGAGGATGTTTTAGTCATAATTGATAAGCTCTTAATGTGGGTTGAAGTTTTTACCACCAAGAAAGGCTAAAATACTGGATTGAGACATCATTACCAGATGGGGATTGTCACACACTATTGTTTCTGATCAGGAAACACACTTTACTGGTCAGGTATGTCAGGTAGTCTGTAGAAATTAAATGGTAATTAAATGGTATTTTCATTGCATAATACAACTACAATCATCAGGCATGGTTGAAAGAGTTAATCACACTCTGAAAACAAGATTATTTCTGTGTAGTATCTGTTCATCAGCTAACAAAGAAACTGGGCTGAGTCATTTCAAGATTATCACAGGTCGACCAATGTCATTGATCCTTACCGAGGCAGATGATTTTAATGTCAGAATTTCTTTTGGTGTATTGTATGGTTTTGACTGAATCAAATAAAAAAAGCACAAAATAAAAATTCAGAATGCATGGAAATTGCATTGGGTAAATAATTTATGTTAAGAAATTGCAGCATTCAAGTTTAGAACTATGATGAAATGGTTCCTACACTCTAAAAAAAAATGCTGGGGTTGGGTTTGCCCAACGTGCTGGGCAGTTTTATTTAACCCAACTGTTGTTTAAAAATGACTTTATGGCTGACTTAAAATGAACCCAAAATAGGTTGGAAAACTGAATTAAAACAACCCAAATTTTTAACCCAGCATTTTTGTAGTTTTATTAGTCACCCCTTCAGCTGTGAAATGGTTGGGCAAGACTATAGACACATATTAGTCTTTATAAATTAGTTCATACTCCCAAATTTTAAATGAGACTGGCAAAGGATGCTGTAGGATGGAGTCAAGGGAAAGAATCTTGTCTTTTAGTGACTTGGGGGCCTACCTCATGATGAAGATATGGCGGGTGGGGGCTAAGATGTTTAATTTGCACCAAACTACAGTTTAGTCACCAGCCAAATGGTCTCTATGATCTTTGTTTATCTGTAGAGGTTGTAATGGAGTCAAAATAATTCCGACAAAATTTAAACAAACTTGTTTTTCAAAAAGAGCAGACTCCATTCTTGGAGTGAACTGTTTTCCATTCTCTTGTTTTTATATTTTCACAGATCAATGTCGGCGACCTTCAAGAAGTTCACAGAGAGACTTCAAGCCCTATCATATCAAGGACATTATGTGGCAACAACACTGGCAATCAGATAAACAGGAGCTCCAGTCAGAGAGACAGAACTTCAAGATGGTTCTTCTGGAGGAACAGCCTACTGATACATTCCAAGAACAGTGTACAAAGACATTTTAAGAACAAACTACTAGATATTTCATGAACTAAAATATTCTGAATTCATTCTGGATTAATTCGGCATTGTTTTAGCTCATAAGTGTGCCAAGGTGCTCATTATATCCAGTTACTGGGTGTGTTAATATTTTCCTCAATCATCTAAATCCACTGTATTACCACTATATGATTTGTTTTTCCGATAATTGGACAAGTAACATGGGCGGAATTAACAGCACTGATTTGGTGATGGACAGCCGCCCTGCCATTCAACAATATCTATTCTAGGCTGCGTTTCCCAAACAACAGCGTAACTCGCTTCTTATCTACAATAGTTTGAAGAAATCAACTAGCTAGCTACAACTGTTTCCTGAAACCATATTGTTGCAAATTTGTAGATCAACCACGTTAGTTAATGATGTCACGCCGGTAGTTGAGTAATAACATCTTTTAATGAATTCCATTGAGTATGGACACAACATCTGAGGCTTAATTCTCATTTTTCTCAGATTTATTTAAAGATTCAATCATATGCTTCTTCTTACATACTAGAGCATGTACTGTATGCACATGTGCACCCTTGAACATGCAATTTAAATCTCTTGACAAACTAAATGACATGAAGGAAATTTGTTTATAATCTAAATAAAAAATATAGACTGTAACATCAGCATGTTTGTTTTGCTCAAGATAATGATTTATTAAATCCATATGTCATAAAACAAGAAATTCACAGGTGAAGAATTGTAATTCCAACCACACAACTTTGCGATGTTCGTTGGAGCTATGGTGCGGCAAACATAGACTCGTTGAAGTTGATAACGAAGGAACTTGTGACCATAGTTGGCTAACAATGCTTTTGGGAAACGCATTGAATGATTTGTGCAATCTGAATGGTGCACCAAAACTGACAATTCTAATATCAAAATGCCAGACAACTTGTTTAGGGTATTCTATGACTTAATGTTGAGATGACAAATGGCAAAAGTGAAAAGTAAAATAATAATAATAATAATAATAATAATAAATCCCAGCCAATATGACATAATAAAGACTAGATTTTCACAATGACTTTTGGAAATTCCAGTTGTACTAAATTACAGGGTGAAACTGATGCCAAATGCACAATTTTGAACCACTGACAATATCAAATCCTTATAGATGTGTCTTTAAGGTATAGTTGATTTTTCCTGGGACAACAAACTGCTGTTCAAGAGCAGAAATTATTCTCATTAACATTATAGTTCATGGGATTTGACTGCATACAACAGTACTGATTCTAGCTATTAGTTTGCTCTTAATATGAAATCTGAAGGGAATTTTTCCCAGCACATTGAAGGGAAGAATGTAGTAAGCAATTCTAACCCAGATGTGACTGTTCCAGATGTGACACAACTGTTCTAACAATGAGAAATTAAAACACTTGTTGTTCTAATGGCACACACTTTGTTTGTGGTAACAAAGCTTATCTATTATTTTCTAAGGTATGGATAGGTAGATGTTATTTGGCTTAGTGTCAGAGGATAGCATTATGTGAAACATCATTTAATCATGACACAGACCAAGAATTAAATCTCTAAAATTACATCTCTCTTTTCTTTTTTTTTTTTTTTACCATTTTTAGGAGTCATCAGTATACAGAATGAAGTACAGGCACTACATGAGCTGTTTGAGGCCACAGCAAAAAACTACACGTAGTTCTATTGATAACATTTCAGAGGAAGTGCATGTAATGAGGAAGATCATTTTACAAAATCAAATGGCTCTTGATGTAGTAGCCTCCCAAAGAGGGAACATGCAAAGTGATTACAACTGATTGTTGTTCAAAAGTACCAGACTTATATCCATATATCTCATCTTACTCTTGTACATTACCATAAGAGTGTTGATTTGTTTTGTAAGACACTTGGCTGCCATAAGGCTATCATCCAATGTCAGACACACCCGTTTAACTGACGCTGGTGTGGTACTACAGGAAAGACCTGGGGCAGGTTGCACAAACAACTGCGACTAGTCTTACAATTTAGTCATCAATTTTTTTCTTTCTTTTATGAGCGTTCATAACTTTTTTTAATCAGTTACATAAAAACATAGATTGGCCTAATTTTATACCAAAAAAGTAAGACTGTCTGCCTCTTGACTAACTGCTAGTGGGTCATACTAGATCTTTAGACACTGACTTAACATAATGTTTATGCAACTGGCCCTGTTCTTTTAAAGATCATGTAGAAGGGAAGGGTATGGACTGGCTATTCAAACTTTTCAAAGCATGTTTTGATAATGATCATAAAGTTTCGCTTGCATTTAATCAATCTATGTAATCAAATGTTTTCATGATTAAGAGGTTTCAATAACAACCTCTGTGTTCTACTTTAAAGGATTAGTTCACTTTAAAATGATAATTAGCCCAAGCTTTACTCATCCTCAAGCCATCCTAGGTGTATATGACTTTCTTCTTTCTGATGAACACAATTGGAGAAATATTAATAAATATCCTGATGCATCCAAGCTTTATAATGGCAGTGAACGGTACCAAAGAATATGAAGCTCAAGAAAGTGCTTCCATCTATCATAAACATAATCCATGCGGCTCCAGGGGGTTAATGAAGGCCTGCATTTGTGTAAGAAAAATATCCATATTTATAAAGTAAAATATCTAGCTTCCACCAGATCGCCTCCCGTATTCAACTTAGGAAGAATGTGCATTCTCAGTGCAGATGATTTCAGATGAGTAATGTGGCGTAACATAGAAAATTGTGTTTTGAAGCTGTTTAGAGGCAAAAATATCAATATCAATACATAAAAAAAAGAGTGAAAAACTTTTTTTTGCTTTAAAAATGTAGTGTGAGATATTTGGGTGAATTTAAATTAAGATAAATCTGCTGATGTGACATTGACTGAAACCTAAAGTGGAGTTATTGTCTCCAAAAAGCTATGTCCCATACTATGATGCGTAGTACGTCATGTCATTGTGTAGAACGTTATGGCATCGTGTACTACGTCGTGCAAGTTTTTTGGACGTACGTCGAATGTGTATGGCTGTCACGCTGGAAGCTTGTTATTTTACTTTATAAAGTTTTGAATAATGATACTTGTCTTACATAAACACATACATTTGCTTCAGAAATTTTTATTTTTGGGTTGTTACGTCCAGAGCTGTAAGGGGTTTTGTTGTTGTGCCCCAAGCTATGCTTTGCATGTGTTTTTCTCTTTCTCTCTCCCCACACACAGAGCAAGTGTTACCACCTGACTTCATTAATGAGTATCCAGTTGTGATTGGATGATGGGAAAGAAAAGAGAGTATTTAAGCTGCAGCTATCATCAGAGCAGTGTTGGTGATTGTTTGACTGTGTGCAACAGCTTTGAGGTCTCATCTGCAACCCCAGATTTGATGTTGTGTTAAAGCAAGTAACTGGTGGCTCTGTGTATTTTTACCTCCTTTGTTGAACTTGTTAAAGTAGAGTTTCTGTAGAATTTTGTCTGTACCCTTCCCCAGATCTGTGCCTTGATACAATCCTGTTTTTGAGGCCTACAGACAACTCTTTGGACTGCAAGGCTTGGTTTGTGCTCTGACATGCACTGTTAACTGTGGACCTTATATAGACAGGTGTGTGCCTTTCCAAATCATGTCCAATCAACTGAATTTACCAAAAGGGGACTCCAATCAATATGCAGAAACATCTCAAGGATGATCAGTGGAAACAGGATGCCCCTGAATTCAGTTTTGAGTGTCATGACAAAGGCCGTGAATACTTATGTACATGTGATTTATCTTTTTTATTTTATTTATTTTTTTAATAAATTTGCAAAGATTTCAAACAAACTTCTTACACCTTTTGGAATAAGGCTGTAACATAACAAAATGTGGAAAAAGTGAAGTGCTGTGAATACTTTCCGGATGCACTGTAGCTTATTTTGATGTACTTTTTGTTTTGTTTTCTTTTAGTTTAGGTAATTTGGTTAATGAGGAGTTAGACTGATTCATGCTTGTTGTTTTGGCAATATCCCCTTCTGAATCTGATACCCCTTTTTTTCTGTGTAACTTTGTAAATAAAAACGCATTTCTTTTGTGAAATATGTGGTTATTCGAGTTGTTGTGAAACAGTTCTAGGTATGGAGACAGGTTTGTTTCATGCTGTTGCACATTCATTTACCGCCATCCATTTTTCTGTTGTGTTCCTCCCCTAGACCAATCAGGAAATCGTAACAGGGTGAACCTTCCCTTTAAAAGTGTGATAAGTAGAACATTGTCTTATTGACTGTGGTAAACTATTCCAATATTTACTCCCTATTACAGACAATACTTTCTCTCAAAAACACGTTCGCCTATAAGGCACCTTGTAGTCCCCTATAATGGTAGACCTATACCAATACCACAATCTGTCCTCTGTTTTATAAATTCATTTAATGGATGTGGAGCAAGCCCATGCCAGTCCTTATAAATAAGACAAGCATATATTGAAAAAAATATATATAAAAATTTAGTGTTTCAGTAATGATTTTTATTTTTTTTTTATCCAATGCTTTTATCGTTGCCTTATACAATGATTCTATTATCTTAAGAGTTGCGCCATCTATGAATGACCAACTATTAAAATACTCAATATGTGAAAAAAAAAAAAAAAAAAAAATACATAACCTACATAACCCGCGTAAATACAACCTGGCAGCACCGACTGTCAAAAAGGCCTAATGAACTTTAAATTCTTTAAATTAAATTTACAGAACTTTTAACGTGACTTTTAAAAGTTAAAGCGGAATCCAAAGTCACCCCAAGATACGTAAACTCTTTAACAATTTCAACTCCTCCCCTCTCAGGAATGCCTTTAAATGTGCCATCTCTACTAGTTCTTTTGCAAACATCATACAGTTTTTGTGTGTGTGTGTGTGTGTGTGTGTGTGTGTGTGTGTGTGTGTATGTGTCCAATAATGTTCCAGGTAAATCATTAATATAAAGTGAAAATAAAATTGGTCCCAAGATGGAGTCTTGTGGAACCCCCTTGAGGCAAGCAAGGCAAGAAGAATTTGTACCATCAACACACATTGTTTCCTATTTGAAAGATATGATTTTATCCTCTTCTGAAAAATTTAAATTTGTTAGTTTAGATAAAAGAACCTGATGGTCAACAGTGTCAAATGCCTTCTTTAGATCTAAAACGACAGCACCAACACACACACTCTTATCTAGCAAGACTTTGACTTTCTCTACAGACAATTTGCTGATTCTGTTGAATGATTACTACGAAAACCAAACTGATTACTATGAAAACCAAATGAAGAGTTTGGTTCCAAAACGCAATAACTCCATTTTGATTAATTTGAGTAAAAATGTGTTTTCTTTACCAAGAAAGTGGCAAGATGAAAACCACTATTTTCTGTTTCAAACTTTCACATAGCATCTTTTGGTTATAAAAACATTACAAATTCAAATCTACATTTTGATTTTAAAAAGTTTATTATAAAAACTTTTTTTTTTTTTCCCAAAATGCAATAAATCCATAACACTTTTTTTTTCAAAATGCAATTAATCCGTCAATATAAAAGTTATTTTTCAAATTGAAAATACACAACAAAGTAAGTTGATTCACATATATGACAGAGTCTAAACCTATAATATTTATATTTAGCCAATATTTATCTTATATACAGGCATTTTACTAAAAATACATTCAGTTGTCGCTCCCAAAATGAATTCAACGGGTCATCTTGTTAATGTTATGAATTATTTGTCATTACCGATTAAAGAGTATCTGGCGCCACCACACGGTTAAAAAAAAACACATTTGCAGAGTACATTGGTATTAAAAACGGCTTTTAAAAAAGCCTTTAATGTTTACAGTGTGTAGAATGGAGCGCTGTGATTGGTTGAGAGCAGATATATCACGTTCTGCAGAAAAAGGAGACTGGCGTTTGTCGAGTTTTGGAAAGAAAGGGAGAAAACATGACAGAATAACACGACGGATATCGCATTTTGCGCAAAATTAATAAATGTCTTTTCAATACCGACCAGATACAATACTGATTTAGAACAGATCAGGAATAAGAGCAAAAGATGTTCTGTAAGCATTCAGGATTAGGCCTATTATTTATTTATTTATTTTTTTTTTATTATTATTTGAATATGAGGGATGTTTCTGAAAGCATTAGGTTACTAAGGAAACCTGTGGAAATAAAGGTGCAATATGTAATATTTTTGCAGTAAAATATCCAAAAACCACTAGGCCAGTGTTTTAGATTTTGTTCACTTGAGTACTTACAATATCCCAAATATTTCCAACTATTTGTAAATTGTGAGAAAATTGCAATTTTAACCAAGGCTCCGGGACATGTGAGGAGTCGCCTGTCAATATTTGGGTTTCCGCTTTTATTTTGTAGAAACCATGGAAACACCAAAGACACTTTAATATATTACACATTTTAATAGACAAGGGAACAACTGTTTTGAAATATTTATATAGACAGAAAACTAATTGTTGTTATATAGCTCAACATGTTTAGTCTTATTGTTTAAATCTAATTTTCTTGATTTTTTGCGAGTACCATGCTTTACCATGCCTCAGAGAAAAACACTATTTTGTCAAGTAGCTAACATAGCATAATCAGATGCAGCTTTATTTTTATTAACAGTAATACACAATTTTCCCCATCATACAATACGTTTTAAAATTAATTGCATGCCATTTATCAACACAAGCCATCCAGCATTTAATATGATATTGTAAAATCGATCTATCTTACTGCAGTGTGTAACAGTGTCTCACAGCAGCCGCCGAGTGAACGCACAGAGTAACGTTATAACATTATTTTCAACACTCTCAAATGTATCTAATATGATAAACAGAGCTGTGTTTCCTCATACTCATGACCGGAAAAGCGGAAGCGGTGCCGGCGACTGTGTCATAATAAAAGTCCCGCTGCTCGTGAGGCGTGTGTTGATCAATCGCTCCAGCTCCTCGTTCAGCTCCACAACACTCGCTCCTGCTCTGCTTCATACTACAGTAACGTTAATAATCGCATCCATGAACATGATTTCTTCCCGACTCCAATCCCTTTTCTTTTGCACCATCCGTTGAGGTGAAGACCACATGTCCCAAGATTCTGCGCTTGAACTTGGTGTCATCAAGCTACGCTTTTGTTTTGAATAGGCTTCTAGTGACCTCTAGCGGGCAAAATTATTACATATTGTACCTTTAATACTAACTCTACACTTTTAAACTTTTTTGCATTAAATATTAACAACCTGCACTTGTAAATTAAGTGTTACATGTAGGCACACTATTATTTTGTATCCTTTAAAATATTAAACTTGAATCAGGTTTTGGTGTGACACACAGAACATTTATTGTCAGCCGTCATGAATTTCAGATTGCGGCTGTTCCAGTAACAGACAAAATCTGTCATTCGCTGGTCAAAAACCTCATAACTCAATCTGAGCTTTAATTTCATAATTTGTTAATATTATAATGACACACGCAAGTGTCTGACCATAAAGCCACAATAATTCAGTTCAATTCACATTTATTTGTATAGCGCTTTTCACAATACATATCGTTTCAAAGCAGCTTTACAGAGAATGTCAACATTACAATTTAGAGAATGCAGTTAGCTAATAATGTAATAATTTAGGCAATTAATTTACAATCATTGTTTTTTTGTGCAATTTAGAAGCAATAAGCTCCTGGAAATAATGAATTACATATCAACAATAATTAGGATATATAGAAATTTGGGAATGTTCATGTTGATCCAGATGTTGCATCTTCTGAAGTCCTTACAGGAGTTGGCGACGTCTTCTTCAAAGGTGTTGGGTCATCTGAGGTCTTCTCAATACCAACTTCAATGACAGTGTTTAATTAAATATGAGTTTTTCCGCCTGAATGACAATATGTAAATTTGTTTTAACAACACCCACACCATACTATAACCTTGTTGTATTCCTATACCTGAAGTTTCACATTAAATGTAAGTACTACATTTAATATATCTAATTTTTAAATGCCAAAAAAAAAAAAAAAAAAAAAATCTCATACTGTCGAAACTGGTTGTGTGAATATTATGAAGTCAAATCATTTTAATCAGTGTTTTCTAAAAGGCAGCTATCATGTGTCAAGGCTATTGTGTCAAGCTATCATAGCAAGTTTTATCATGTCAGTGTAGGGACAGCAGTGTAGGGACAGACTGTTGTCTTATTATAATAATTAACCATACATGGCTGTTACTTGAAAATATGTTTTCCTTTATTAGTCTTTATACAGTTACTTTAACTTAGTGAAGACCCTGTCTGTGAACAAATAAAATAAAGAAATTGCAAAATGGTGTTAAAGAATGATTTTTATTACATTTTAATGAATGTTGCAACATTTGACTGTCTATTCAAGTATAACTTGAATAGACAGTGAATAGTACAAACCCGATTCCAAAAAAGTTGGGACACTGTACAAATTGTGAATAAAAACAGAATGCAATGATGTGGAAGTTTCAAATTTCAATATTTTATTCAGAATACAACATAGATGACATATCAAATGTTTAAACTGAGAAAATGTATCATTTTAAGGGAACAATAAGTTGATTTTAAATTTCATGGCATCAACACATCTCAAAAAAGTTGGGACAAGGCCATGTTTACCACTGTGTGGCATCCCCTCTTCTTTTTATAACAGTCTGCAAACGCCTGGGGACTGAGGAGACAAGTTGCTCAAGTTTAGGAATAGGAATGTTGTCCCATTCTTGTCTAATACAGGCTTCTAGTTGCTCAACTGTCTTAGGTCTTCTTTGTCGCATCTTCCTCTTTATGATGCGCCAATGTTTTCTATGGGTGAAGATCTGGACTGCAGGCTGGCCATTTCAGTACCCGGATCCTTCTTCTACGCAGCCATGATGTTGTAAATGATGCAGTATGTGGTCTGGCATTGTCATGTTGGAAAATGCAAGGTCTTCCCTGAAAGAGACGACGTCTGGATGGAGCATATGTTTCTAGAACTTGGATATACCTTCAGCATTGATGGTGCCTTTCCAGATGTGTAAGCTGCCCATGCCCACATGCACTCATGCAACCCCATACCATCAGAGATGCAGGCTTCTGAACTGAGCACTGATAACAACTTGGGTTGTCCTTGTCCTCTTTAGTCCGGATGACATGGTGTCCCAGTTTTCCAAAAAGAACTTCAAATTTTGATTCGTCTGACCACAGAACAGTTTTCCACTTTGCCACAGTCCATTTTAAATGAGCCTTGGCCCAGAGAAAAAACGTCTGCGCTTCTGGATCATGTTTAGATATGGCTCTTTTTTGACCTATAGAGTTTTAGAACGGCGAATGGAACTTTTCCGGCCTCTTATTGCTACCTGTCCCAACTTTTTTGGAATGTGTAGCTCTCATGAAATCCAAAATGAGCCAATATTTGGCATGACATTTCAAAATGTCTCACTTTCAACATTTGATATGTTATCTTTATTCTATTGTGAATAAAATATAAGTTTATGAGATTTGTAAATTATTGCATTCCTTTTTTATTCACAATTTGTACAGAATCCCAACTTTTTTGGAATCAGGTTTGTATATTATAATATGTTGCAATGTGGGTGGGTAGATGACAGATGTGGGTTTAATGTATTAAAATGTTGGCTTTCCAGTATAAACAGTCTCTGAGAAATCCATCCACTGAGACATCGAAAAATTCTTTCTTTCTTTCTTTCTTTCTTTCTTTCTTTCTTTCTTTCTTTCTTCTTTCTTTCTTTCTTTCTTTCAAAATTCTTCAGGGAAAAACTGTCCTCTAAAACTCCATGCACAAATGAGGTGTTTCCATTCAGTTTACTTTTGAGAAAATTAGCCATTGTGTAAGAGATTAGTTTCAGAATGGCATTGAATGTAGTTTCCAAAATGTCCTTGAAATCATTTAAGGATCCGACGTGTTCTATTGTTCACCAAAACAGATCATCCTGCCCCAAACTTATGCCATTGGTTGAGTGCTAACTCAAACTTTCTCGTTCTGAGAAAAGTATGATTTTCCAGCAGAGTTCATTGTGTGATCGCAGGTCGAGAGGATGACAGCTCGAGTGTACTGTGCTGTGTTATTGTGTCTGTCTGGATGCTTGAGCACAACAGATGCTGCTCCAGGACCAGACTTCACAGGTGAGAAGATCCATGTTCTTTTAACTTCATAACACAGCCTGAATAAATGCATAGACAAGTGCCTTACAAAATATGACATTTCAGCACATTACAATTTACAAACATACAGTACAGTTGTTCAGTGAAAGATGAACTTCAAACATCAGTTTAAATAATTCATATAAAGTTATATAAATATATAAAGTCATATATGTAAGTTATCTTTTATGTTTTATCTATTACTTTTTATACATGTATATTCCATCGTACAAGGAAAACACATATAGATATTATTTTTTACTGTAAAACAAAAATATTAATATTAATATGGTTACAAAATCGTTACCAGATATGTTTTGTAACAAAAAAAAGTTTTGTATTTTCACATTTTAACAACAACTATAATAGGCAAAATAACATGGTGAGCTAATTATAACTTATAACTTCTTCAGTAAAAGTGTGAGGTTGTTAAGTTTTTGTCATGGATTAAAATTATTAAACTGAATTTTGACAGATACAATTGCTTGCAACTGGTGTTACAGACTTTTTATATGACACTAACTGACTCAGTTACTTTAATTTGAAGCAGATGTGAATTAGCTTGAGAGACATTGCAAAACCGCTGACTTACAGATGATGAAACAAACATTTATTACAACCTGGTCTCCTCTAATGATGCTCTTCTGTAGTGGCCGGTTACTCTCCAGGGAAGGTGACGATCGTGGGGTCCCGTCGAGGATGTGCTTCTGACAGAGACTGCTCTGGAGGATACAGATGCTCTGGGGCCGTGTGTGTGCCGCCTGCTTTCAGTGACGAGCCATTCAGTGAGTTTCAATTAGAAATGGATAATAATAAAGGTCTTTCAAAAGGAACTCTGAAAAAAAATTGGTGTAGGAACAGTTTTAGATCAGAAATTGCTGGTAAAGTTAAAAAATAATACCATTAAAAAAATAAAAAGCAAGCAACACATTGAATAAAACATGACATTTTAAAGTAGAAAGACTGAAATAGCTCTTTCTTGTAAAAAAATATTCCAATAATATATAAAACTTCCAAAAATCTTTTTACAGTGAAAAGAACATTCAGCATTCAGTGATATGGTTTCTCTGTCATGTGTTTGTATAACAGAAAAGCCAGGAGTGTGTCCAATCAGACAATATGCAGCAGTAATGTGTGCCAGGATACGTTTCAGGCCCTGTGCCGATGACAGTGACTGTGCCAACAATGAGAAATGCTGCAGCAATGGATGTGGACGTCAGTGTATGGCTCCAGTTATAGGTATATTATATACTTATACTTATATTATATTATTATATTATATATATTATATTATATTATATTATATTATATTATATTATATTATATTATATTATATTATTTATGTTGAATGCTTGAATCTGATTGGTTGACGAACGTACTTAGGTGTGCAATTATTTTCAGGGAACCCACGGCTAAAGCAGACAGAGCCTTTGCAGTTGCTGATCCAGGGTTATGGAATCAGATGTCACCTGACATTAAGAGTGCTCCCTCTATTTCTGTTTTTAAATCTAGACTCAAGACATATCTTTACTCTGTAGCCTTTCTGATTATTGAATTATATTATTATTTGTGCTCTATAAATAAAATTTACTAAAAAACTTCTACTAATTTACTACAACAGCAAAAGAACCAAAAACCCCAGTGAAAAAGACATTCAGCATTCAGTGATGTGGTTTCTCTGTCATGTGTCTGTATTACAGAAAAGCCAGGAGTGTGTCCAATCAGACAATATGAAGCAGCAATGTGTGCCCGGATACGTTTCAGGCCCTGTGCTGATGACAGTGACTGTGCCAACAATGAGAAATGCTGCAGCAATGGATGTGGACGTCAGTGTATGGCTCCAGATATAGGTATATTATATTATATTATATTATATTATTTATGTTGAATGCTTGAATCTGATTGGTTGACAAACGTACTTAGGTGTGCAATTATTTTCAGGGAAACCCACGGCTAAAGCAGACAGAGCCTTTGCAGTTGCTGATCCAGGGTTATGGAATCAGATGTCACCTGACATTAAGAGTGCTCCCTCTATTTCTGTTTTTAAATCTAGACTCAAGACATATCTTTACTCTTTAGTCTTTCTGATTATTTAATTATATTATTATTTGGGCTCTAAATAAAATTGACTAAAAAACTACTACTAATTTACTACAACAGCAAAAGAACCAAAAACCCCAGTGAAAAAGACATTCAGCATTCAGTGATATGGTTTCTCTGTCATGTGTCTGTATAACAGAAAAGCCAGGAGTGTGTCCACGCAGACAATATGAAGCAGCAATGTGTGCCCGGATACGTTTCAGGCCCTGTGCCGATGACAGTGACTGTGCCAACAATGAGAAATGCTGCAGCAATGGATGTGGACTTCAGTGTATGGCTCCAGTTATAGGTATATTATATTATATTATATTATATTATATTATATATATTATATTATATTATATTATATTATATTATTTATGTTGAATGCTTGAATCTGATTGGTTGACGAACGTACTTAGGTGTGCAATTATTTTCAGGGAAACCCACGGCTAAAGCAGACAGAGCCTTTGCAGTTGCTGATCCAGGGTTATGGAATCAGATGTCACCTGACATTAAGAGTGCTCCCTCTATTTCTGTTTTTAAATCTAGATTCAAGACATATCTTTACTCTTTAGTCTTTCTGATTATTGAATTATATTATTATTTGTGCTCTATAAATAAAATTTACTAAAAAACTACTACTAATTTACTACAACAGCAAAAGAACCAAAAATCCCAGTGAAAAAGACATTCAGCATTCAGTGATATGGTTTCTCTGTCATGTGTCTGTATTACAGAAAAGCCAGGAGTGTGTCCACGCAGACAATATGAAGCAGCAATGTGTGCCCGGATACGTTTCAGGCCCTGTGCTGATGACAGTGACTGTGCCAACAATGAGAAATGCTGCAGCAATGGATGTGGACTTCAGTGTATGGCTCCAGTTATAGGTATTATATTATATTATATTATATTATACTGTGGACATGAATGTATGCCTCCAGTTACAGGTATTATATTAAATTTTATATTATATTATTTTATAAAGTTATATTATATTAAAATATTACTAAAGTAGTTCCATATCACCAAAGTCCCTTTAAGACAAGTCATTTTACTCGGGGACCATCTTTGAAATGTCTCTGGGGCATTCAAGTGCAGCTCCTATCGCTTTGAATGGGGAAACATCAAATTCTCCAAAACTGTTTGCCAAGCTTTCGATTAAATTTCATATTTGAAATCACCAATGAAATCTGACAACTGTCTCATAAATGTTGTTTATAAAAACTCAAATCATGACAAAAAACAAAAAAAGTATTATTCAGGCTGGCTCAAGCTAATGCGCATGCGCAGTCCTAAATGCGCGCCTCGTGCCTCATTTCGGAGGCGAGCGTCTGACTGTTTCTATAGAAACCGGAGCTTCTAAAGGCCGCTGCAGTGACGTGATGACTTCATCAATCGGCGATTGCCTTTTATTTAGAAGGCGGGACTTATTCCGCCTCCCATTCAAAACCATATGAGTGATGCGTCTTGTGTTATTCTATAGTCTTTGATATCACTTGGCCAAATGATTTCAGTTATTTCAAAGGTCCTTGCAGCCTACAACAGCAAAATAACCGAAACCCATGATGACACTGACCAAGCAAATAAATGTAGTTAACAATTGGATAAAAACAACAAATTATTTCCATGTTTTTTGGAAATAATGTTAAGCGGAATAATTGATTCCGGTTTGTTGAATTATTAGAAAATAATGCACACTCGAGGTGTTCTTATCGTGACCACATTACCACCTCGGGTGTGCATTATTTTCTAATAATTCAATGGCCTGTCGTCAATTATTTCTTAATAAATGCTTCCAAAGTATTTTTCAGTCAGTTCATGTTAACTAATGTAGTAAACTAATGTTAACAAATGGATTATAAAATGTTATATTTTTATATTATATTATATAATACTTGGGTCATCTTTTTCATTGCCTTAGTTTGTGTCTTATTTTATAAGTATTATTTTATATTATATTCTCTCTGTCAAAAGTACCTGAATTCAGCCTATAGCACTGTAACAGACACAGGGTGACTTTACAAAATTAAAAACAATGATGAATAATACTTAGTTTTACTCACAGAGTGAATTGCATTCTATCTATTCATGCTTTGAGTGTTTTGTGCTGTACATCTGAGGCTGAATGCCACTAAATGGCCAGACTAAATCTGAATCTCTATCCATGCAGTCAATATTCCCTACTGAAGAGGAGTCCAAATACTGTTCCCATGATGGTCAGTGCCCTGCTGAACAGAAATGTTCCTCAAACATGCATGCAGTGAAAATCTGCCGATTTATCCAGTGGAAATAGTAGTGAGATTGATTTTGCATAATACATACTTGAGTTATTTTACTTAAATCAATCAAGTTGTTAATTTCTTTTTCTTTCAACATTTGTATGCTTTTGAGAACAAAATGTACCAACACTTTATGCCTCCATTTCTTCAACTCACTAATTTCAGCTATGGACATGGCTAGATGGCTAATTAAATACAATTTTTTTTTTTTTTTGCATATGTAGAAACAATCTAATATATATATATATATATAATATATATATATATTATGAGTCATGTCACCTATATCCTACATATAAACTGTTGTATCCTTTTTGCTCTGTGATGGATATGAGATCCTCCCGGCCATGATTAAAGCATATTCAAAGGCATTGTTTGGAGTTTGGTCTGTCTGATAATTGTACTACAGGGCTGTTGAATGCTTGAATAAGATTGCCTGACAAACATTCTAAGGTGTGCTAATGGCTAATTCTAATGGTTCCAGGCAGGCCCTGACCGCATTACGTACATGTTCATATCACTTCGCCAAATGATTTCAGTTATTTCAAAGGTCCTTACAGACTACAAAAATAAAAGAACCAAAAACCCCAGTGAAACAGACATTCAGCATTCAGTGATATGGTTTCTCTGTCATGTGTCTGTATTACAGCAAAGCCAGGAGTGTCCACGCCGATATTACTACTGTGATATTGAGTTTTACATTATTTAGTACATTATTATGGTAAAAAATGACATTGTACTTCAACAAAAATACTTTACAGCTCCCTTTATCAGCCCATTCAGTTTCAAATACATAGACAATATGGTGTGATAAACCAAAAAGAAATAAATATATAAACTAACGTTAAACAAAAGGCAAAAGGCACATCTTGCACAATCTACTCCTCCTTGAATGTCTCGTTAAGATGACACAAGGGCGTTCCAAAAAAAGAGGTTTTTTTGACCCCTACATCCCTTTGAAGTCTCTCACTCCGGAGGGTAAACCCTTTGAAGGGATTAGGGCATAGGGATGAGCCCTTCCGAATGGAACGCAGGGAGAGTCCTCAAAGTTGATGTGTTAGAAACAGGAAAAAAGGGCCAAGGTCTGCAGTGGTCAGTATCTATCAAAAGTGATCCAAAGAATGAACAGTGGTGAACCGGCGACACGTCATGGGCGGTCATGGCTCATTGGTGGTCTGATCCAACAGATGAGCTCCTGTAGCTCAAATTGCTGAAGAAGTTAAGAAGTTCTGATAGAAAGGTGTCAGAATACACAGTGCATTACAGTTTGTTGCGTATGGAGCTGCATAGCTGCAGACCAGTCAGAGTGCCCATGCTGACCCCTGTCCACCGCCGAAAGAGCCAACAGTGGACACGTGAGCATCAGAACTGGACCACAGAGCAATGGAAGAAGGTGGGTCTGGTCTGATGAATCACGTTTTCTTTTAGTATAGTATAGCATAGTACAATAGCATAGTATGGTATAGTATAGCATAGTTAATCTGGTGCATCTTCACATGCTCAACAAGGTGCATGGAATAAAAACGAAACTATTTATGGACAATACAGCAACACTTGTGGCATTGAGGGGTAAATAAAAAAAAAAAGAAGCTAAAAGATCAGCATTTTATTTTGCCAATGCGTTTTGGCACACAGGCCTTTCGTCAGGGCTGAAATCTTGTGTCCTGCCATCCATGTGGATGTTACTTTACACGTACCACCTACCTAAGCATTGTTGCAGACCACCTTCACCCTTTCAAGGAAAAGGTATTCCCTGGTGGCTGTGGCCTCTTTCAGCAGGATAATGTGTCCTGCCAAAAAGCAAAAATGGTTCAGGAATGGTTTGAGGTGTTGACTTGGCCTCCAAATTCCCCAGATCTCAATCTCCACCTCACAACTTAAAAGACAACTTAAAGGATCTGCTGCTAACATCTTGGTGCAGATACCACAGCACATCTTCAGGGTCTAGTAGAGTTCATTCCTTGACGGGTCAGGGCTGTTTTGGCAGCAAACGGGGGACCAACACAATATTAGGAAAGTGGTCATAATGTTATGCCTGATTGGTGTATGTGTACAAACTACCATGTCATGTAACAGATTATAGAAGGATTTAGAGTAATTCAAACTGAATGTTACAATTGAGTTAGATGAAAAAAAAAAACATTCTTACTCAAAATCTCTCAAGGCATGTAAAAAATCTCTGCAAACCATTCCCATCAATTTATGGGTTTCCAGTCAGTTTATTACTGGAAAGTTAACCAGTGTTAAAGAGATGCTTCAGAATTCAAATTCAATAATACCAAGTCTAGAGGTCATTATGTGGTCTGCCCACAGGCAAATGTATGAAAAAAGGCAAAACACTAAAAACAGTCCAGTCCTTCAAAACAACACATATTTGAATATCAGTGCATTACAGAAAGTAGAAAATGGGCTATATGCCACATTCTTAGACATACATTTTCAGTAGTTGAATTATAGTGTCTGTGTTTCTGTGAAATGCTCTCAAAGGAGTGGCGTAAACTGAGATGACTTAACATCACGCTCTTCCATGTATATTTCTCCCAAATGCCCAAACCATGCAGTTCCTTTTAAAAATGTTCTTGTGACAGCAAGCTATGTTTATGCTTGTGAAAAAAAACAAACAAACATTTTGGAAGCTCATTTGTTCAACAAAAGTTCAGAACAGTGGCGTCAAGTCCTTCCAGGGCTGAAAAGCATCTTAAAACTCCAGCAGATGCTGTTTTAGAGTCACAATTCCCTAAGCTGCCTAACATGGACATTTCAGGAGTCAGACCTGCTCTCAGCAGTTAGGTCAGCAGTGGCACTCCCCTTATGCGACGAACGAGGTTGGCCAAGCGTTTGGCCAGTGGTGGACTCGGTTCATCCACCTGGAACGTGCGGGTCAGCAAGTTGTAAAAGGAGCCGTAGCCCACCGCGACCACTGTGCAGGTGAGGCAGATGACGTTATAGGGCATGCTGAAGTCAGGTGTGGGTAGATTTACCAGCAGGGGTTCTGTGTACACTCGCACAAAGTAGCTTGACTCTTCTTTGACTGGGACACTGGAAGTCAGAGGTGAAAAAGTTATAAAGAACCAAAACAACTAAGGTACACTTATTTACTATTAACACCAAGGCCAGTTTATACTTACAAACTGCTAAACAACGGTTGGTCTTTTGTGAAGTTGGTGTTCATTGCAACCATACTTGGCACAAGGGCGCTGACCACAGAGGATCTGCAATAACATATTTATGGCACATCAGTCAGATATAGGGAGAGGCACACAGGATGTGTAACAAATTCATACAACAATAATGACATTTTATGATTTACATTAAGACAAGTATTTTGAAAGATCCAGGTTTTTTTGTAATTCTTAAGAAGCAAGACTCTTACCCAACATAGAAGCCGTGGTTGGGATCAGGGGTGTACTCAGTCCATTTGAGAAGGGCCCTTTCAAACTGTACAGTGACCTCTGTCATTGAGTGAGGCGTAACTGGATCAGCATCTCTAGTAGATGAGGACGATGGCGGTCTTTAGCGGGCTGGTAGTGAATGTAACCTACAGGAGAAGGAACAAAAGTCTATAAACTCTTTATGCTCCTTTTTCTGTCTGCTAAGGATGATTTGAAAAAGGATAGTTTCTAATAGCTATAAACTTTGATATTTAAACTCCCTCACTTTAAATAATGTTGAAAATTTACATTTCCCTACTCAGACATTATAACTTCCCCACTATAATACATTTATAAATCTAAGAATTAAAAAAAGTTTTCTACATAAAAAGCATAAGTTTGTAAGTATATAGACTTATATACATATATACAATACCTGTCAAAAGACTCTTATGTTTACCAGGGCTACATTTATTTAATCAAAAATACAGTAAAAACTATTATTGTGAAATATTATTACAATTTAAAATAATTGTTCCCTTTCAAATGGGAACTTGCACTTCGTCCTAGGACACTAATGGGGAATGCCTGTCTGAAGCACCATGACATCACTTTTGGTGTGACCATAGTGTAAATAGGGCACCTGTAGTACACGTCGTCCTCTTTCTTGTCTTCAGGAGCCGTTCGTTTGTTGTAACATGTCGAAGGCAATATGGCAGCTAAATCTTTCAGGAAGTGTGTTCATCCGTGTCAGCGCTATGTGACACATGATGACACATGAGCTGTGCGTGATTTGCTTGGGCGAGGAGCAAGCTCGCTCAGTCCTCCAGGGGATTGAATGTGAGCACTGCCAGAGTTTTTCTATGAAAAAAAAAACTCTGCTCTTATTTGTCCCTTGTTTCAAGGAAATTGGAACAATCATCTGTTCCCTGCAGATCCAGACCTGCTTCAGCTGAGGCGAAGAGGAGACTAATGGGGCGTTCACACCAGACGAGGTGTGTAGGTGACGAGGATCTGTTATCGCTTATATTCTCCAATCCTGCCATGGCGGAACGAGAGATGCAAGCTGCTTAGATGAGTCACATCTTTACGGCCATAATTGCTCAGCATTCATGCATTCAATTTCTTCCCGATCTGCACACTGAGGAGGAAAGGTCGTGGAGAAAGTCATATTAAGCTCGTATTCATCCATTTCAGCATGCTAATTATGCCAGAGTGGAGGGGATGCATGAGCATGGATATGAGATGATGCCACCAGTTGAAGAGACACTGGCTAGCAGTGTTGCAGGGTAGCCAGGCTGATCTGCTGAAAGATGCCAGGGTCTGGGGCTCCCCCCTGAGGCAGTAGCAGAACTGGGCCAGATCATTCCCCCAGTCTTGGTGTTTTATGTTGCTAGGTCTCTTGTTTAGAAATGTTATTCTCAGACCTCCGTTATTAGAGCCCAGCTGGTATGGTTGCACCAGGTTGTATGATTCTCTTTGTGGCTCCTTGGTTCTACCACCCTTTTGGGGATCGTTGCCAGGTTTCCTCTCAATTTAGAGAGTTGTCATGCTGAAAACTCTGCTCCTCAGAGCTACGCATTAGATACTGATTGGAGTTGTGTGGCTCTCTTTGAGCGTCCCTGGTGAGATGGTCTTTTAACATAGAGCGTAGTTAGGTTTCCCCTCGCTATAGAGGGTCGTTATCCTGAAGCCTCCGCTCTGAGAGCTCTGTGAGGGCAGTAGACTGGGTGGTAGGTTCTCTTTTGAAGCTTCCCCGGTTAACTGTCCTCGAGGTGGAATTGTTAGGTTTCCTCTTATTTTAGAGATTCTTCCTGCTGAAGGCTCCACCCCAAGGGATCCACTTCGATGGCAGTATCGAGTGTGAGGCTTCTCTTAGCCTCTTTGGTAAGCAGGATGTTTTGTCCTTGGCCATATTCCCTTAGAGGCCTTTTATACCAGGCCCTGTGCTAAGCCGCCCTTCATAGCTAGGGTTACTGGCCATAGGGATACAGTCTATGACAACCAATGGTGCATACCACTAGAACAGGGAACTTGACTCCGGTTAATTCCATTGATGTCAATGACTTATGTCACAGCACTCATTCCTTCAGCATGGCGGAGTGAGCATTTGTCCCCCAATAGCGTCCTAATACGCATTGCAAGTTCCCATTCAAAAGGGTGCATCTCAGGTTACAAATGTAACCATGGATCCCTGAGAAGGGGAACGAGACACTGCGCCCTGTTGCCATGTGTCTATTAGCAAAGACCTCATCCTGAGTGAGCTGTACACAGTCTGCCATGTTTATCTTTTAGCCAGAGCATTCAAGTAAGAAATTCAATTAAGAGATTTTCTGTTTTTCTTTTGTTGTTTGATGTTTAATACACAGATCTAATATACACATGCAATTTCTTTACTTGCTGTTTATGTTCACAGACATAACCGACTCTTTATGTGAACTGTGTGCATTTTTGACATAACCTTGCATATATTTAAGCACAAAACACATGAAAAAGAACTTAATATATTAATATAAAAAGAATTTTATAATAACAGTTTAATATTCCAGCAGCGCACCATTTGACATCCAGCTCTCTGTGCGCACTTAGAAAACCATATATCAGAAATTTAGACTAATATGGCTTTAAAACACATGTACAACTTTCATGATAATGAAGAACTGCAATGTCACGTGAACATGACCGCAATAGAGATGATAATCAAAACCAAACAGATCTTTTAGTTTTTGGCACAGTATTCAAGGCATGAGCTGTAAAGGCTCCAACTTCTTCTGGAAAGTGGGGTGAGGAGCAGCAGCTTATTTGCCTTTAAAGATACATGCACAAAAACAGCATGTTTTTCCTTCCACTCAAAAATGGCCATTTACAACATGGCATAATAAATGATCTGTGGGATATTTTGAGCTGAATCTTCACAGATACATTCTGGGGACATCTGAGACTTATATTACATTTTCTAAAAAGGTGCATAATAGAGGGTGTCTACAGATATAAACAAGTTCAATTTAAAACTTTTTAAGGACCCGCGCCCACCCTGTAATAGGTCCCCTTTAAGCAGCAAAACCGTTTTCAACATTGTTAATAAAAATAAATGTTCAAATAAAATCAGTATATTAGGATGAAAACAGTTATTTTAAAGAGGGCTATAATGCTATTTCATGTATTCTGACTTATTTACACTGTTAAAGAGTTGGATTCTCGTGCTAAACATGGCCAAAGTTTCAAAACATGAGTTGGACATATGATGGAGTATTTCTGTGCCAAAAATACTCTGCCAAATCCTCATAAACTTTGCGGTCTTTTTGTCGAGTATGGGGCTGTGTGACACCTTAAAGGTCTGAATTCCTTGTACGGGCACTTCTCCCAGAAGAGCGCACGCACACACGTCGACCAGAGTGAGAGAAAAAGAGCACGCCCATCAACAGGTCACATGACTTCACGAAATCAACAATGTCACCAAAGAAGTGTATTTTTGGTTGTGAGGTAAAGACAACCTTGCTTCCCAAAGAACCCAGCGTTAAGTGGAGATGAGAGTTCTATGCTCACGCATTACATTGATTTCTTACTTTGCAATCTAACATTATTTTTCTTAAATGACTCAATGATGTATGCAGCCTTCAAAGGGTGCAGCCCCTGAACTGGGACACACCATTGTTGAAAACGAAACTCTTGCTCTTGGTGATGTGTGTGTGTGTGTGCACGCTTATCAGGGAGAAGTGCCCATACAAGGAATGTGGAATTCCTTGTATAGGCACTTCTCCCTTTATGACATCATACAGGCCATACTCGAGAAAAAAAAAAAAAAAAAAAAAAAAAAGAACCCGGTCCACAACCGGAAGTAGTATATTTGGCACAAAAATACTCCATCATAAGTCCAACTTGTGTTTTGAAACTTTGGCCATGTTTAACATGAGTAGGGATGCACCGATACCAGTAACGGTATCGGGCCCGATACCAAGCTTATGTACTTGTACTCATTACTCGTAAAAATAGCCCGATACCAAAGACCGATACCTCACGTGACATAACCGACAGAATTGTCCATGCACAGAGACACCGGCGGCGGCAGCAGCATGGGCCTCAGTGTGTCTTCAAAATTAATGATGACAACACATACATTGCAAACTGCATGCTTTCAATCTCAGTTTGTTATCGATTAGTGAAGGCGGGATAGGTGGAATGGCACTGAATGACACAAACCAGAAGCGCGCTCTCTCTATCGCACACTCTCTCTTTCTTGAGAGCGATCCCAGTTCTCTCAGACAGTGCGAATTGTCAAATGCAGCATAGTTGTCAAAATGTCCATCATGTGGAGTATCTCACGTAAATACAGTCGGTTATGGCTTAAGATGACGCAAAATTTGGGTGAAAAAAGGATGTGTTCTGTATCCATGGATTCAGTCTGGACCGTAGCCAATTTGGAGCGGCATTTAATACACAGAGCCGTGGCTTATCAGTGAACTACGGCTCTGTCTATTAAATGCCGCTCCATTTGAAAGCAGGTGATGGCGATGCGAGCGGGGCCGGGCGCGCGTGACAAAAGCATTCGATATATCGCCAAGCCCTAATATATATATATATATATATATATATTTTATATATATATAAAATATCGATGGTTCGATTTTCTGCATTTTTCGCATCCGTAGCAAATATTTTGAGAGGTGTTTTTGACAATTGAGAGCCACCAAATGACGAATATGAAAAAACGAATACGACAGTTTTGGACTTTGAAACTTTCGAGGCTTGCACAGCTTCTTGAGGAGAAATCAAACAAATGAGCGCCGTTTTCTAAAGTCTATGAGCGCAGCACACACAAATAAAGTAAATTGACATACTGCAGTTAAATTTGAAAATGTGGTGTTTTTATATTTATAACATTTGAATACAGTTCAGCAACATACATCACACGACCTGACGACCAAGAGAGCTGACAATTGACCATCACTTAATTTACCATCACCTCGCGATTGAAAATGTGACACTGATATGACAGTTCAACAAACAAGTAATAATATTAAGTCACTTACATTTTAGACGAAATAATGACTGTTCTGGTCTATTTTAGCAGCGAAAATAGATCCGACGAATTCAAAGATCAAAACATAGCGCATCTCACAGCAACACTCAACCGTGTTTTGAATGATTCATTGTTTTGAACAAATAGTTTGAGTCAAAGATTCAATGACCCATTCACAAACATCTGTCTCATTCTTGATGAATCGGCCGTTTGAACGAATCGTGAATGAACGACTCAATGACTCGCTTAATAAAACCGCTTATCACCTGCATTTGCGCTCACTATCGACAAACCAATCAAATGTGTTCAAAACTTTTTTTTAAATCAGTCCAAACACATTTTAATTTTTATTCAGGAGTCATGTATATACAAAACTATAACTTTTTATGACAGTAGTTTAGTGATAAAAAAAATTAGCAAATGTTTTTTTTTTTTCAGGTTTTTTTTCCTCCCATCCTGTAGCCTACTCGCGCCGCCCCACCGATTGAGAACCACTGTTTTAAATAATCATGTTTTAAAAAAAGATAAGTTCAAAAACTCCTGCATTAAAATATACTAGCAGATTTATTGCTGCATCAAATAATTTTTAATGAACATGGATTGGATCCATTTAACATTCAGCAGGCCTACATAAAGACAACAGAACAAAGATACATGCTTTTTAGGTAGGTTTAATAGTTTTAAGGTACAGAAATAAAGCAAACAAATGATTGTAACAGACTTTATTGTGATTAATCTTCTAATTTGTTTCTGTATACATTTTAATTTTTTTCTAAGTTTAAATATGTATAAGATCTGAGATCTCCTTTACTAAGGCGGGACTCTTATTTTGATGGATTTTCTCGTGTATGGAGCTTTAATACAGGTAATGGAGAGAACGCGTTTAACGCGCACTTCTTGTGCTCTGTAATGTTTCGCTTTTGTGGTGATTTGTTTAGCGTGAAAACGGATGCAACAAACTTTATAAAACATCAGTAAAGTATCATCAGTAAAGTAGTCATCATTTCGATGGGGTCCGCTACACTTATGAAAGTTACAAAGGTTATTTGCTTATTTAAACGCGTCTTTTGTTATTTGATTAACTTTAAAGCACAGAAAGCGGCACTAGGATTACGCAACAGTCATTATACAGGTCAGTGCCTTCACGCAGTTAATTAATAAACCATCGGTTTGTTGTATCAGCCTTTTTCCTGCTACAGCCGATATGCCTATGGTTGTAAATTGAGCAAAAATCGGCTGATAAATATCGGCGCATCTCTAGTAAATTTATATCATAGTAAATAGATTACATTTAGAGAAGATTCAAGTTCCCATAATTGAAGAACTGCCCTAAAACAAGCAATACATATAAACAAACCACACAAAGTCTACAATAAATATAGAATAAACTCACTGGGTTTGTTATCACGGGACTTGCTGGTGACTGTAAGGGTGTGAATGTACAACTGCAGGTACCAGGGCACTGAATCCATCAGCAGTACAGGAAAAGCCCGATATGGGTGGTTATTATAGATGACGGTGTGAATTTCCCCTGTCTGCAGCCCAAAACCAGCCACGTACCGCTCTGCATGCAGCAGAGGACGCAGCATATCACCTAAAGCACAAGGTGAAAGAACCAGAGATTAATAGAATCGCGCATTTAAAAATGACTATGTTCCAAAGAACATAAGATTGTTACTGTGTAAAAAGAACGTAAATAGTTCCAGTTATTTTCACTTGATATCATAGTTTTAAAATAAGGATAAATAAGGATATGATGCATCATTTGGACACCATCTATTAAACTCATTCATACCGCTCTCCCCTTTCCAACGCAGTAGGAGATTGAGTGAACGTAACTGGCCAAACGTCTCAGCTCTGGTCAGGTCATATACTGAATATGTCCTGCGATCCCCTAGCACCACAGCTTGGCTGAGCAGAGAAGTGGCAGGACTCAACTCAAACAGCTCCCCCTGTTGGACAGACAGCATAATGCTCAAAAAAACAGAAGAAAACTACAGAGGACAATGATCAAATGGAATTTACAAATTTAAAAAAGCTTTTTAGCCAGATCTATTTTCCATTTACAGGAACATTAAAGCACCACAAAGCAGATAGAAAGTATTCATTGTATTAGTTTCACCTCAGGGTTGTCTGTGATGTCCACATAGACTTTACTAGAGGAAGCAAGAGGACATGCCTCTGTCAAAGTTCGAGAAAACATCTTAAACAGAGACCATTCTGTGAAAAGATAGTAGACAGTAATGAATACGCAAATGGATTGAGCATAGCACTGACTCAGGTGTGTAAGTCTAGGCCTTTTCTATGCTTTTATGACACTTTCTCTATTTAGATTTCACTTTTTTTCCTCTTAATTTTGATTCATTGTCATTTAAAATATTTTATTGACTATGCTTACATGCACCCTCAATGTGATTATAATGAGGTTTAGGCAATATTGCAATTAAACCTCGAAATTTCATGCAAGCACTCATAATAGTAGCAACCATAATCATAGTAAAATGTGGCATATACTGATTTTAATCGCAATAAACAGACATGTAAACACTTTAAATCGCATTTGTTCCACCCTGACCAAATTGCACATTGTTTTTTTTTTAGGGCTGTTCATGTTCATATTGACCACGTTGCACAATATGAATATAGTGCAGTATATTGATGGTCGAAAGCATTGAAATGTTGACATTTTTAGGTGCATCATCGAAAAAATGACTGAGGCCAGATACCAAAGACTCAACGAACACATCCATGTGCGCTGGAAGAGCTAGGGCCAGTAACACACCTACTGTATGTGCTGTGCATTGGGGTATGTGAATAATGGTGGCAAAAACAACCACATTTTCTTAGAGAATAATCAGAATGATGAAAATTGCATGTAAACAGGAGTGAATAGTTTGGATTGTGACATGTAAACATCTTACTGTGATTAAGTCCTTACTCTGATTAACGGGAATAAATAATCACATTATTGGAAATGTAGTCATTGTCTTTTTCAAACAGGTTTCTCATACCGAGCAATATTTTGAAAGCAGCACAGAGCCAGTTTTTACACACTTCTGCTAAAACACCCTACGAATGGCTTACTTATAGTTGCCGCACTGAAATGGGAAAGGAGAAAATCTTCTAAAATCAAACATTCATTTATTACTCACCCCTTTTGCCTTGGCCTGAAGTGTAGAGATCAAACACAACATTGAGAGTTTGTCTCAGCTCCCATGCCTTATTTGTGCATTGATCATCCTAAGAGAGAAAATCTTGAGGGTCATCGGGATGCAAGGAATTTTCCAGACAATGTACAGTCTGTGCCAGGACATCATTTCTGTATTTTTAAAGAAAGCTTTGAAAAGAACCTTACCTGACAGACGGGTCTGATGTGAACAGCTTGAGAGTGGAAACTGCTGTGAAACAGCTTCTCTGACTTCATGAGAACCGCCAGACCTGCCTGCAGAAAAGAAAAGGGCATAAATTAATGCATTTAATGCCTTCTTTTTAAATGACCAGTTATTAAAAGGTAAAGATCTGAACCTTAGAACCACAAGGGAGAAGTTTCTTCCAGGGTGTCAGATTCTCAGTGCAGACAATTTCACGTGGTAACGTGGCGTAACGTAGAAAACGGTGATCTGTAGCTGTTTAGAGACAAAAATATCATTATCAAGTACATAAAAAAAGTTTAAACTTTGATTTGTTGCTTTAAAAATATAGTTTGAGCTATCTGGGTGAATTTAAATAAAAGATAAATATCCTGCTGATGTGACACTGACTGAAACCTAAAGGTTCAACAATTAAAGCCGCAAAGTAACAGAAGTAGCGACCTGTCTTTTCTTCTGTATTGTGACATACATTAGATTAAAAACAGATTATTGAAAAGAAAAAAAACAGTAGGGCAGGGATTTGGATCTGTTCATCAGTTGATGATTGGATGGAGGCAGATCTTCATGCAAGCTTGCAGTCCATTGTAAGAGAAATGGGTGGGGTTTAAGCAGATTAAATGATTGGAAGTCTGTTGTTTCACCATTGCAATCTCTCAGTCTCTCTCACAATAAGATCAATAACATGCATTTAGAAATGATTTCATGCCGACTTTAAATCAGTGCGAGTCAGAATGCATCACTGTCAGTGTGAACGCCCCTTTATAATGAACTAAAAGGGACGTACCATTTCCCAGACCCAGCGGTTTAAAAGAAGCACTGGGCTGTACTGTGTTGGTCAGGTCAATGAAGTTCAGAGAGGCACAGAAGATTCCAGAGAGGACGTTGGTAAGCTCCTTCCAGTTTCCATCCACACTGAGAATTCAAATTCAACAAAAGTCAGTGGACTGTTAATCCATTTTGGGGTTAAATTTTATTCTGCTCAAATTGCAGAATAAAAATAATATGCTTATAAATCAGGGATACTTGAAAATGATTTTCACAATTGATTTAAGCACACGTAACTACTCACTCGCTGACTGTGTGATGGAACCAGACCCACAGCTCTGCTCCAGGTGGAGAGGGGATGAAGGGCTGCCCCCACTGCATGGTCCTCCAGAAACCCTGCGTGAAGGAGATGTGCAGCTCTCGCACTGAAAACTTGGAGAGCACTTGGCCGAGGGATTTGGGGAACAGCCGGTAATGAGAAACTGTAGGCGAAAAAGACAAATCATGAAAACAAATGTTAAAAGTTCCGCTATTATGCTTTTTCAGATATTACCTTTCGTATAGCGTGTAATATAGCTACTTTTGAATGTAAAATGTCTGCAAAGTTTCAAAGATTAAAGTGCACAATAAATGGAGTTATTGTCTCCCAAAAGAAATAACCAGATCTGAACTGCCTAAAACAAGTCGCCATTAATTCCAGTCTCAGTTCCTGCTCAAAACTACATTATGCAAATTTGCATAGTTCCATCCTATGGTCTTCATTGGCTGCCCGCGAACAACGTCTACTTTGACCCTCAAACACTGTAGCTGAGACCTAGAAGAGTTTGGTTCATGTTGTCCACATGTTGATAAGACGTCGTTTTCAGTGCTGTGTAAGTGAATATATAATTTGCATGCATTTCCATAGGATGAGGACTCAAGGGCTCGACTCGATACGGTAAAACTGACGCCATCATTACTGTTCGTATCACTGTGTATCAAGTGCTGAAATTCAGAAATGGTAATGGGCGTTTAGTTTCGGACATGCGCTGTAAGTGGTAGAGCAATCACAACAGACTGGGCCATCTGACCAATCAGAGTAGAGCAGGTGCTCAGAAAGGAGAAAGTGTTATTAATGTATGGATGCATGTAACCTATTTTAGGAGACCTCAAAAACAAAATTAGAAATAAGAACCTTTAAAATAGCATAACAGGGCAATTTAAGGAGATAACTCTGTTAACTTTGCTGGAGCAGCTCTTCAAAAACTTTTTACTTCTGTTGGTAAACATAGCATAATCAGTATAGTGTATCGTCCGAGGTCATTCATTTTATTCTTATTTTAAACAGTATATTATTATACTTATTTTGATAGTATATAACTAATTGTTATATACTTGCACTAGCATATTGTATATGACAATTTAGTTCAAACTTTGACCTGTGGAGGGCAGTAATACACTTAGCAGTGTCACACTGCTGGAATTCAAATAGAGAAGAAGAAGAGAGCTAGTTCAAGATGAGCATTTATTGTTAAAACTAATATATATATATTCTTTTTTTTTTTTTTTAGAAAATGAGCGATGGTTTCTAGATAAGACCCTTTTTCTCGTCTGGGATCGCTGTAAACTACCTTCAACTGTATGAGCTCCATTGAAGTCCACTAAAGGAGAATATCCTGGATTTTTCATCAAAATCTTAATTTCCTTTTGACTGATGAACATCTTGGATGACATGGGAGTGAGTAAATTATCAGAAAAATTTAATTTCAAAAGTGAACTAATCCTTTAATGATGAGCACAAATAAAGAATATAAATAGTGCAATTTTCCATATTATTACATAATATTGCAAAAAAAAAAAAAAAAAAAAATGGTCCATTTTGATTTCATGGTGATCGTAAAAACTTACCCTGGTTTGAATTAAGAACTCCATTTTTCTAAAACTATTTTATTTTTTTACATCCCGTGTGTGCCCGTGTACAGTAATATGCTAGCATGCTTTGTGATGTACAAAGACAAATTGTTTGAGTGACTGAGTGATGGGTTCATCAGAGATGATAACTCACCTTTCTGTCCCTCTTGCAGGAAGTCAGTATCCCACAGTGTGCGGAACTGGAAGCTGGCATAAATGTCCCCGGAGTGCAGGGGCCGGATGACCAGCTCCTCCTGAAACTCATCTTTCGCCGGCGCTGGTCTAAAAGGTTCGCTGTCTTCCGTGCCATCGCTTCTGTCCAGCTCAACATCAGTCGACTGCCATTGCCTTTCATTCAGATCCTCTCCAGTGACGCTGCCATCAGCATTAACTTCTCGGTGAGCGTCTGAAACGCCCTGTTTTTCTCCTACATTACCGTCTGCTTTTTCAAGCGTGTCACAGCTACTGGGGTGAGCTAAACTAGAAAAAATCAAAATGATTACTAGAGACAAACCGCACCTGTGCGCTGCCATTTTTGCTACAGCTTCCCTTCTTGCTGCAGCACTTCCTGGATGTGGTTGGCAGCGTAGACCAATCAGCGAAGGGTATGTAGGAATTTGACCAATGGGAGACGAAAATATATATTTGACTAACAGGAGAAAAGATTATTTTCGTTTATGGTAAATTTCTCTCAGCAGTGCACAAGATTATACTGTAATTAATAGTAAATAAATATCAGTATTATTATAAGTATCAGTGTTCATTATTGCTATTCAGAACTCAATACGCCCATTAGGCTACTGGACTGCTGAACTTTAATGATATTACAGGGGGTTCTGAAGTTATGACTAATAATTTAGCTATTAATAATAAAGCAAGTAACGTTAATGATGAATCATTTTTAGAAGACTAAATTAGTTAATTTCACTGTAACTACACGGCTCG
This sequence comes from Culter alburnus, assembly GCA_028476615.1. Taxonomy (NCBI): domain Eukaryota; kingdom Metazoa; phylum Chordata; class Actinopteri; order Cypriniformes; family Xenocyprididae; genus Culter; species Culter alburnus. The sequence goes on from JAOTNS010003909.1 coordinate 156,375, forward strand.
GCCTGCGGTGTCGCTCTTGGATTCTGTATCAAAATCCAGTGATTAGAATTCATTGAATTCGTTTGGTTCAGAATATTCATTCGGATTCCTTCAGTGGCTCTTTCTGTAGAGTTAAAGGTTTAGTTCAGTTCAGAATTAAAATTTCCTGATAATTTCCTCACCCCCATGTCATCCAAGATGTTCATGTCTTTCTTTCTTCAGTCAAAAAGGATTATTCTCCATATCCTCCTGGGATCCAGAAAAAAAAAACGTTTTTTGAATTAAGTATTTTTTAACGTCATTATATTGTTTAGAACATAAGAAACAAATGAAAAAATAACATTATATGTTATTCATATGTTATGCTATGTCCTCTGTAGTGGACACCAGGACTGTTTGAAGTCCACAAGTTTTTTAAAAAAATACAATGACATGAAATGACATGTATAGGCAAAAACAATGGGATTTTATTATTATTATTATTATTCACCAATCAATTTTTAGGCTTCAGGATTTTTTTTTAACCAAACTTTGTTTAAAGATGATTCTCAACTATGTTATGAAAGATATAATGGATTTAATTGATATTCCATTTTACTTTATGCACTATGTGGGTAAAATTGTCATACATGGGTTTTCCATTCAATACAATGCATCTATACACTGTATATAATTTGCATATTAATGTGTTCTTCAAGCAACATGTAATGAAAAAAGAAGTGTAATAATGGGAGTAATAATTGGCAACATTTTCATAATAATATCTAATAATTAATAGGAATATTGATATATAATTTATTTCGCTATTCACTTGTTGTGTCTCCCAAAATGCCTAATAAACATGATTTAAGTCCTGGTGTCCTCTACAGAGGTCATGTGTAAAATCGATGTTCTGTTTTGTAACAGAAAGACATATTTTGATTAGAAACCCCATAATATTTTCCTGTTGATTTATGACAAACAATTAGAAAATTATTCAGATGTAAATGATAATAACAAAATATTATCATATGTCCATAAGAACATCTCTGAAAAGCCCTGAATGTGCTCTTTACAGGACATCCAGACTTAAAACTGTGACATCTATGATGTCAGAGAAAATCACTAAAATATAATGTCCACTACAGAGGACAGAAGTCTATTCCTGGGTCCCAGGAGGATATAGTGGACTTCAGTGGGGTTCAACGGGTTGAAGATCCAAATGTCAGTTTCAGTGCAGATACAAAGGGCTCTACATGATCTCAGACGAGGAATAAGGGTCTTGTTTAGCCAAACGATCGGTCATTAAAAAATAAATAAATAAATATATATATATATATTGTGCCACGCACTGTTGAAAGGTCACACGTGACGTAGATGGAAGTAACACGGTAGGATGAAAAACTCCATCTAAATTCCTCCTCCAACTTCAAAATCATCTGATATCATTGTTTTACCTTTTTTTTTTTGTAAAGGCCATTTGACTTAATCTTTGCATGTTCCCTTTGTAAACACTTGCTCGGTATTTCTGCCTACATCACGCATGACCTTTCCAACGTGACTACGTCATGTGTGCAGATTGCAGAGCAGTGCAAGATGAGCATTTGTGGTTAAAAAGTATATAAATTTTAATTTTTTTTTAGAAAATGGCCAATCATTTTGCTAGATAAGACCCTTATTCCTTGTCTGAGATCGCGTAGAGCGCTTTGAAGCTGCACTGAAACTGCAACCCCGCTGAAGTCCACTATATGGAGAAGAATATTTCTTTTCAACTGAAGAAGGAAAGACATGAACATCTTAGATGACATGGAGGTGAGTAAATTATCAGCAAATTTGCATTCAGAAGTGAATTAATCCTTTAACACCCTTTCACACAAAGGACAATAATAGGTGCAGGGATGACATATTTTTGTAGGCCAACCTGGAAGTAAACCAGAAGTAAGAGTGGAGAAGAATTTATCATTATACAGTTATCATTATAGTTATAGTTTTTGGTGTCTTTTTTGTGTTATGTGTGAGTCAGTTGAATCATTCACTCAACCAATTTGTTAACACAGAGTCGACCAGAATAGGTCTTATAATTTATTGTGTATTATCAGTCATTTAATTATAATTCTTCTGCATGCTTACCCTTAAATGAGCAAATTTCTAAGTTAATTTAATTTGTTCATGAAGAAGATGTCCAATTTCATTCAACAAGTTTGAGAACAAAATCCAATCCGATGTTGCTTGGGCTCGAAACACTCATTCAGCGAAGGGCTTAAAGTGCATTCATGTCACATTAAAATTACGTAATTTCGAGATTTCAAATTGTAAAAGGCATTCACAGCCTCGTACAGCTTGTAACTACAGCTTGTAAGCCGGAAAATTTCTGAGAGCTCCTACTTGTACCACATGACCGCTGTAACTACCGGACCACTGCAGATTCTAGGCGTTGATAGAGGTGCCATAAGATGCATTCACGCCATATCGTAATTCCTGTAATTATGAGATTCTAGCTTGTAAAAAGTGTTCACATCCTCGTAGAGCTCGTAATTACAGCTTGTAAGATGAGAGTTTTCTGAAAGTACCACCTGACCGCTGTAGATAAATTTAGGCATTGATAGTGGTGCCATAGAAACGCATAATTCCCAGTCAAAGGATGTGAACAGCTCCGAATATAACTGTCACAAATAGTATCAAACACAAGGCAAATGAAGAAGATGAGATGAATACAGGCTTTAATGATAACACGAAGGAATAACATACACCAGGGATTCCCAAAGTGTGGTACGCGCACCCCCAGGGGTACGCGAGCTGCCACCAGGGGGTGCACGAGAGGAAAAATGTACTGGCGGTCTGTTTTTTTTAAGTGGGATTTTTCCATACAATAAAAAAAACATGAACAGTAAACATTTCCTTTGTAATCGCTTCTATTTTAAATAAAAAACTATAATTTATTAGTTTTTGATAGAAACGTAGAAGAAGACAGCTGCTGTCTTCTTCTATTGCTGCAATGTTTTTTTTCTGCGGCTGAAAATAACCGTGCTTTCTGTTACTGAGCCTGTGTCTGTCACTCGTCCTCTTAAAAGTGGAAGCTTGTGCGTAGCTTTGTTGCATTATATTGAAACTTTGTTGATGTTGTTATTGTCATGCGTGTTCTGGTTATTTGCACATGATTAAACTTGAGTCTTTATATGACGATAAAACAAAGCTTTGTTGCGTTTTTTTTTTTTTAAAGTGGGGATTGGGGTGCGTCAACCTGGTTGGGACATAGAAGGGGGTGCGCATGAAAAAAAGGTTTGGGAACCGCTGACATACACCATAACAGGACGAGAACGGACGAGCAATGAGGGTGAACACAGGGCTTAAATACAGGAAGCAAACAAAGGGAACTTAAAAATGAAAATTTGATGTTTATCTGCTTACCCCCAGCGCATCCAAGATGTAGGTGACTTTGTTTCTTCAGTAGAACACAAATGATGATTTTTAACTCCAACCGTTGCCGTCTGTCGGTCAAATAATGCTAGTGGATGGGAACTTCTACTATAAGAGTAAATAAAACTTGCATAGACAAGTCCAAATTAAACCCTGTGGCTCGTGACAACATATTGATGTCCTAAGACACGAAACGATCGGTTTGTGCGAGAAACCGAACAGTATTTATATCATTTTTTACCTCTAAAACACCACTATGTCCAACTGCGTTCAGCATTCGCTTAGTGAGGTCTGATTGCACTCTGACAACGGCAGTGATGTCTATCACTCGTTGAAGTATACGCGCGAGACATCACTGCCATTGTCAGAGTGCGATCAGACCTCACTAAGTGAATGCTGACATAGTGGTGTTTTAGAGGTAAAAAATTATATAAATACTGTTCGGTTTCTCGCACAAACCGATCGTTTCGTGTCTTAGGACATCAATGTGTCGTCACAAGCCGCAGGGTTTAATTTGGACTTGTCTATGCAAGTTTTATTTACTCTTATATTAGAAGTTCCCATCCTAACCCATTTTTTGGGTGAACTATCCCTTTAAGGTGATAAGATAATGAGACACAGGTGAATCAAATGAACTAATAAACAGAATGGGGAAACAAGGTCGCAGAAACATGAGGATATGTAACAGTTCGCCCCCTCCCGGATAGGCGCGTCCTCGCACCGTAAGAGTCCAACTGAGGAGGGAGGGTGGGGGTTCTGGAGGAGGATGGAGTAAAACAAAAACACACAAGAAAAGAGAGTCCAGGGAACAGAAAACATAGTCCAAGGGGGTGTGGAGGGTGGGAGGAGCCAGGGGAAGACCAGGAGCAGGATGAGTAGATGGAGTTCAGCCAGGATGGTGCTCCATGGCGAGGGAGGGAGGAGCCATGGTGTAAAGCTCCTCGTTGAAACCATGGGGATGACTGATGGAGACAGAGCCGATGGAGAAGGAGCCCAGAGCGCAGATGGATGGCCAACGACCAGGCACCGCAGGTTTCGGAGGCCGCGAGGGAGGCGTGGCGACGATCCCTTGAGGAGGAGCCAGGGTGCCAGAGGTCTGAGGTGGAACCGGAGCGACTGAAGGCCGAGGCGGAACCGGAGGGAGGGCAGAGCCGTAGGGGTGAAGAGGTGTCGCATAGCAGACAACTCGTAAGTCCATGGTGAAGGCGTTGCGACGTCCGACCAAGGTGTAGCCGGAGGTTCGAGGGAGCCCAGTGTAGCCAAATGGCCGATGGTCCCAGGCGGAGCCGAGGGGGGGAGGAGGAGCCATGGCGGAGGAGTCTGGACGACGAGCCAAGGTGGAGAGACTGGGTCGGAGGCAAGAGGCGGAGCTAAGGGATCCAGGCCTCCAGACGGCGCTGTTGAACGGCTGGCCCGAGGTGGATCCACACCACAGAAGGCTGGTAGAGGACAAACTGAGGTGCCAGCGTGAGACAGCAGTGACTGGGCAGAGGAACTGGATGGCAGCAGGAGAGGAGGCGGGAGAGGGAGGTTGGGCGGGAACACAGGAGACCCGGCTGGACGGAACCAGAGGGGAGACGGACAGTTCTGGGCTGGACGGAACCAGTGGGGAAAGGAGATACAGGGAATCCTCCTCTTCAATACAGTCCTCGTAAAAAGAAAACAAATTGTTCAGAGCTTGCTCACCCTCTGTGGTGGGAATGTGGGCAGGGCTCCACTCCATCACCGAACTCCACGAGGACTCCCATGTTGGCGCACGTTGTTGCCGGCTCACACATCTGATCAGACGTCCGTCCTCGGGACTCCAGCTCAGAGGCGGTGGGAAGCTCGGTCCCACTTGTAAGCTCCGGTTCGTTCCTCGCGGCAGGCTGATTACCTCCATCTGCGGTGGGCTCTGGCTTGTTGTTCGTGTTGCTGGGTGAAAGCAGGCTGAACTCTGGATAGGGAGCGGGGCTGGTGACTTCTTCAGCGATGCCGATGGTGAATGGAGAATTACAGTTCACCAGCACCCACTCCACGTACTCGGCGAAATTCCCAGAGGACCCACACCGGGCAGACGAGCTCTTGACTTCGCACTGAGGATTATGTCGGAAAAAAAACACTCTTTTGTCCGGGATGTTGGTAAGGCATGCCAGATCTAAAAACTTTTGGGTGTGGGTCTCGAGGGACTGCTGCTCCTGGTCGAGATATAGCAGCTGGACAGCCGGTAAGTCCATTTCGGTATTGTTCCATTCTTCTGTCACAAATGGTATCAAAAACCAGGCAAACGAAGAAGATGAGATAAATACAGGCTTTAATGATAACACGAAGGAATAACATACACCATAACAGGACGAGAACGGACGAGGAATGAGGGTGAACACAGGGCTTAAATACAGGAATCAAACAAAGGGAACTTAATAAGGTGATGAGATAATGAGACACAGGAGAATCAAATGAAATAATAAACAGAATGGGGAAACTAGGTGACAGAAACATGAGGATATGTAACAATAACGTCACGTGTTGTCTCCTCAAGATTCCGGTAAATACGAGGTGTCGTGAACGCAGCAATAGAAACAAATAATTCCCAGTCCGAGGATGTGAACAGCTCCGAATAGAATGTCACGTGTTCTCACGTCATCTCAATCCTACCGTAATTAAGACATGCCGTGAACGCAGCATTATTAATGGCTTTTCAAATGAGTCACAATAATCTAATTTTCTCAGTTGGCATGAAATGGAATTTGCGATAGTCTTTTCTTCCCTATTGTGATGTATATCCAAGGTAAACAGCTTCTCGAACAAGAAAAAATGTAGGGTGGGATTTTGATTTTGTCCACTGATTTAATCATAGTGGTTTGCTGTGACAGGTCCCGCCCTCGCGAAAGTAAACACGTCATCAGAGAAGACGAGATGTCGCTGCATGAGGAAAGGGAAGTTATTTTGATTAAAGATTACAAGGACACATGAATTAAAATAAAAATAATAATAAAATAATGATGTGCACGGATAAATCATTTATAATAAACAATGCAATATTCCAAGATTCATTCCCTTCGAACGAAACTGTACTTTATAAGGTCTACCGTCTATAAAAAGCCCAAATGAATGAATTCATTTATGAAGGCGCTGTAGAAACGTCATGTGCTCGCATCCTGTGATTCAGAACGGATGCTCGCTTGTCAGTGGGTCATTGTGGAGTGGATAAAGGTGGCATCTGCGCGCGCGCGTACACACACAAATACCCCAGCCCTTATGACAGACACACTCGGTCTCCCTCCCTCATGCACACACACACACATACACAGCCACTGTAAAGGGTTCTAATTCAGCATGCCTGCTGCTGGATGCTCCTAGACCGAGACACATCCGCCTCACCATCGGGTTTGACTGCCTCAGAAAGGGATTTCGGTATCTTATTCATAGCTCCTCATGGCTTCATCGGATGGAATAGACAAATGTCTTCTGCACAGAGGCAGATCTCAAAGTGACCCGAACATCCTCAGCGAGTCCGGCATTGATCTCTCGCACAGCGCAGGTAAGATGATGCATATTGTCTGGAGATCCCATTAGAATAAGCGCTTTTCATTTCCACGCGCGATGGAGGTGAAAGTGTCTCCATAATCTGCGCTAATAGCCTCCTCTTTCATTTGAATGTTGTGTGCTGCACGATTGAGATCAATCAAATTACGCCGCATTTGATGCTCTGTCTGTATCCCGTTGAAATGCATCTGGGTACCATAGTGATATTTCCCTATGGATCTGTGTTATAGTTGCTATAACGAGACGTTGAGAGACAGAGAGAAAGAACAGCATAGCAGACAGTCTAGAGATTACCAACTGTGGCTTATGCTACAATTTATAATGAGCAGACAAAAAGATTTAGATCATTGAGGGAGGATCCGCGTTGTCTTTTGTCTCGTGCACATCCTTCCGTGTGCAATCTCTGTGAGCATTTAATACAGGTTTGCTATTGAAGACCTGATGAAATGAGATGCATTTTTGCTGCTTTGGCAACATTGGCTGGTGTGTCTGATACCTTCGTTCCGCACTGAGACTGCGCATTCACTGCTCCTGCCTATTCAACAGAGCAGGTCAATGGTGTCTCCAAAAGAAACTGATGTAGTCCCAGGCGTGGTGTTTCTTGATGCTGTACAAAAGTCTCATTTTCTTGATGGTGTACATAAAGCGCATCTCATAGAGTCTGTCATTTGAGTGTGGTCTGAAATAGCTTGTGTGTATTCACTGCCATCATGGGTGAATCTCATCAAACCTGTCAAGAATGTATGGGTCATATTACACCCCAAATTCAGAGGAAAGAAATACAAGGCTGTACTATAATAAGAAACTAGAAATAGAAGCTAACTGAGCATTGTGACATTATTTTCATGACAGTTAACCACAATTCTCATTACTGATGTACAAAATAATATTATAGGATTTAAAATATTTATTCATACATCAGTAAGCAGTAATTGTGGTTGTTTTGCTTGAATTTTTGCTGAATATTTAATATATTTATCTGTGTAGCAGGGGCGATTCTAGGATTTAAGTATTACAGGGCTCAGTGGGGTATGATTAAAAATATTTAATATATTGTTTGTATATTAGGGTAGCCAGGAACAATACGTGCAGTAGGTTCTACACTAGTCAATCCCTGCTTTTATTTCAAATCATTTTAACTAACCAATTGTCTATATGTTTAAATCTGACCTATATTAAAGGGATAGTTCACCCAAAAATTATCCCATGATTTACTCACCCTCAAGCCATCCTAGGTGTATATGACTATCTTCTCTCAGATGAACACCATTGGAGATATATTTAAAAATATCCTTGCTCCTCCGAGCTTTATAATGGTTGTGAATGGGGGGCTGCGTTTTGAAGCCAAAAATTATGCATCCATCCATCATAAAAGTAATCCATATGACTCCAGAGGGTTAATAAAGGGCTTCTGTAGTGAAACAATGCTTTTTGTAAGAAAAATATTCATATTTACAACACTATAAATTCAAATAACTAGCTTCCGACGGACAACCGTACCAGAAATGCGGACTTCAAAACGTGCCCTCCCCCCATTTACAACCATTATAAACCTTGGAGGAGCAAGGATATATTTAAATATATCTCTGATTGTGTTCGTCTGAGAGAAGATAGTCATTTATACCTAGGATGGCTTGAGGGTTAGTAAATCATGGGATCATTTTTATTTTTGGGTGAACTATCCCTTTAAACCATATTTTTTTTTGTTTTTATTAAATAAATAATAATAACAGCACATGAATCTATCAAATTGCCACTTCTATAATTCAAAGTGACATCAAAAACAACAGATCCCTCTGAGGGCACGTTTACACAACAACAATGAAAAATCATAAACATTTTTCCTTTGTGTTTTTCGTGCAAAGACGACAACGTTGTGAAAATGATGCCCATTCATGCGGATCCGTGAAAACAATTTAAAAACGCTGCATTCTGCTGCCAGGCCAGTAGTTGGCGATGTCACTTTGTAAAGAAACACTACGTGCCTACAGATGTACCTAATACTTATGCGCATGACATCACTGTTCTCACAAATTCCTGTTTTTGTAGTTTACACAGAGACTATAACATATCATTTTCAAAAACTTGCACTCTGAAACCTTTTTCAAAAGTGTGCATTTTCAGGCACCCAACACTCAGTTGTTGTGTAAATAAATGGCCAAAACGCATACATATTCTGTTTTTAGTTGAAAACAGTGTAGTGTAAATGACCCCTTAGGCTAATTGTCACATTCAGCTGCTGGGTCATTATTTAGTAGAACGAAATCACTGCGTGATGTTTCTCTGTTTCTGTCATTCACTCTTATAAGCAGTTTAAATGAATGCATTGACTAGTGCTGTCTAGCACTGCACTGTAAAGAATTATTTCCATTATTTGTTATCATGTTGTTCAGATAACATAATATTTTGAGTTTCTGTTGAATAAACTAATCTCTTTCTGTGTATTAAAGGTAGGGTAAGCAATATCGGAGAGGCTAGTAATACCAAGCTAGCTTTGAAAGCATAAGATCCCATCCTTGCTTCAGAGCTCCTTCCAAAGCCACACCTCCTCCAAAACACATGAATGAGGACAGCATTTTCTCATCCAGTTATTTTCTCATACAGTTTTTTTGGAGGAGACACTACCTACCTTGCCTCCTCAGAGGAAACGCCCCTGATACATACATACTGTAATGCAGGGGTGCACAATCCTGTTCTTGGAGATCTACCTTCATGCAAAGTTCAGCTCCAACCCTGATCAAACATACCTGAACCTGCTAATTAAGATCTGCAGGAGCACTTGATAATTACAGACAGGTGTGTTGTGTGTTGAGTCACTCGTTTTTATAAAGCAACAACAGCGACTCTCGCAGGCATGAGTTACAGTGGGTGCACTGGGTTTAGTGGGGGGTAATTGAGAATGAATGAAGAATGAATGATGAAGGGGGAAAGTCACATGATATATATATATAATATATATATTAGGGCTCATTACACCACCACACATGTATGCATGTATGTATGTGTGTGTGTGTGTGTGTGTATATATATATATATATATATAATTTGAGACATTCATGATGCCAAGTGTCTTTGTGGACTGGAAATAATGCACAGTGGCCAAGCAATCCTGTTCTGTCTTGGGAAAGATGAAGAGAAAAGAGCAGTTAATCTGTTTCAATCTGAACTTAAAATCAATTGCGATGAAGACAACTTCTTTCAATCCCCCACAGTGTCACCTTTAGGTTTATTGGTTTATTCTGTAGGGACCACTGTTTCATCATGGCTGTGCTACCAATCAATAAGACCAAGAGTCAAGTTAACTTTACTCTTTTTGAAAAGAAAAAAAAATCAGATGTAACTTGACATACGCAGGTACTTTCACTCTGCCAGTGTGGGAGCAGCACATTTTTACAAGAGATTGTTCACTGTTGAGTGCAGGTATTTTTAGGCCTTTAAATACAGTAGAGATGTGTTTCTAGATTAATACTGGTCAGTTGCTCAGCAGTTATATAGAAAAAGGGCTGCTTTGAGTGACGCTTTAATGATTATCTTAAAAATAATGCATTTAATGAATTACGTTTGCATTAAAATGTCTGTATTACAGGAGCACAGGGAAGACCGATGGAGCTAAGAAAGATATGCCAGCTGTAAGAGAGCGAGATAGAGAGAGGGAGTAATCGAGTGAGTTTGGCATGCTTTACTAGTGCTTTTCTGGTACTCATCGACTAGTTCTGGTGGTTGGTACTGTGGGTGATGCATTATTCTGTTCCTGAGCACAACATTCATTAATTAAATGTCTGAATGATATGTGGCCTTTTGCTGTAATGCACATCATGCCTGGAGAAGACTGCTGCATCACTATTTAACAATGTGGAAGGTCACACCACTCACAGATGCCTGTTAACACTTCTGTTTGTGATGATGCTGTTTTAGCACTTTCCTTCTTAATAAGAATATCTGTCGTTGCATTTCATCATTCCACACTCTTAAAAATAAACGTTCTTTATTGCTATTAATGGTTCCATGAAGACACTTTTACATCCATGGAACCTTTCCTTTCCACAAAAGGTTATTTATAGTGTAAAAAGGCTCTGTAGATTAATAAAATGTTCTTTTGCACACTTAAAAAATGGTTCTTTTTAGAATTGACCACTAGGGGCTTTAGCACCAGAGAAACATTTTCATAGTTCCTATAGCTAACTATTGGCAGAAGTACCCGCTTTTTGACCGTGTTCACTCCGCAGGAACTGGGAACCATTTCAGTTCTAGGAACGCCTTTTGGGGGGACTAAAGTAGCTCCTGTAGCTCCTGCTTCAGAGTAGGGTCTAACCCAGCACAATAGGAACTACCAGTGATGAAAGTGTTGTTGATTGGTTGAACGTCTGCTGTACGAAACACCAGAATCCGCCATTTTTAGAAAGTCATTTAAACACACAGTTTACATATACAGTGATAGATGGACCAACGCCGAAGTCCAGGTACTACTCAACCGGTCACGGCGTCCTCCATCCTACAGTTGTTGAATGTCGCTCTTAAATGACGTTGCTGTTGGCCGGCTTACGGCACCTCAGAGTTCCTACTCGCGATGCGAATGCAACCAGGAAAATGGCCCTAGAGGTACATTTAGGCTGTGTCCGAAATCACCCCTCATACCCTCATTCACTATTGCCTGTTAGTCCACTAATATAGTTCACTTGAGGGAATGAATGAAAACGAGTGAGTGAATTCGGACACTGAGTGCACCGGAAGGGCTGTCGATTTGTATACTTTGTGCTTGCTGTTTAATAATCATTTGAAACTTAGCAAACTGGCAGCTCCACTAGTAATGAAAAGATTTACCTTGAACTCTGTCATGGAAACTAGCAAATGAGCCTTAATTAAACAATTTAATAATCAATTAAAAATGAATAGTATACCTGTATGATATATTAGGTTGTTGCCACGTTGGACCAGCGGTTTGGAAAATGGATGGATGATTCATCTGCGGACGCCATTTTCTGGCGAGACCTGGAAATCCATTAGACGTACAATTCTCACAGTGAATTTGGGGTTTTCTCTAGCCATTGTGTCAAAGCCACTTGAAGGCAATAATAAGACCATGGCTGCATCTTAAATCAGATACTTCCCTACTATATAGCTGTGACAAAAGAAGTATGTCCGAATTCACAGTACTCATAAAAGAGTAGGCAAAAAGTACCCGGATGACCTACTAATTCTGGCGTGATTTTGAAGTGTGTATACGATGGACACTTTACTATCCTATGTGGTCACGGGAGAGGATTAGTGAATAAAGCGACTCAACTGACGCTGGTAGGTCACATGATAACATGGCTGATGTAATACATCCGGATTACATTCATACTACACACATTCATACTATATAGAACATACTTTTTAGCGGTCGTGAAGTAATTACTTATTCAAAATAAGTACCTACTCAAGAGAGTATGCGATTTTGGACGCAGCCCATCTCTGGTTGAGCGTACATCAGATGTACACGCGTTATTGCGGTGCATTGTGGGATTGAATGAGTGCATGGATTGAATGAGGGTATGGATTCGGACACCACTACAAATGGCTGTCCCCTCAAATAGTGCCTTATTTAAGGGTATAGGGGGCGATTTTGAACACAGCCTTAGTTTTCAAGTTCCCACAATAACAGTGTGAAAGCCCTGAAAGGTTCTTTGGGGAACCAAAAATGGTTCTTCTTTTGAATCGCTGTGAAACCGAATATTTTTACAAATTTAATCATTTTCTTCTGTACTAACTTCCTGTGATGGCAAAGCTGAATTTTCAGCATTATTACTCCAGTCTTCAGTGTCACATGATCCTTCAGAATCATTCTGATATGCTGATTTGATGCTCAAAAATATTCTTATTATCATCAATCTTGAAACAGCATGATTCACATTATTTGAAGCAATTTTATCCTTGCTGAATAAAAGTATTATATTATATTATATTATACGCATAATGACTAATAATATAAGGATAGATAAGTGATATTTATAGATATCACTTATGTTTTTTTTGTAACACCCTGATTTTACTTTTAAAGTCTGACCACTTTAGTGGGCGTCATGCATCAAAGGACTGATTTGTCTATGCAACTAGCTTAGCATATAATTATTTTGCCCATAGCTCTGTGCGTTAACCTTTTAAACTCTGCCCAATATATCAAAATGCTTCAAGGGTTAAACACAGGCCAGGGTGACATTTATAATCATGATTGAGATCTGATTTTTCCCATAAGATTATCATCAAGTTCATTAAAAGTTAAATTTAGATACGATGCACCACCTTTCACCACATCACTTCACACCTCTTTATACATTAAAAGTGTCTTCTCAGTTTGCGTGAACTTCTTGCCCCTGAAAAATGAGATGAAAATGAGCCAATTTGGTGAAATCTTAACTGAGATTAAGTGAACATTTTGGGATATGCAAGACAGAGTGTGAGAGAAATACTTTATATAATACTTCATATATTACATAAAGAGACTAAAGTCTGATTTTTTAAACCTTTATCTATATATGAGTCTTAATTTCTCAGATCTTCTTCATTTTTCTTTATGTCCAGCACACAAATGCAGATCTTCCCTATTGCGACATATCTGAGTGAAACGTCTTCTTGAACATGAAAAAATGTAGGGAGGGACTTGATTTTGTCCATTGGGAATTGATTGGATGCTTGTGGTTTGCTATTGGTGGATCTCATGTGAGTGACAGGTTGCCCCGCCCTCGTGCCAGTAAACACATTATTAGAGAAGAGAAGAGATGTCACTGCAAGAGGGAGAAGTTATTTTGATTAAAGATTATGAGGGCATATGAATTTAACAAAATAATGATATGCATGGATAAATTATTTATAATAAACACTGAAATATTACATAAAAAATAAGATTAGCCTATTTTGATTTCATGGTTGCTCATAATTATGCTCACTTTTAAAATCTCAATCTCTCTCTCTTACTGAGCTATGTAACCATATTTTGAAGTTCCCTATACATAACACATAACATTACATGGGGTTCGTGCAAAGGCCGCTTTCGACTATGACTCATCAGCTTCCCTTGTGCAGGCTGGTGCAAGCACTTGTTCACCAGGGTGTGTGTATTGCCAAACACAGTGTCTGATGAAAAGGTCTTCCCCAGAAAGTCCTTGATATTTCTTTTCATGCATCTTTCACTTCTTTGGTAGGAGTTGCATAAAATATTATTGTTTTAGACTGACTGTGATTGTCTTCTTAAGAAGATGGTGGAATTCTTCTGATTCTCCTTGAAAGGCAGTATCAGTGTTTCACTAAAGCTACTTTCATTTGTGTGTCACTGCTGATAATAAGAGCAGTTATCTTTTAAGAGTACGAACCCTCAGTAGATGTTCCAGGGAGTATTAGATTAAATGTAGAAGGTACAAGGAAATCAGAAGCTCAGACTTTAGTTGACAGATCTTGGTCATAACTGCTTGTATGTATTTTTTGTTGCTTATCCAGTATCCACCATGAACTTTGTACGAGTTGCGTGATATTATATCTTGACAGTTTGTTTTCCTCCCATCTCATATGTTTCCCATCACCATGTCCCTTTAGGCGCTCCGTAGAATTGTGTTAGATGCTTTAAAAGCTTGAATGTTGTCACTGAATCAGTACAGTAATCAGTGACAATGTACATTTTAAATGTTTTAAATAATTATTTTTATATTTTTACAATTGAACAATTTTATCATTGTCTATTCTTGTAATATTTTATTTGCATATATCAATTTTTTTAAATTTATAATAGTATTATGAGTGATTGAATTCACTTGAAATATTTAAAAAAAAACAAAGTGCATATACAGTAAAATAATGTTCTTATTTTAATGTAATCCAATGGTGAAATCAGTTATTATGAGGGCTAGCATATATAATATATATATATATATATATATATATATATATATATATATATATATATATATATATATTATTAGTTTAATAGTATCATGAAACCTCTCGTTTAACGACATGAAGGTTGTGAATTAATGGTTTGGAGAGATCACATATGGAAATATTAAATATTACCCTCTTTGTTGCCTAAATTGACCTGCATCATATCAGAACTTTTCTTTCCTTTTAAACACTTAAACACTTAAATTGAATACCCTTGCTCACTTTACAGTGGAATTCACTGCAATACAGCGGTGGGACAGTTGAAAACCTGATTAATTAGTTTGGGTTCTGAATTATGGATTTTGATTAGCTAATATTGCTTTTCCCCTCAGGTTAACATTTTTTTTTTTCCTCAGAAAATGAGGAAGCCCCGCACAAGACTGCATTTCGTTTGCATTTACTGCATTTTGTTGCCTTGTACCTCACATGTGCAATGACAATTAAGTTGAATCTAATCTAAAAAAATCTAACAAGACATGCAGGGAAAAAGTAAATTTTAGATTTAGCTTACTATTTTTTTCCTGCATGTAGAAAATAAGACAAAAATGCAAGCTGTCACAATTAATTTTCCAGCAATCCATGTTTCATTGTTACGGTAGGGGGTTCTATTACGCAGAATCTCCGGATCAAAACACAGGTGAAGAAAAAGCAGAAACAAGCGATAGAAGCATTGCTTATGCACATGCAAACTACAGAAACATCAGACATTAAACAGCATATAAATCAAAACTGCCAAATGTAACTGAATGAAATGTCGAACCAATGAAGAGGTAAAGGACTGTGAAGCTTTGGATGTGTTGATGAACTCAATCTACTCCTTCTATGTTTTGATCTGGATGTAGTCTTTGGCAAAAACGTGATTTTCTCAGCTATTTGTTAAAAAAAATCTTAGGGCAGATTTACACTGAACATGTTTTTCCATTCCACTTTTCCATTGTTCTTCTATGTAAACGCACTAGTTGGACATGTTTGACCATTGTGCTCGCATTTTTTGCAGCGTCTTGTGCATGACATCGCATTCAAAAATGTGGCGCTCAATTTAAAAGAAGCTCAACTTTGAAAAACGCTTCTCGAGACCTTGCGTTTTCCAACCATTCCACTGCCCACGTCTCACGTTTTTCAAAGCAAAAATGCATTCTGTTTGAATGGCCCCTTACCCACATTGAAGTGTTGATAAAAAAAAAAAAACATGAATCTAGAATAAAATGTTTTTGTTGTTGTTGTTTGAAAGCCAAGGCTCTGTTCTTTCCTTTGATATATTGCATGAGAGTTAAATGCTGCCATTGCAAAATCATGAAATCCTGGATAAGTTTGACAAAGAATGAGAAATAACCATGTTTACATTTTGTTGTTCTTATCATGCATAAGTCACTAAGTTGGTGGTCGCCAGGCTGTTGCTAGGTCTTTTGAGTTGTTTTTAACAGGTTGTTATAAAGTTACTAGGTTGTTCCTGCTTGTGGCTTGCTGGCAACTAAAAAGCCCGCCTCTTTGTGATATTTTGGTCCCTTGATATGTGGCTTTGTGCCTCCTTCAATGTATGTGTAAAGTAATATCACACTTTCCACAACAGACCACATAATGAATGTCAGTAGCTCAAATGTGCGAGACAGTTATGTGCTGAAGTTCAATGCTTAAGTTAAAGGTGTTTTTAAATCACTAACCCTAAGTATGAACAACAGTAATAGTGGTTGTTGCCTTCGCAAAGATGCTAATAAGTAACAACAAACATTGTTGCTATATTTCCCCCATGGATATGACAGTGGCTTCTGCCTTTAAAAATCCTCAGCTTGAGATTGTCTTTCCTCAATGCAGACTAAGGTATATGCACAACATAATGTACAAGAGGAGACAAGACCTGACCTTGTCAAGCGCAGTTCAACGCTCCCAGCTCTCCTCAGGCGTGAAAACTGAACACAACAACAAGCTCAGCGACCTCCCCAGAGATACAACACAGAGCAGATAAGGCGTATGACAGTCTGTCTTTTCAGTTGTGTATATATCTGAAGTAAAAAGTTTAATACTTTTGAAGTTGTGTGTGTGACAGTGAAAGAGAAAGCGAGGAAGAGAACTGTTGGAGTTTGCACAACACAGAGACGTCTCAGTCATACGGTTTGATTACTTAGCTTCACCGATTCATTCTCATGAGTATAAACTTTTTCCAGGATGGTAGAAATAGGCAGAGATCACAGAGCAATGAAAACATGCATAATAATAATTTATAAAATGGTTAGTTCCTGTCCTTGATTCTGATTGGTCAATAGCTGTGTTTTATTCACAATAAAACTCTGCTATAACAGCTTCACCCAACGGCTTTGTGTATCACTACACAACACTCTTAGCAACCACTCTTAGCAACATAAACTGTTTGTTCTCAGCTGATATTGTTCATTGAAGCTTACTGTATTATGTAGAAGAGTATTGTGAAAAAGAGATCGAGTGAGTGAGTTTATTACCTGCTTTCAGATTTAGCATTTTCCTTCAGGTCAGTCCTATGTTCATAATAAAAAAAATCTGTTTAAATGTCCGATGTATTATCTTGTCCTTTTAACAGTTAAGGGGTTTTCCCGTGACTGACAGCGCTAGTCAAAGCATTTGTCAGGTGCGTCTTGTTCCGTGTTCACAACAATTCAGTCTTTGCTACTGACTGACACACTCATAAAGACAGTCTTTGCCGCCATCTAATGGTGTAATAATGTAATTTCTGTTGCTGTTCACGGTCAGGGACTATTTTTTTCCGGCGGAAGGAAGGCTTTAGTGAAAGTTTACTTCATGAAAGTTGCATTGATACATATTTTTGGCTTTAATATTTGTATTGTGTGGTAACCGTTTTATAAAAGCAATAAGGTACGAGAGGCTAGTGCTGTATCGTGAATAAGTCACGGCTGAAGGGGTTGCACAGTGCCCTTCAGCCGTGACTTATTCACGATACAGCACAGCCTCTCGTACCTTATTGCTTGCATATAAATTACTATATAATCTGCTATAAAATGACTAAATAAAATAAAAATCATTCTTTCATAGCTCAGGAAATTTATTAGTTATATACCATACCATATTAAAGGTGCAATATGTAATATTTTTGCAGTAAAATATCCAAAAACCACTAGGCCAGTGAGAAAATTGCAATTTTATCCAAGGCACCGGGACGTGTGAGGAGTCGGCTGTCAATGGCGTCATACCTGCGTTACCCTCGGTTTCCGGTTTTATTTTGTAGAAACCATGGAAACACCAAAGACGCTTTAATATATTACATGTTTTAATAGACAAGGGAACAACTGTTTGGTTACGTTTATAGACAGAAAACTAATTGTTGTTATATAGCTCAACACGTTTAGTCTTATTGTTTAAATCTAATTTTCTTGATTTTTTGCGAGTACCATGCTTTACCATGCCTCAGAGAAAAAGTAGCTAACATAGCATAATCAGATGCAGCTTTATTTTTAGTAACAGTAATACAGCATTATCTCCATCATACAATATGTTTTAAAATGAATTGCATGCCATTTATCAACACAATCATCCAGCATTTAATATGATATTGTAAAATCGATCTATCTTACTGCAGTGTGTAACAGTGTCTCACAGCAGCCTCCGAGCGAACGCACAGAGTAACGTTATAACATCATTTTCAACACTCTCAAATGTATCTAATATGATAAACAGAGCTGCGTTTCCTCATACTCATGACCGGAAAAGCAGAAGCGGCGCCGGCGACTGTGTCATAATAAAAGTCCCGCTGCTCATGAGGCGTGTGTTGATCAATCGCTCCAGCTCCTCGTTCAGCTCCACAACACTCGCTCCTGCTCTGCTTCATACTACAGTAACGTTAATAATCGCATCCATGAACATGATTTCTTCCCGAATCCAATCCCTATTCTTTTGCATCGTCCGTTGAGGTGAAGACCACATGTCCCAAGATTCCGCTCTAAAACTTGGCGTCATCAAGCTACGCCTTTGTTTTGAATAGGCTTCTAGCGAACTTTAGCGGACAGAATTATTACATATTGTACCTTTAAGTAAATTTTGTCTCAAATGTTTCTCCTGAATTAATGGCAAATAAATAAATAAATAAAATTATTGACGTAAAGTAAGAATATTGACATAAAAATTATGTGGATGGCATGGCTCAGATTAATTGGTCTCAGCATTTTATTTCTACAGAATTTTCATATTTTTATTCAGCAATGATACATTAAATTGATCAAAATTCACAGTAAAACATTATAGTGTCATAAAAGATTTTTATTCCAAATAAATGCTGTTCTTTTGACCAAAGAATCCTGAAAAAATGAATCAGGGTTTCCTCACAAATATTAAGCTTAACTCAGCACAACTATTTTCAACATTGATAATAATCAGAAATGTTTCTTGAGCATCAAATCATCATATTAGAATGATTTCTGAAGGATCATGTGACACTGAAGACTGGAGTAATGATGCTGAAAATTCAGCTTTACCATACTTTTACTGTATCAAATTAATAAAGCCTTGACAAGCATAAGAGACTTCTTTCAAAAACATTAAAGTATCTTACCGATCCCCAACTTTTGAATGAAAAGAGATTTTTCTTTCCTATGGGAGGCCATTAGAGAGAATGAAAAGAGTTCAAATTCTATTCGCTGTACTGCAGCGTCAACACATCTGGGTATCTTGGCTCTTCTGAGCGGTTGAGAGAGGAAATGTAGTTAATATTGAATGCAATGCTGTTGGAAAGAGCAGGTCTCACTCTCAGCATACCTGAACCATCTAAAATATTTCAGAAGCTCATTTCTCATTCATAAGCTTGAGCGGAGCTGCCTTGGATGGATGGCGTCGCTCAGCTGAGCCTGAGTTTATTGTGCTGTTTGCGATTCAATGAATTTCAGAGCTGCCTGATGAGATGAAGTTACCTTAGTGTCTGTTTGTGTTGAACGGTAAGTGAAACCATGACTGTAATGCAGTTTAAAGGCAATATAGGTTGGAGTCAGGGGAAGGATAGAAAAAGAGAGAGACTGAGTGGGAGTGAGTGAAGGGGAAACAGGGGAGGGGAGGTGGGAAAAAAAAACAATGAAGAGACACAGAAGGATGAACATGACTTCAAGTGACTCACCGGAGAGTCAATGAGGATCTTTAAAGAGCAAATATATATGTTTGCCAATACTCACTACGAACATTACAGAAAATTTCTATTCTGAACCATTACACGCCCACATCAGAGTCAGAAGTGTCTTTCAAGACGCATTTGTGATGCGGTTATCAACGTGTCATTCTGTGATTAGCTTGAAGTATGCAAGCATTTTCAGCATATATGACATGTAGCATGAATCACACAATTGACACTGTTCTCACGCTCTCACGCCACATCCATATTCTTATGCAGTGAAAAAAACATTGCAGAGCAAAGAGGACATGGACAATGTGCTGATGGACAAGACAGAGCAACCTGGCTTTTTTATATGAAACAAAGTCTCAGCTTTCAAAAGTTTTAAGTTTTATCATGAAATTCAAATAATAAATACAGTTTTGGCTTGTGACAGTTCGTAGCACCTCAGTTCAAGCAGCACGTGAGCCGATCGTCTCTTCCATTTTACTACTAGTTACAGCAAAAAAAAAAAAAAAAAAAAAGAAAAACATGAATGGACAGAGGGTATGTTGAAAAATCCAGTAGGCCTACAACTTTCTGAAATGTTTCATGTCTCATGTAATCGCTCAATATCAGTGTTTAATTCGTGTATAAAACAGCTTGTAAACAATGTTGCATAATGTTACCTCAGAAAAGCCATTCAATGTCCATAAACTGTATAGTTAGCAAGAAAAATTATATTTTTCAAAAAAGTAGGCAATTATATATATCATCTTATCTTTACTTTAATGCCATCAAAAAATTATGATGATAATGTTATTATTATAAAAACGGCCTTATTCAATTGTATACAAATCAGTTGTTAACCCTCAGGGGTCTGAGGATTTTTGGGACCCTGGAGAAGTTTTGACATGCCCTGACATTTGTGCTTTTTTCAGTTGTTCATAAACATATTAATGGAAAAAGTGTCATTACACTCTATTCAGCACAAACTAGGCTACCATATATGTGAGGAACATGTATGTACATGTTTGTGTTTTTGAAGGAATAACGTTTTGCGTGGTTATTGAAAAAACAAAAAACTTAAGTCACTGAAATAAAGCCAAATATATATTAAATCTTTGTTCACAGGACTTCTGGGTATTTGAGGTTGTAGACTAGAGTTTTTGCTTCAAAATGATGTAAAAATTATCCTGCCTACTCCTTCATATAAAACAATAGAGAGATTTAAATTTTCTAAAACATCTTTGGTCAAGAAACACAGTATGCGTGGAGGCGTGAATCCTCATGTATAATGGGTGATTCTCACCTGAGAAGACAAAAGAATCACATAATAATGACCTGAAATGACTTGCATATTAATGAGCTCTTTCAGACAGGTAGGCTGTGAAAAAACCCTCTGTGATCATGTCTCAAATCTCATCATGGTGTAAATCAAACATACAGAAAAAAACAGCAATACTGTGAAATATATTACAATTTAAAATAATGGTATTCTATTATACTTTAAAATATAATGTATTTCTGTGATGCAAAGTGTCTGAACAATTATGTTACCTCTATGGCATTTCATATAGGCTTTTAGCTTAAAAGCATGCACATTTGGAGAAATATTGATGGATTCTCATGTCAATGTTTATGTCAATTTTCTATACAGAGGAGTATTTATTCATTATTTATTGTCGTCACTGTGAACGCTGGATACTGTGTTTACAATTCATACTTGCAGCCGGAGGGCACTCTGTGCACTTTTAGTCCACAAATGCCAATGCTAAAGAAGAATAGGCAATCCAGGAAATAACTGAACTAACAGAGGCCAGAGATCGCTAACTATGGCTATTCAAAACACTTTTCAAGACAATAAATACACGATTGAGACGATGAATGCATGTATTGACTCAGAATTTGCGTCTGAATAGCGCTGGCTCCGTGGGCGTGGCCGCATTAGCGGGTAATGAGCTGAATCACGGATTTCTGACATGGCTCTCTTTTCATACAGATTACATAAACACAGAATGTTTGTTTTCGATTTAACTTACACGATTTAAAACCTGACATTTCAACATTTTTTTAGACAGAAGTCTATTTTTTTGTGATTAGTATTCACTAAGTTACAGTTCATTTTCTGAGAACTATCAGATTGGACTTCGTTCAGAGGGAGACGAGAGATCACGCATCATGTTAGTTTCTTTATTTTACAAAAAGCACAACATTTTGTTTTACTCTGAGTGTACACAAATAAAAGAAGATATTCCACAGATTAAAATGGTGTATAACTCTTAATTGTATGTGCAACATTAACGGAGTATTTTGAGTCTCTTTCACACTGGTTAGAAAAAAACCGCGGTGGTATCGCCGGCGATACCCTCAGACCTCAGAGTGTTAAGCAAGCAATAAGTACTCGAGAGTGCTGTATCGTGTAGTCATAGCTGAAAGACGTTGTTAGGCATACGCAAAGCCAAAAAATATGTATCAATGCACCTTTCATGAAGTAAAGTTTCACTAAAAGCCTTCCTTCCACCACAAAAAATAGTCCCTGACCGTGAACGGCAACAGAAATTACATTATTACACCATTAGATGGCGGCAAAGACTGTTTTTATGAGTGTGTCAGTCAATAGCGAAGACTTTTATATTGAAAAGACTGAATTGTTGTGAACACGGAACAAGACGCAACTGACAAATGCTTTGACTAGCGCTGTCAGTCACGGGAAAACCCCTTAACTGTTAAAAGGACAAGATAACACATCGGACATTTAATCAGATTTTTATTATTATGAACATAGGACTGACCTGAAGGAAAATGCTAAATCTGAATGCAGGTAATAAACTCGCTCACTCGATCTCTTTCTCACAATACTCTTCTACATAATACAGTAAGCTTCAATGAACAATATCAGCTGAGAACAAACAGTTTATGTTGCTAAGAGTGGTTGCTAAGGGTGTTGTGTAGTGATACACAGAACCGTTGGGTGAAGCGGTCATAGCCATGTTTTATCGTGAATAAGACACAGCTATTGACAATCAGAATCAAGGAACGGAACTAACTGTTTCATAATTAACCTTTTAATAATAATAGCTGACAGGGTTCCCTGTATATTTTTTACAACATTAACTGAGAAAGATTTTTTCCTTGAGAAAAGTCCATGTACTATATATTCATGTATATAACCAAATGAATCAATATTAATTTGAAATCGAATCACAATGAATCAAATCGTGAAATTGGTGTCAATGCCCCACCCCCCAATACTCAAGCTGAACTCAAAAGTTGGCAGTCCTGCTAATATTACGATAATTTGAGACATCAATATGCTAGAGATTTTGTTTTAAAGTGCCCCTATTATGCTTTTTTTGGGTATTAACTTTCATGTAGTGTGTAATATAGCTGTTTGTGAATGTAAAAGGTCTGCAAAGTGCACAACAAATACGTTTTTTTCTCCTAAAAGAAAGAATCGGATCTGAACTGCCTGAAACGAGTTGTCAGTAATTCCATTCTTACTTTCCTGCTCAAACTTGTATGTTTGTAATAAATTGGCTTAATGCCATCCTATGGTCTTCATTGGCTGCCCACAAACAACGTATATTTTGACCCTCAAACTCTGTAGTTGTAGCTGAGACTGGAGGAGTTTGGTTCATGTTAGAAACATGTTGAGAAGACACTGTTTTCAAAGCATGTGTAAGGCTGGGCAAGGCTTCCCCTGGCCACACACAAGCATGGAATTTTCTCACTCAAACCACTGCCTGATGCTGATGCTGCTGCTTCTGATTGCTTTTAGAGGGAAAACCTGCCCATAACTGCTGGTCTAGGATCAGTTTTCTCTGTAAAGTAGCATAGAGTATTGGTGAAACAGATTTGGCAAACGATCCAGTGCATATCTGCGTTTGCACTCTTGAGTTGAGGTTTTCTGTTTACAAATTGTTTTTGCAGCATTGAGCAATGCAGCCAGTCACAAACATATCTGTTGATTTCTTGGATGCAATGGCCAATCAGAGGCGTTTAAATTAGCACTGAACAGCAACTCCAGCGTTTTGAGCGGTGAGTGGATTCTGAGTTCTGCACACTCCCGAATCCTCTCATTATAACAAAGTGTAGACATTATGTAAATAAGAGATTCATTGTGCAGTCAGCATCATTTATTATAATGGAACTTTGTGAGATTGCAATGAATAAAATTATAAAGTTTATAAATATTTTAGTGATTATAAAGGGACTTTCTTTTTTAACTACACAAACAGAGGGTTAATGCACTGTATGTTTACATCACAGTATGCAGAGTGATTTGGTAAATAGTAATTTTACACAATGTATTGCCCAGATGTATTCCTGATTGTAGCTGAGTGTTATCTGAAAAGAGTGAGTTTTAAAGATGAAAGATTTTCTTGATAAGCTGATCATGAAGGTCAGTGCCAGAGGTCATTATATGAATATAAATGCATTATGAATATAAATGGAAATTCTCTAAATATTAACCTGTCTGAGGTTGTCTGAAGATTTGCTGCCTAAGGTGCATGAAGCTTATGGAGTTTCCAAGTAAGACTTCCATCAAAAATTCAGTGCTATAAGCCATGCTGAGACAGGTGACCTATAACTGTGACATATAAATCATGACCAAGAAAATTAAATTGCTATTGACTTCTTAAAGCATGGTGGTAAAAAAAATAAAAGGGCATTGAATGGGTGTATATTTATACTAATTCTTATGGCTTACTATACAACTACTAGGCACAGACATATTTCTAGAGTTCTGAGTTGTAAAGTTCTGAATTTTCATTTTTGGATGAATTATCCCTTTAACTTTGAAAGTGAGAAAGTGGCTTTTTTCCCTTTTCTGCTGTCTTTGAGCATTTCCCAATGAAGCCTTGAAATTTTTATATTTCTTGGGATAGTTATTTGACCCAATTTAACACCTTCAGCTTTATATTACAGACAGGCAGAAAAGGTAAATTGAAAGTCCACACCACTGATTCCTGCTCAGAGGACAATGTCCATGGTCTCATACCCAGCATGCATTGTTAGGTGTGTTCAGATTTTCTTTACCGCTCAGTGTAGTTTTCTCCTCTGAGGTCTCTTAACGTAGACTGAATCATCACAGCTTGGTATTCCAAGTCGGTGTCTAGCCCTAGATGTCACAGAGAATGCACTGCAGAGGTCTGTTTGATGTCCAAAGCTACTGTTTCTTTTTCTAAGCAACACTGGCCAAAGCTTCGAGCTGTCTCAAGTCCCTTTAAGCCTCGTCAGAGACTTGTTATTTAGTCTGTTCCACTTTTAGCATCTTGAGGAGGCTACACCACAGGCACTTGTCTTCTGACAGATGGCTGCACAGTTGTTGAGCCAGGGGGTAAACTATGGGGTTTCTTTTGTTGGATGACAGTAACTGTTCATTTCTCACACTAAACTACCTGCTTTTATGACTAATTTCTGAAAAATGATTGTTTGTATTTTCATAATGATTGTATTAACCAATATGTGCCAGAAGAAAAAGTTCACTAGAGAACCTTAAAAAGGGTTCTGCCAGGCACTTCATACAGTGGACCTTTTAGGGGTTCCCATCATTTTATGGATTTAATTTTAATTAATTTTGTTTAAATTCATTAACTTAAAGGGGGCCCTACAATGTTTTTTTACATTTACAACACTCTTTAGTGTGTAATGTTGCTGTTTGAGCATGAAAAAAGTCTACAAAGTCACTCCAATATCAGTGCGCACTGTTTCTGAATATTCCTCTATATTCCTTAATTAATTCCCGCCCAAGCTGTATATGCAAATAAACGGGTGGTTGAGTTGCATTATTAGTAGTGTGTTGAAAGTCAGGTTATAGTAAGGGGTGTGACATTCCTAAACACGCTTGAAGTGGTTGACCAATCACAACACACTGGTCCAGCCAACCAATCAGAGCACATTTGTCTTTTCAGAAGGAGGGGCTTCATAGAGACAGGAACTAAACCAGAGCATTGCTGATAGAGGAAGAGAGGAGCTGCAACACTGTCAAATATGTAAAAAAAAACAAAAAAACAATATTAACATTCAGGGATGTTCTAGTAGAGCCCAAAAACAAAATCAAGACTTTGAAAAAGGGCATAATAGGTCCCCTTTAATGACATTTTATGAAGTAAATAGCTAATAAACATACTTTATCACTAGAAACATTGCCAGCTAACCATGAAAGTATTTAGTCGTTTAAGACATTTCTCCTTATATAGAACCATTTTGGGATAAAGGGTTCTTTAACATTGAGTCAAAAACTCTATATAGAACCCCATTGAACCTTTTTTCCCTAAGAGTGTGTGTTTATGATGCTCTTTAATGAAAATGTACAAAAACATCTCTATTAAATGTTTTTGTGAATTCTTTGTGAGTCTTGAATGCTTTTTTTTTTTTTGGGTCAATTGTTATTTTACTTTTCATGATACAGTACTGTGACTCTCTCTGACCAATTCACTGAAGCACAAAAAGTATTCTCGTCGCTTTATAATATTAAGGTTGAACCACTGTACTCACATGAACTGATTTAAATGTGTTTTTAGTACCTTTATGGATCTTGAGAGGTTCAGTGGCTTTGCTCTCAATAGTGGCCTCACTGAGCCATCGGATTTCATCAAAAATATCTTAATTTGTGTTCTGAAGATGAATGAAGGTCTTAAGGGTGTGAAACGACATGAAGGTGAGTAATTAATGACAGAATTTTCATTTTTGGGTGAACTAACCCTTTAATACTCATTTTCTCTAGAGAATATGCCTGGTTTAACCCATAAAAAATTAGGTTTGTCTTAAATTAAGGTCAGTGATGTTAAATAATATTTTTGACTTGAACAAAACCAATTAATATCGATGTTACCATTTTTTCCAGTGTAGTGTTAGGTTAGTGTTAGGCTTGAAGGGTTTAGGTGGCTTACACCATACAGATGTTTTCATTGTGCTATATATTTAACTTTTCACAATACTTTGTCATTTCTACCCAATTATCTTTTCTTCTTCTTCTTCTTTTTTTTTTTGTCAGTATTAAATTCAGTAGTTGGGAAAAGTGGAAAAAATCTCTGCACTACTTTGATTGTACTTAAACATTTAGGGTAACAGTTAAACTACTTTTATTTTTAGTGCATTTAATGTTTTACAGTGTATTATTTAGCTCTCTTAGTTCCTTAGTTGTCTAAATTAAAGTCAATGCATACTAAAACTACAGTTCAAAAGATTTTTCTTCTACTTTTATATAGCGAGGATGCATTAAATTGACCAAAAGTGAAAGTAAAAAAAATTCTACTTCAAATAAATGCTGTACTTTTGAATTTTCATGAAATTTCATGAATATATTGTGTGTTGAAATTTCAGTGTTTCACGATTTCGACAAAATATTTGTTGGAGTTCTGTTTAGTTTATTGTTTTTGTTCACGTAGTATTTCTGTTTCATGTGTTTTCCTTCAGGGCCAGTTTACATGACACCATTTTCAACTAAAAATGGAAAATTTTAATGCGTTTTGTCCGTTCATTTATACGACAATGCTGTTTTGGGGGCCTAAAAAATGCAAACTTTTGAAAACAGGATTCAAAGGGATTGAAAACGGGATTTTTGAAAACGGAATTTGTGAAAACAGGGACATCATGCTAATGCGTATTACGTGTTCAGTCTATGGGGCGTAGCGTTTCTTTACAAAGCAGCATCGCCAACTACTGGCTCTGTATGAATTATACAGCCTTTTTAGTCCCTTTTGTGGATCCTTGTGAACAGGGATTGTTTTTTTGTTCATTGTTGTCTGTACATGAAAAATGCAAAGGAAAATCTTTTCCATTTTTAGCACATCGTTGTTAAACCCTTAGTTTCCATGGTTTCTCATTAGTTACACCTGTGTTTCATTTAGTTGCCTGTGTTTGCCCTTGTATATATCCCCCTGTGTTTTCAGTTGTGTTTGTCGGTTCTCGTCTTTGTTGGAAGTGAGGTTACCGTTTGTTTTGTCCTATGTATATTATCTGTGTATATTAAAGATTATGTATTTGGATTATCATGTGACTGCTTACCACTGCTATAATTGTGACAATATTAAGAACAAAATGTTATTTTGATAATAATAATAAATGTTTCTTGAGCAGAAAATCATCATATTCGAATGATTTCAGAAGGATCATGTGACACTGAAGACTGGAGTAATGATGCTGAAAATTCAGCTTTGACATCACAAAAATAATTTACATTTTAAAATAAATACAGTAGTTATTTTAAACACAATATTACTGTTTTTACTGTATTTCCATCAAATAATTGGTGAGCAAAAGAAAAAGTTCTTTTAAAAAAACATTCAAAAATCTTACCGACCCCAAACTTTTGAACTGTAGTTTGTGTATTTCTGTTGCAGTCCTGGATAGAAAGTGGCATATATAAATACATATCAGAGACCAAATTGCCTCAATTAAAGAACAAGAAAAGACAACCAAAAACATATCTCAGGTCTGTGTTTACAGCCTCCTTATGCAATAGAAATTTGTGTCGGTTTATACTGGCTATAAAAACAAAAGTGGTCTCAGATCAGCCCTAAACAGCACAACTAGCATCTCATATTGCAGGACCCCACGGCCCGACCACTTACAAATGAGGCCCACGTTCATGTGTCTGCTATGATTGCATCTTTAGTCTGCAGTCATTGATGAATTGAATAATATTCTCAATCTCCCACTTTCATCTCTAGGGTGACATTACAATAACAAGCTCTTAGTATCTATCTACTGCAGACAAATGGGCTTTGCCTCCTGTCTGTTTATGTGGTCAGCATCTCCAAAACAAGCCTCAGAGGACAGACCATAAGCAACTCCATTACATTTACATACATTTACTTAAAGCCTCTCCCAATACCAAAGAGCTTTATTAAATAAAAGCATCCATAACCTGAGTGTAGAGGTTAAACCAGAATTTCAGCTTGAAATTGTTTGTCTGATATCAAGTCAAGTCACCTTTATTTATATAGCGCTTTTTATAATGCAAACTGTGTCAAAGCAGCTTTACAGTGATAACTGGTATATCATTTTGGCTGCACAGCTACTTTTAGGAATATCCATTTTTAGGAAAATCCATCTCTGTTGAGTGATAGAGAAGAGAAGAAATTGTTGAATAAAGTCATTATTTTTCTTTGCTATTCTTGTCGCTTCATAACATTAAGGTTGAACCACTGCAGTCATGTCGACTGTTTTAATGATGTCTTTACTACCTTTCTGGACCTTAAATGTGGTAATTACATAGCTTTCTTTTGGGGATCAGAAACCTCTTGGATTTCATCAAAAATACCTTAATTTGTGTTCTGAAGATGAACGAAGGTCTTACAGGTGTGGAACGACATGAGGGTGAGTGAGTAATGACAGAAATTTTAATTTTTGGGTGGACTAACGCTTAAATAAGGCACTATTTGAGGGGACAGCAATTTGTAGTGGTGTCCGAAACCATAGTGGGACATTTTAGAGTGCACTCATTCAATCCCACAATGCACCACAATAACGAGTGTACAACAGATATGCACTGTGTTCCATTCGGAAGGGCTCATCCCTATGCCCTAATCCCTTCAAAGGGTTTACCCTCCGGAGTGAGAGCTTCGAAGGGATGAAGGGTGTAGGGGTCAAAAAAAACTCTTCTTTTGGAACGCACTTTAGCGTCATCTTAACGAGACAATCAAGGAAGCGCCTTTGTCGCACATTTCGTACGCTGATTAACCCCCTGAAAAACACACATTTTGTTTAACGTTAGTTTATTTATTTATTTACGTTAAATTGAATGTATATTGTGTCTATGTATATGAAACATTTGAATGGACTAATAAAAGAAGCTGCTAAGTATTTTTGTTGAAGTACAATGTCATTTTGACCATAATAATGTACCAAATCTAACTCGTATTAATATTACAGTAGTATAGAAAAATACTATACATACATTTATAGGTAAAATCAAACTCCGAGCCTTCCTGTACCTATTCTGTGACGTCAAACAACTTCCCTGTGCAAAGGATCATGGGGGCCCGAAGTGTCATCAGTTGTAGCCTACGAAGTGCCCTTTGAAGTTTTGAGCACTTCGGTTTGGAACGACACTTCAATATGGCGGCCATGATTGTTTTCACTCGGAGGGCGATATATCCCGTTTGGAACGCACCGATATGCTCAACAGCTAGATAATACCCATAATGCACTGTGAGGCCGAATGAATTCCCACTTCTCACCAGAAGATGGCGCACACAGCTGAATCATCCATCCATCAATTTTCCAAACTGCTGGTCCAGTGTGGCTATAGCGTAATATCATACTGGTATAAATTCCTTTTTAATTGATTATTAAATTGTTTAGTTAAGGCTTATACGTTGTTTCCATGACAGAGTTATAAATCTTTTTTATTACTATGGAGCTGCCAGTTTGCAAACTGTTTTACATGATTATTAAACAGCAAGCAAACTATGCAAAAGCGGCAGCCCTTCTAGTGGCTGAATTCACTCACTCGTTTTCATTCACCCCCTCAAGTGAACTATATTAGTGGAGTAATGTAGGGAATAGTGAATGATGGTATAGGGGGCGATTTCAAACACAGAACAGAGCCACTTCTCGTGCAAACTTCACTACGCACTTACGTCACGTGTCTCAATGTTGTATGGATTACCGTCAAAATCGCTGTGTGTGGATTTTCAAGTGTCAGCCGAGTACAGTATACTCGTGACTCTATTCACAATATACCACTGTATCTCAAATTTCATTTAATTTATTAAAAAATATATATATCTGATTGTGGATGAAAAAGCATTTTGATGAACAAGAAGATCATTCAGATCCAGAGCACATATTAATATCAGGTGTGAAGGGGGCTGCAGACTAAAGGAGCGTAGATTTGCTGACAGAGCTATAAGCAGTATTTGCCAATCTGCAATGTTAAAAAGGGGTTTGTAGTGTCTCAGTCTCTTTGTTGTCTGAGTCTGTTAATCACTCAGATATCCACCTCTTTAAAACCATGTGTTTTCAATGAACTGTGACAGAGATAAATGCCTTTGATAATGAATTGAAACTTCTTAAGCAGCCTAAATCAAATCAGGCAGGATTACTTAATATGAGCTCCATTTTATTTAATTATTTACCATCGACAAACAGTAGAACTATGAGTGTTTTCTAGGAGTGTTTTATTGACTATTGTATTATAATTGGCAACAAATGATTAGTTAATCCCAATCCCCTGTTTAAACATGAATATATATATATATATATATATATATATATATATATATATATATATATATTATATACATATATATATATTCAATGTATATACGTATATGTGTGTGTGTGTGTGTGTGTGTATATGAATATATAGACTAATAGTGCATATACAGTGGCATGAAAAAGTATGTGAACCTCTTGCAGAATCTGTGAAAATGAGAACTATTTAATAAAATAAGAGGGATAATAAAAAATGCATGTTATTTTTATTTAGTACTCCTGAGTAAGATATTTTACATAAAAGATGTTTGCATTAGTTCACAAGACAAAACAATAGCTGAATTTATTAAAATAACCCCATTCATAAGTATGTGAACATTGATTCTAATACTGTGTGTGGTTACCTGATGATCCATGACGTTTTTGTGTTTTGTGATGGTTGTTCATGAGTCTCTTGTTTGTCCTGAGCAGTTAAACTGAGCTCTGTTCTTCAGAAAAATCCTCCAGCTCCTGCAGATTCATCAGTTTTGAAGGATTTTTTGCATATTTGAACCCTTTCCAGCAGTGACTGTGTGATTTTGAGATCTGTGTTTTCACACTGAGGACAACTGAGGGACTCAAACTCAACTATTAAAAAAGGTTCAAACATTCACTGATGCTCCAGAAGGAAACACGATGCATTAAGAGTCGGGGTGTGCAAACATCTTTTATGTAAAATATCTTACTCAGGACAGTACTAAACAAAAAATAACATGCATTTTTTATTATCCCTCTTATTTTATTAAAATAATTCTCATTTTCACAGATTCTGCAAGGGGTTCGCATACTTTTTCATGCCACTGTATGTAGTGAAAGAGTTAATTTCTCTAGAAAATTAACAAGCTGTGGACACCGAATGGCATTTCTGAGGTAAATGCTACATTGTTTACAAGCTGTTTCATTGATGTCTTTCTGCGGTTGAAACACTGATTGAGCGATTACACGAGATACGTTTCAGTAAGTTGTTCTGTATCTTTCTGTACTTCATCATACCTTCAGATGTTCATTTGTTTATTCTGTAACTAGTATTAAAGAGGAAGAGATGATCCTTTCGCTTGAAATGAGGCGCCTGTACAGCGATCTGTCACGCGTCTCACGCCACATCAAACAGCTACAAAACAGCATTTTTTGTTTAGATTTCATGATTAAATGGACAGAATTTGAGGGATGAGACTTTGTTTCGTATCGAAAGTAAGAAAACACAGAGCTTATTGTGATTATTGGTGGTTAATGGACTACAACTCTGTATTCGTCTATATTCGTGTACCGAACCGAAAGACACGTACCGAAAATACTGTACCGGTAGGCTACAAATACGTGTACCATTACACCCCTAACATATATATATATTATATATATATATATATATATATGATTGAGTATCATCCTGACAATTGTCATTATTTAAAATTATGTTGATGATCTGTTAAGCGTTGTAATTATGTAATAATTTTCACTTGCATGGATTGCATTAATTTTTTTCCTAATGTTGTTATTTGCATGACCAACTTGCACTTAATGAACTGCCCATAATGTTCCTCAAATATAACATGTGATAAATGTACAGTATTGTATAATGATTGCTACTACAATAAAAGTGGGAGTTTTCTGCTGCGTAATTTTGTCCTGTATTGCATTATAATGATTATTGTATTAATAGGGACTGTATGCATGATATATATGTCCGTATGGTCACCGTGAGCCTTATATCAGCGGTTTTGGCAGGAGTTTGGCAGGTGTTTTTGAGATATTGGTAACGTGGGCATCTGTGGCACACAGCCAGCATGCAGGCCTATGTGCTGATTGCCTCTCTGTTCATAAAACGCTGTGCTTTGCTCTTCTGTCGCTTACTTCATGAATAACTGCATTGATATTCATTCAAATATTGTCAGATGTACTGGATTATAGCTCCTTTTTACTACTCCTTTTAAAATTCTTCTCCTTTTAAAATGCTTCTCAATAGCACGCATTGTGTAACAGTTACTGCGCTCACTGCAATATTAATATTAGCTAATACTGAATACATTTACATTTTTAGTCTGTTTTCAATTGCAACAGATTGTCCAGTGCAACACCAGCCCCTAGTAATGCACCTCCCTGCACTGAAGAAAGGGGTAGT
Organism: Culter alburnus; assembly: GCA_028476615.1. Taxonomy (NCBI): domain Eukaryota; kingdom Metazoa; phylum Chordata; class Actinopteri; order Cypriniformes; family Xenocyprididae; genus Culter; species Culter alburnus. The sequence continues at coordinate 189,575 of JAOTNS010003909.1, forward strand.
GTGCTTGATATTATATGTTATGAAAGGCCGGGCCCTGATTGGCTGCCTGAGGTCTTCTGCAAGCGCTTCCGTATAGCAACAGACCCCCATTCCCCCTCCCCTCTCCGTTTCCCCCATCCTCCCTTCCCTAAGACAGTGGCAGCCCCTCATACAGCGCTCGGATTCTGCCTCCGAGGGGGCTTTTGCTCTGCTGCTGCTGCATCTGGAGGAGCAGTAACCATAGTAACAGCTAGGCTTTGCTGACCCTGGCTTTGCTGACTCGCCTCACCACACTGTTTTCAGGCTTGACCTGGATTCCATATAGCGCTGGTTACTTGAGCAGAGACGCTCAGTTGATTGACCCGGTTCTTTTCTTGTATGGTCAAAGATCGGAGGACCTCCATGCATGAGGCGCGGTGCAGCGCCTCTGGGTTTGTGACGGCACTCGCTCCCCTGCCCACACTACACTATTTCGGTAACAGAGTGTTTGGCAGAGCGTTGACTCATTTGCTCTATGAATGGAGCTTTTCCTGCATGTGAATATTTAAAAGGATTAGGTCTAGCCTGCTGAAGGATATGATGCTGCTGTGGGTGTTGTAGAGGCTTTGTGTGGTAAAATATACAATTGTTCCTTAACAATAAACTGCCGCTGCTGTGATTAACATCTACTTTAGCTCAAAACTGAATGACTATAATGGAAAATTCCTATAGAAAAAAAATAATTGAAATGTACCTTATAGAACTTGCTTTGTAAGTACCTTCTTTTCAGCAGGAAATGATGTCATCCGGTTCATTTTCCCCAAAGAGAAAGACAGCAAATTTTAAATCTGCATGCAAGCATATAGAAAGTAATGGCTAACAGACATAAACTAAAAGCCAAAAACACATTTTAACTGAATAACCAAATGATTCGTTTATCCAATCCTTGTTCAAATATGAATGTATATATAGTGTAATGACCTTTCTATATCACTATTTGAAATTATGTTATTAATGATCTGTCAAGCTTTATAATTACATAATAATTTTTCCTAATGTTGTTATAATAAAGGACTGAACTGAATTTAATAAATAATCCATAATGTAAAAAAAATCAATAAAATTAAAAATTAAAAATAAATAAATAAATAAATAAATAAATAAAATAAAATAAAATAAAATAAAATAAAATAAAATAAAATTAAATAAAATTAAATAAAATTAAATAAAATTAAATTAAAATAATAAAACAAAACAATACTCACATCCCCATGACCCTACATAAGACAAATGTTTTGGAGAATAGATGCAAAATAAAATAAAATAACAATTTTTCTTTAATATAAAAGTGCTTCTAAAATGAGTAGGAAATCAGTAGGAAAAACTACAGTCCAGAGTCAAATCATGCATTGACAAACAGCAGTAGTGTCAAAATATAACAACATAACATAACATAACATAACATAACATAACATAACATAACATAACATAAAACATTTTTGCTATATATTAAGGTATTTAAAGTGCCTCTAAAATAAAATAAAATAAAATAAAACATTTTTACAAAATATTCAGGTATTTAAAGTGCCTATAAAATAAAATAAAAATAAATATTAAAGTATTTAAAGTGCTTCTAAAATGAGTAGAAACTCAGTAAAAAAAAAAAAAAAATCCAGTCAACAAACAGCAGTAGTCAAAATTAAATTAAATTAAATTAAATTAAAAAATGAAATCGTTTTTTTGCAAAATGTTAAGGCATTTAAAGTGCCTCTAAATAAATAAAATAAAAAAAATAAAATAAAATAAATAAAAATAAAATAAAATAAAATAAAATAAAATAAAAATAATTATTAAAGTATTTAAAGTGATTCTAAAATGAGTAGAAACTCAGTAAGAAAAAAAAATCCAGTCAACAAACAGCAGTAGTCAAAATTAAATTAAATTAAAAATTAAATCTTTTTTTGCAAAATATTAAGGCATTTAAAGTGCCTCTAAAATAAAATAAAATAAAATAAAATAAAATAAAAATAATTATTAAAGTATTTAAAGTGCTTCTAAAATGAGTAGAAACTCAGTAAAAAAAATAAATAAATAAAAATCCAGAGTCAACAAACAGCAGTAGTCAAAATAAAATAATAATAAAAAAAAATCTTCTAAAGTATCTAAAGTGCTTCTAAAACTTCTAAAGTCAAATTTGATTCAGTGTGGTCTTTAAAGTTCATCTGATTTTCTCCATAGGCCAGAGGTGTCCAAAACTTTTTTTTAAAGGGGGCCAGATTCAGTGTTGTGGACACACTTGGGGGCTGGATACTTCTCATTCATTTTATATAACTAATAATAAATGTAATAAAACAAATGAATAAATATTTATAAATGTTCAAAGTCAGTATCATCTGTCATACCATTGGATGTCACTGCTCAGTGCTGACGTTTCCTGTCTGTCTCGTGTGTGTTACAGATGTGATGGAGCAGCAGAAAGTGCTGCGCTCCAGCTGTTTAGTGAGTGGAGTCCACACCCCTCCCATCCGGCGCCACAGCAAGCTGGCCACACTGGGGCGCATTTTCAGGCCGTGGAAATGGAGGAAAAAGAAAAACGAGAAGCTGAAGCAGAGCTCTACAGGTGAGACAACCTGGGCTTTGTTGCCCTTTTATTTGTCTGTCTTATATTACTGAAAACATAGTGATATTGATAATACAGATGAATATTTTGTAGTGTTGGGAGATTTAAAAAGTACCCTATATAATATATATATATATTATATATATATATATATATATATATATATATATATATATATATATATATAGTTTATATAGAGGAAAAAGAGGAAATTAATAAAGATTTATGAATGGGAAAAATATTGCAAGACATTATTCAGTGATGGGGAGTGAAATACAAAAATGACACAAAATAGTGTGATAGAAGTGTAAAACACATCTAACAAAATTAGGGGGCTGTGAACCATAAATATATGGATGTCATAAGATGATTTTAAGCTTTGATGATGCTAATTTAATAACACTGTTAAATGTAATCTTTAGCAAATCTCAAAATCAATATCCATTTTCCATACTGTACATTACAATTCTATGATGTTTAAATTCACTTGTAAAGTTAAAAATGTCTGATTTTGGTTTTTACGATTGTTTAAATTTTCATTTTTTAGACAAAATAGTGTTGAATTTTAATATCGACCATAACATAAAAATAATTATTGGCTTATATCGTCCAGAATTTTAAGATCAATGCATCCCTAACTAGCACTTTATTAATTTCTATAGAGATACTAACTTAGCTTGAGGGCTGAAAGAAAGAGGACCAAGAACAGAACCCTGGGGGACACCCCAGATAACAGCACTGATGGAGGATTTGTGTTTCAGAAGAAAAACTGCTGTTTGTCATTGAAGAACTGAACCAGAGGAGAGTTTCCATTGTCAGTGATGCCAACATCTAAGAGACAGAATCCAATAAAGACTTGAGGTCCAGAAGGAGTTGAATATTAAGCACCCCTGATTCAGCAGAAAGGAGGAGGTCATTTATGGCCCCGTGGAGAGCTGTCTCTGCTATGTAAAGGACGTTATTCTGCTTTGAAAGGCTTGTATAGAATAAAAGAAACTTGGTGCGACTCTAATTGAGGGGAAACAGCTCTGTTCAGCAGTGGTTTGTGATAGGTCTGTAATTATTTAACACAGAAGGACCTAGACAAAGTTTCTTGAGAACTAGGGTGTCAGCAGCAGTTTTTAGGTCTAATGGAACAGTACCAGAGGCAAAAGAGGTCTTTTAATCAAGCGTGAAATGAGTGAACTGATAGCAGACAGCCGTAGAAACAGTTTAGTTACATAATGAGACAATATCGTCATCCAATCAAGTTTAGCAGAGGAAGTGATGCACAAATGATAGTACTGTAGATGCATGCAGGGAATGAGGGAGGATTGCTAGACTTCTGATGGTGTTAAGATTGGGAATGAGTAGGAAAATCAGTTAGCGCAATCCAAAGTCAATCCTGTGACGGCAAACGGCAGGTGTATCATACACCATTTTTGGAGAGATTAACCAGTGAGCCTTTCAAAGATAAAGTTCACCCAAAAATTGTAAATTCTCTTATGTCGTTTCAAACCTGCATGATGTTGTTCTGTGGAACATAAAACAATTGTTTTGTCCATACAATGAAAGTCAGTGAGGTCCAATGTTGTTCTAGACCCCATTTACTCTCATTTTATAGACTTTTTTTTTTTTTATATCTTCTTTTATGTTCCAAAGAAGTAAGAATGTCATACAGGTTTGGCACCACATGAAGATGAGTAAATACCCTGGCTTTAAAGGATTAGTTCACTTTCAAATAAAAATTTCCTGATAATTTACTCACCCCCATGTCATCCAAGATGTTCATGTCTTTCTTTCTTCAGTTGAAGAGAAATTAAGGTTTTTGATGAAAACATTCCAGGATTTTTCTCCTTATAGTGGACTTCAATGGAGCCCAAAACGACTGAAGGTCAAAATTACAGTTTCAGTGCAGCTTCAAAGTTGTAAATTATCAGGAAAATTTTATTTGAAAGTGAACTAATCCTTTAAGTAAGATAAAGTGCCCTTAAATACCCTTAAGTGTAAGATGTGAGGGTCTAACGGTACACGTCTTAGCATTAATGTGGACCCAGGTTCAAATCCACCAATCCAAACTGCAAATGATTCATTTCAAGTGATGCAATTCAAATGCATAAATCTTAAGCCTATATATTTTTTGCATTGTAGACTTTAACTTGGCTCTGAACTGATCTGTTTGAATGAGCATGACGCTTTATAGCACCCCCCACAGAGATCTCAAATATCATCCACAAATGATGACCAAGTCTCAAAGTCAAAGGCACAAACACCTACCCATATCATGTCAGCCACAAGATGGCACAGATGGAGCTATGTGAGTGTGTGTGAATGAAACTTGTGCGTACGTATATGTTGTGTTGATGAGTGTTTGTGAGTGTAAAAGTATGAAAACGCTGTTCTTCTGTGTGCAGATGTGGCCTTGGCCTGTGGACTTCATTCTCCAGACCCCAGCTCTCCCATCCAGGGCATCTCCGATGCTGATATCCGGCTGCCTGGCTCTCAGGGGCCCATTCTCAGCATCAGTAGCATGGAGTACCTCAGCTCAGAGCAAGACAATCTCCCTACCAGTGAGTGCTCTTTATATGTAGGCTTGTGTAGGATTTAATTTACTCAGAAATTGCTAGTAAATTTGACAAATAATTACAAAGAAATGTACTATAGATAGATAGACAGACCTTATATATATATATATATATATATATATATATAATGTATTGTCCAAACTAGTAGTACCAGTTGTAACACTTTACCACTGTTGCTCAGCCAATAGCAGGAGTTTAGGGCGGGGCTATCTGTTTGAATGACCAATGAAGGAAAGAGGGAGTGGTTGGGAAACCTATTTGGAAACCATCATTACTTTTTTGAAATGAAAAGGACTTTTTACTTTTTCCCTTTTTGCCCGAATCCTTGACAAATACACAATACACAAATATGAAGAACATTCTTATAGGATTATCCACTCCAGAATGAAAATTTCCTGATAATTTACTCACACCCCATGTCATCCATGATGTTTATGTCTTTCTTTCTTCAGTCGAAAAGAAATGAAAACATTCTAGGATTTTTCTTTATATAGTGGACTTCACTGGGGTTCAATGGGTTGAAGGTCCAAATGTCAGTTTCAGTGCAGCTTCAAGAGAAGATAAATTTTTTTTTAAATGATATACTTTTTAACCACAAATGCTCATCTTGCTCTGCTCTGTGATGTGCAACGCATTAAGTAATCATGTTGGAAAGGTTGGTAATGGAAATCTTTTAAATTGCATTCCTAATAAAGTTTAAACTATGATTTTATGTTTCCTATCAGTGGTAGATTCTGTACAGGACAACGAGACAATGGAAGAGACAAATTCAAATGAGGAAGAGGAGGAGGATGAGGAGGCGGTTCCCTCTGTAAATGAGAATGAAGATGTTGAGGAAGATGAAGAAGACGGAGAGGAAGATGAGGAAGATGAACCGCAGGAACAGTCTTCTCCAAGCAGTCATGGCAATCTCGTTTCTCAGTTAAGCACGGAGGAAGGTGTGTTAATTTTTTGCGTAATGAAAATCAGATCAAATTGGATATTGTGGTATATTAATGCATTTATTGTTTCCACAGACCCAGGTAAAGTCGTCGTCGCATCAGTGCCTCAGTCAAACTCTTTTCTCCAGAAAGAACTGTCTAGAATCTCTGACGGCCCCAGTCCTGTGGTTTTAAGAGGGCATTTTACTAATCCTGTGGGGTCGCCGCATATAGGTAGCATACATCCGCCGCTGCCCCCTAGCTGTATAATAGAAGAACTGCACCGAGCGCTGGCAACAAAGCTCAGGCAGGAAAGGTGAGGATGTTAAAACTATTATTATTTTTATTTGCTTAATTTCAAAATTAGTTTTTAGGAGGTTTAAGAAGTATTTTTCTGTAAAATGATTATTAATGTATCCCATTAAAGTGTGCTTCTCTCTTTTTCTACTTCAGCATTGAGCGGGAGCCAAGTGGAGATGGTGAGAACAGAAAGGAAGCTGAGGAAAACAAGGAAAATGTTCGACAAGACCACTGCTTCACTGACGCTTCAGGAATTATCTACGACATTGATGGCTGGAACGAGTCTGTCATTTCTGGTGGGTGTATTGCATAACTATTAAAGAGGCCATTTTTAAGGCTCTTTTAGAATAGGTTCTCATGCTTGAATTCTTTTTACATATTTGACATTGTTGCAGCAATCTCTTCCCTGTCTTCCCAGTCTGTCAGTAACGCTCTGTTTAGGTCTTGTCTCTGTGAAGTAGGGCTGCTCCCTAATAGTCGACTAATCATTAGTCTATTAGAAGAGGCTTAGTTACAGTATGACGGGCAGGAAATGCAAATGTTCATCCATCATTCATCGGCCTCAAATATGGCTTATCTATTGAAACATGTAAGTAGTAGCAACTTTACTTGGTCGCTTGCTCTAATGTTAGACCGGATAAATGCGCACTATTATTAGCCGCATATCCAAGTGTTTGTGCAGAGTGTGGAAGCTGAAGTATTATCGCGCTTACTACATGACATGGAGGCGCCGGCGCGATCACTTGCATTTTTTCCGATAACAGCGGAAACAACTTAAAATGCTCTGTCATTTTTGGTCATGCAGATAAGAGTAATACATTATTCAAAACTATAGGTCTACTTTTATTTGCGTAAATTCATAATAATGAGAAAACATTGTGCCTTTGTAAAATAAAGAAAGCAAACTTTCTGCCGTCTCAGTGTCCCTGAACTAGAGAGCGTCACAAAAATGAAACGGAACTCAGCATATAGGCTACATGCCTCACAGACATGAGAAATATATCTATAGAAAGCTTGAAATGTCTACTTTTAAACAAACCAGTTCAAATAAAAAAGAAATACTCTTTGCTTATGTAATCCATATGAAAGTTGCATTTCAGCAGCTTCATCTCTGCAGCCGACGCTGACTCAGAAAACATTAGTTTATTAATAAATAATTAAAATGTCTCCGTGCTATTTTTTTCCCGACACATTCATAATCTTTACTTTTGCCGGCAAGCTTTATGCATGCACTTGAGCTCGGAATAGGTTGTATTACGCCTATATATATTAAACGCTCATTATGGTTCAGTATTCTCCTCCGTATATATTTAGGTAATTAAATTAATATAAATGTGCAATTATATGCACAATGTGCTCTGATTGGTCAGCTGGACCAGTGTGTTGTGATTGGTTAACCACTTTGAGCGTGTTTGGGAAATGTCACGCCCCTTACCATAACCACAAGTTTCAACACACTATTAACGCAACTCAGCCAGGCCTCTCCTCATTTATTTTACATATGCCTTGGTCAGGAATTATTTAAATGAGGGATATTGTGACGTGTTTGTTCCCAGAAGAAAACTGAAGACTACAATAGAGACGTTTCAGGGAGTTCAGTGCTCACTCCCTTTGGTGTGGATTTTGTGCTTTGTAACTGTGCCTTTTTTCATGCTCAAACAGCAACAATGAAGAGGTTGAAAATGTAAAAAAGAATAATAGCTCCTCTTTGCTGTAATTCTTTTGCACATAAGATATTGTGAGATACGGCAATGATTTATTATAACTAGAAGATCAGGTAGAATTGGTACTGTATGTTTACCTTGATATTGTCATTGGATCATTGTGTGTTTCTTCGTATTGCTTAATACAAGTGGCAAGAGAGTCATTGCTGTCTGGAAATCTGGAAGTACTTTAGATTGTTATGTTATTAAGTTATGAATTATATGACAAATGTTTGCAGGCACATTGCCAAGGAGGATGAGGAAGGAGCTGCTGGCCGTGAAGCTTCGGAATCGTCCCAGCAAACAGGAGCTGGAAGACAGGAACATTTTTCCTGCGCGGAGTGACCAGGAGAGACAAGAGATCCGTCAACAGATCGAAATGAAACTTGCCAAGTAAGTCATAAATGTATGTTGACTGTACTGTATAATCAAATATATAAAATATTACACTGCCCTCTTCAGGACATTTTTGGAAATACATGTAAATGTCATCTTCAGGGACTTGGAGACTTGCTTAATACAATTTTTTTTTTTTTTTTGCCATACAAATCTGTTATCACCTGCATACACTGTCAACCTTTATTCTAATATCCATTTAGCTACTAATTTATATTCATTAATTACTTAGTCCAGGGGGAAAGCTTAGTGCTTGAGTTGAGCCGTATGCTCAAACTCCTCCATTACAGAAAGCAAATCTGTTTAGATATCACTTAAGGATTATATGGACAAGTGATGAAACAGATTATGAAAACATATTTCATGCAAAGGTAGTGTTATTATACAGTATGTACAATGACTTGTAATCTGATGTAAGGTACATAGCAGAAACTGGGATTACAGTTTGAGGATTGGAGTTAATCTGAGTGAATAAATCCACTACAGCTTTCATTTGATTATATTTGATTATATATGAACACCTGCCTTTGAGTTCAGAAGTTCAGTTCAAGTTCAGTGGTGCATTGCTCACACTTCGTGTAATGATAAAAAGTATTACAGAAACTTCAACAGGCTGCTAAAATGTTTTTTGTTTGGTTTTGTTTTGCTGTGTTGTGTTTTGCTTTGATGTGTTTTTGTTTTGTGTTTTATGTTCTGTTTTGTTTTGTTGCGTTGTTTTGCTTTCTTTGATGTGTTTGGTTTGTTTTGTTGTATTGTTTAATGTTTGCAGTTTGTTTTGCTTTGCTTTGTGTTTTTGTTTTGTTTAATGCATTTTTACATTTAAATATGGCATTTCAAATCTTAAGGGCCATTTACACAACACCGCTTTGAGCTAAAAAAAAGAAAACTTTTTATGCCTTATGGCCTTTAATTTATACTACAGTGGCATTTTGGGGTGTTTTTGAAAATGCAAAATTTTGAAAATGGGTTTCAAAGTGCAAGTTTTTGAAAATGGTACTGTTATCGTTTTAGTGTAAACTACAAAAACATGTATTTGTGAAAACGGTGACGTGTTATAGGCACGGAGTGTTTCTTTACAAAGTGACATCGCCAACTACTGGCCAGGCATGAGTAATACAGCGTTTTTAATCATTTTTGCGGATCCGTTTAAATGGGGAAATTGGGGTTTTGACAACGTTGTCGTCTGTACACAAAAAATGCAAAGGAAAAAACTTCCGTTTTAAGTACATTGTTGTGTAAACACCCTCAGAGGTTAGAACCTAAGCAAACATAAATGCTGACATCTGCTACTTCAGCCTTCTGACAGAAGCAACGTAGTGTGTAATATCTGATCTTTAAGTGTTGGGGAAAAAATGAGCTGAGGATGGGCTGCAGTGCCTCAAGCAATTACAGATTTTGTCAGGGTAAGTCTTATGTAATCAGCTGTGGTATTTTTTACCATTGAAATCAGCCTTCTGTGAATTCTTAGAAGAAACAGCCATTATGTCCAGGTTAATTTAGGCTTTGAGAGAGCTTTGTTCAGGCCGCAGTGACAGACACGAGGTGCTAAAATGTCACAAGAAATGATGTTAAGTCACCATCCTAAGTTATGTAATGCGAGAACCATGAGTGGTTTGTAACAAATATGTGATTTAGATAAGGATGTGAGTGGAAAGCAGGCACTGTGCTGATGCGGGTGTTTACATTAGATTAACTTCAGGTTCAGCAACACATTCTACAGATTCATGCACATGATGCACATTTACACTGAATTAAATGACTTCTAAATATTTAATGGTACTGGATGCTTAACAAACCGTAGATTATCTGTACGCACAGACTTGATAAACCAACAAATATTTGTTGTGCTTTTGAGGATATTGGAGTCGTGTGTATAACCTTGAAGTTTTAGCTGCTTGTCAGAGATACTTTCCCTGAAAGCAAGGGACTGTTAGATCTTGTAATTGAAATCATAGGGTTCAGTGTGTCTCGTACTCTTTGTTAGTTGTTACATTTTGTAGTGGGAAGCCTGGTTAAATTTAGCAAAGCTTAAAATGCCTTCTTGGTTTTCCCCAGTAATAATAATGTTGATGAAATTACATAACACAGAATTCATACAGTATATTGATATTAAATCTGTATTGATTGCTCATCATGAACAGACATTTGAAACCCATTTATTTTGGTGAAGTGTGCTTAATTGTATTGAATGTGCACTTGTAGTGTACTTCAAATCTTAAAAGTATATTTAAAAAAAAACAAAAAAAAAACTTGCAGATAATATAATGTTAATGAAATAAAACGAGTTAATTTTCATGACTGTTTCTTAACACACTAAAGTACACTTTTAAAATGTGCACTTTGCAGTAATGTCAAATTATAAGTTTTACTTTAAATTTGAAAATATTGTTTTAATAATCTTTTATTGTGCTTTAAAGAAGTACAGTTATTTTGATGTGCTGACTAACATGCTAAAGCATGTAGTGTGTCATTCAATATTACATTTAAAGTTTCAAATGCAACTTCGTCATTATAAATGTGTAATTACACATATTTAATTAGCCTACATGTTTCGGTTACACTTCACTTCATCAAGGTGTCCTTGTTACCGTGTAATTATACAATTAAGTACTGTGTAATATTGATTAACTACTTGTACACTACATGTACTTACTGTATAGGGATATGATTGGGGTTTAAAGGGTTAGTTCACCCAAAAATTAAAATTTCTGTCATTAATTACTCACCCTCATGTCGTTCTACACCTGTAAGTCCTTCGTTCATCTTTAGAACACAAATTAAGATATTTTTGATGAAATCTGAGAGGTATATGACTTGTCCAACTTGGACAGCAAGATAATTAACACTTTCAGATGCCCAGAAATCTACTGAAGACATATTTAAAACAGTTCATGTGACTACAGTGGTTCAACCTTAATATTATAAAGCGACAAGAATACTTTTTGTGCGCCAAAAAAACAAAATAAGGACTTTATTCAACAATATCTAGTGATTTCAAAACACTGCTTCATGAAGCTTCGAAGCTTACGAATCTTTTGTTTCAAATCAGTGATTCGGAGCGCGTATCAAACTGCCAAAGTCACATGATTTCAGTAAACAAGGCTTTGTTATGTCATAAGTGTTTTGAAACATTTAGAAATTTCAATGGTTCACCACTGGCAGTTTGAAACACGCTCCAAACCGCTGATTCAAAACAAAAGATTCATAAAGCTTCGAAGCTTCATGAAGCAGTGTTTTGAAATCGCTCATCACTAGATATTGTGGAATAAAGTCGTTATTTTGCCCACGGAAAGTATTCTCGTTGCTTCATAACATTAAGGTTGAACCACTGTAGTCACATGATCTGTTTTAAATATGTCTTTAGTAGCTTTCTGGGCATTGAAAGTGTTAATGATCTTGCTGGCAATGGAGGCCTCACTGAACCATCAGATTTCATCAAAAATATCTTAATTTGTGTTCTGAAGATGAACGAAGGTCTTACGGATGTGGAACGACATGAGGGTGAGTAATTAATGACAATTTTCATTTTTGGGTGAACTAACCCTTAATTCTGTGACAAGTACTCCTTTATTTTTAGGCATTTTGGAATTTACTGTATTTTGAAAAGCAAGGAATGGAAGCAGGAAAAATGAGAAGGATCGGGTCAGGTCAGGTCAGCTGAAAAGGAAAGTCGTTTCAGAGGTGGAGCATGTTTTTACTTTGAAAAAGACTACTTGTTGAAAAAGACTTTTTTATGATTATTATTAACATGCACTGATAAATCGTTCACATATGACCAGGAACACGTAGACTATTATGTATGTAAATAGGGTCAATTTTAATTTCATGTTTAGGTCTGACAGTGATAGTCAGCATAAATCCACTAACTAGGCCAGCAGTGAAGTGTGACGGTCAACGCACCTGCAGGACAGGCTGAAGTCTGAGCTAAACACACAATGACACTTTGCCGCAGCAGCATGTCATGACCTTCCTATCTTTGGCTTGCCGTGCTCTACTCCACCACAGAAGAAAGACACGGCTGGAGCTATTTTTAGAGTTCAGACTGGTGAATAATGGATGGTAGTGTGTGTTCCCCTCCTCCATCTCTACCTCCACCCTGCACACTGTAGTGAATACCAAACATGACGGCGGCATCTACTGTACTAGTCATAGCAGCTTCTCCTTACTGATGGAAATATGGTAGGATAAAGAACACTGCCGTCCATCTGTTAATTAAACCGGTCTGATTAATGAGCTGTATAATGCAGACCAATGCCACGAGCTTCCAGTGTTGCACAGGCAGATTTCTTTGTTTCATAATTCACGGGGAAGCTACTGTTGCTAGGCAACTTGTGATACAGGTCAATAATATCCAGGCAGCTTCTAAGGGAGCTTTGGGAGTAGGTCTCCATTTCAGTTCATGAAATATTAACGCCGCCACATCTGCTGGAATCCCGCCTTACTCAGCGTATATGAGTGACAGCAGTGTTACAATGGCTGGAATGCAATATAATGCTGTAAAAGGCCTTAATTAATCAGATCTCACCATAGATTTTGGCATAGCAGAGAATTTCATAATAATAGTGTGCTTGAAAGCAATTTTAATGGGACAACATGCAGTTTTATTCCACACTTAAAGGGATAGTTCACCCAAAAATGAAAATTCTGTCATCAATTACGCACCCTAAAGTTGTTCCAAACCTGTATGAATTTCTTTCTTCTGCTGAACACAAAAGAAGATATTTTGAAGAATGTGGGTAACCAAACAGTTGATGGACCCCATTGACTCCCATAGTATGGAAAAAAAAAAAATACTATGGGAGTCATTGGGGTCCATCAACTGTTGTGTTATGGACATTCATCAAAAAAATCTTTTGTTTTCAACAGAATAACTAAATTCGTTCAGGTTTGGAACAAATTACGGGTGAGAAAATGTTATGAAATTTTTCCTTTTTATAACAGCAATCATAACAAAGTTGAATCATTCCTGTTGTACAGTATATTTCAACTCGGAAAATAGGAGGAAATATTTCTTTAAAAGAGTATAGTAGACTTTTAGAAATATGATTTGAAATTTTGATGATGTTATACTGATTTATACAATTGTTACTAAACAGGATGGAATGTTTTATTGCGACAAAGTAACTAATTATACAAAACATCACAGAATTCTTAGAATTCCGTCATTGCATTTTTTTTTTTTTTTTGACTGTAATTACAATTACAGTCAGGGGGTACATTAAATAAACTTCACTAAACAATCATAAATACATAAATAAAATAAACCAGACAAATAAAAAAAAAATGGAAATAAAAGTTAAATAATATGAAAATGTTTACAAATAGAAGCACATTTTACAGCTTTCTTATTTTTTTAAACAAAACATTGTATTTAGGCATTGTTTGAATTCTGATTTTAAAATGAAAAACAAAGGCTTATTACCCCAAAATTTAGATTTATGAATGCTAAATTTAGCTAAAAGAAGCAGCAGATTAATTAAATAAAATTCCTTATGATAATGTGTTATAGGAGAAAAAAACAAATAAAACATTTTTAAAGCACAGTTCAAAGCTGGGCATGATGTAAGCCTTCATAAAAGAACAGAAATCTGACCAAAAACTAACTAAATAAGGACAACTCCAAAATAAATGATATAAAATTCCATCATTGCTTTGCATCATTTGCATCCGCTTCCTGAAGGTGATGTCATCACCTGGATTTTATTAGGGATGATAAAAAGATTAAGAGGATGGAAAATAAGACTGGGGACACAGGGAGGAAAAGTGTAAATTCATTACCAATTAAAATAATATCCCAAATTAAACGTTTTATTCAGGGAAAAAAAGAAAATAAAGAAACACCTGGAATATGTAATCGTCATTTTTTCATGTCAGAATTTAATGCGTAACACGAACATCCGCTCAAACCAAAGAAGCGAAATTATCTAAAATTATTTAAAAATTCCCCCTATGTAATTGTGAAATGTGATCAAATAAAACACACACTATGATTTCTGAATTTACAAATTTACATATATATATATAAAATGATGGAGACGTGGGCTACTACATGACCTAGTTGCTTTGATGCTTTCTACATGCTGTTTGCCTGTATATTAGCCTATACTCAAATGATAAATTCTCAAAAAGATAAAAAACGCACTTAACCTAATTACTGCACTACTACAAAGGCGAGTGGAGAGATAGAGCGCACGACAAAGAGCGCGCGAGGAGCGCTACCTCAGCCTGTTCAAAAGAGAGCGCGCGCCCGCACACAAACCACAACAAGGAGCACGAGTTCTCTCTCCGACTGCACTTTCTTACTCATTTAAGCCTCGTCAGCACCGCATCATAATAGTTAGTGTTTATTTAGCAAAGGGGCTCAGAAACCCGGTGTTTGTGCATCCAGATGAGGAGCATTAACTGTCAGGCTGAACACAAAGGACGGAGAGACTTTGAGCGTCCCTTCAGAATCTCCCTCACCTCTGGATCTCACTGAGCTGCTTCAGCACGGGACAGGATGGTTCAAAACCATATTCTGGTCTTTTTCCGCAGGAGACTCAGTCAGCGGCCGGCCGTTGAAGAGCTCGAGAGCAGAAATATTTTAAAACGTGAGTATTACGCGTTAAGCAACAAAATATATAAATAATCGATTGAAAAATTAATAATTATCATAATATAATTAATGAATATTGTTTATGATATTGCACATTAAGAATATCATTATTGCTGCATTATTATTGCTATATATATATTAGTTGAAATGTTATGAGTTAGTAAATTACTAAGTGAAAATTAATATAGCCCCATTACATATCTTTAATCAGCATTTATTAATTAAAGTAAATGTTTTTTAAATTCAGTTAATTAAATGAAAGGTTTTGGGGCTGTTGTGTAATCAGTTACTTCAATCAAAATACTTAAATCAGTTGTAAAGCTTTTTGAGTTTGTCATAAAGTAATGTGATTGTGTCTTCCATTGCAAATCACTGCAGAGTCTCATATCAAATAGAGGACTGTAATCTGTCTGTGAGATAAGATGCAGCATGTCAAGTGACAGTACATTAGGTCGCCCTCATCGAGTCTTTCTTCTGCTCTCTCAGAGAGGAACGATCAGACGGAGCAAGAGGAAAGAAGAGAGATCAAACAGAGACTGAACAGAAAGGTAAACACTATGTTCAGTTTCATTTCACTTACATGCTTTATTTTCTATAAATCATGGTCACTGAATGTAAGGAAGCTGCTGGTCTGGAAAATTATGTTGACTGCTACTACTATTACTACTTGCAATAAGACATTATAAAACTGTCTAATGCTGTATAAAGATGCAACATTCAAGGACAAGCAGTGGTTTTCAAAAGGGTAAAGCAATTTTGTGTAATGAAACAAAAGAGTAGCATGGATCAGATTGAGAGAACATCTATATAAGCATTCAGACCATAGAGTTTGATGAGCAGAAAAGAGTTGATTTAGCTGAGGTGAGAGCAGCACCTCAAATACTGCATGTCTACAATGTGTTTACAAAAGAAAGAAAGAAAGAATTCAAAAACCTGTAATAATTATTATATTATATAATTTTCTGTTGTTGTTATATTTTGGAATCATATTTTTCCAGTATGCAGTTAATTACACATTATTGTTCTTGTAATTATTATAAGTAAATGATGATGATAACAACAACTACATCAACTATAATTATTATCATTATTAATATTCTTATATTTTGGAATCATAGTATTTTTTAACCTATTTTTTTTCCAGTGTCATATTAATAACACATTTACATTTGATTAATACACTTTTAATTCATAAATGTATCAAAATAAAACATTTGATTAATATATTGATAATTAATACACAAATGAATCATTATGGCTTGCCTTCATTTTTTTTTTTCAACACTGTCTTTATTGATTTTGAAACATTACCACCAGAAACAAAACAAAGTAACATACTCACAAAATAAATAAATAAATAAATAATAATAATAATAATAAAAAGGGGAAAAAAGGAAAAAATTAAATACAATGCTACGTTAATCATAACATGTGATGCATATTAAGCCACAGAAACAGACTGTTAGGATCAGTTTCCTTCAAAAATTCCATAAAAGCATTCCATAGTTTGAAAACCTTTTCAGGTTTTCCTTTAACAATATATGTGAGTTTTTCCAAAGCCAAACAATTAGGACATTCCTGTAACCATTGTTTAAAATTAGGGGTTTCTGTATTTTTCCAATGACATGCTACTGTTTTGCTTCTAATAAACAGAAAATCAACATTTTCTTACCAGAACTGGTGCAAGTTACAGGGAAAATATTTAGTATACAAAGTTTATAAAATTAGGAACATTTTGTTTCAGAACCAGTGATTAAAATGTCTAAAATCTTTTACCAAAAAATTTTTCAACTTGAGGATTTCAACTTCCATAAGCAATGATATAATGTTCCTACCTCTAGGTTGCATTTTATACATTGATTGGGAATGTTGGGATCAAATTTATGTAGTAATTCTGGAGTTATGTATGCTCTCATAATCCATTTGTATTGTAGAAATTCAAACCTCGTATTAATTGTCTGGGTCTGGGCCTTTAGGCAGATACTCTGCCATTCATCCTCTGTTATATTCTCATTTATGTCTTGGCACCGAGCCAATCGCTTGTTGTTTGTATTTTCCCTGCAGTTAGTGGAGATTAGTCTATAAACACGGACATTTGTTTACCACAATTAAGGTGGTTTCTAAAGGGGACAGATCCGGTAAGGCAAGAGAGTGATGCTGTGCCTTATTAATAAAATTCCTAATTTGAAGATATTTAGAAATAAATAAATAAATAAAATTTTTGTCTTAAATCCTGAAAACTGAGCATAGTTTTATTGCTGAATAAATCTATTACCTTATTCAAACCTTTTAATGCCCAAATTTTAAAACCAGCACCATGTGTTCCTGGTGTAAAAGAAGTGTTTCCACAAATAGGGGTAAACTGTGATAATTGTGGAAACTCTTGTTTCAAAACTTAATACTAAACCACAATAGTATTTTTAACAAAGGGATTTTGCCTACATTGTTTTATTTTATTTTCTAGTTTGCAATTCTAGTTTGCAAAACACATGCATGTTATTATTATTAAAAGTTAGCAATGATAACAAAAAATATTAATAAAACAACAATAATACTACTACTAATTATTATGTTATTGTTATTGCTGTTATTGAAAATAAGAACATGTTCTTAATGACTTGCCTGGTTAAATAAAGGTTAAATAAAAATAAATACAAAAAATATTATACAAACCCGATTCCAAAAAAGTTGGGACACTGTACAAATTGTGAATAAAAACAGAATGCAATGATGTGGAAGTTTTAATATTTTCAATATTTTATTCAGAATACAACATAGATGACATATCAAATGTTTAAACTGAGAAAATGTATCATTTTAAGGGGAAAATAAGTTGATTTTAAATTTCATGGCATCAACACATCTCAAAAAAAAAAGTGGGACAAGGCCATGTTTACCACTGTGTGGCATCCCCTCTTCTTTTTATAACAGTCTGCAAACGTCTGGGGACTGAGGAGACAAGTTGCTCAAGTTTAGGAATAGGAATGTTGTCCCATTCTTGTCTAATACAGGCTTCTAGTTGCTCAACTGTCTTAGGTCTTCTTGTCGCATCTTCCTCTTTATGATGCGCCAAATGTTTTCTATGGGTGAAAGATCTGGACTGCAGGCTGGCCATTTCAGTACCCGGATCCTTCTTCTACGCAGCCATGATGTTGTAATTGATGCAGTATGTGGTCTGGCATTGTCATGTTGGAAAATGCAAGGTCTTCCCTGAAAGAGACGACGTCTGGATGGGAGCATATGTTGTTCTAGAAATTGGATATACCTTTCAGCATTGATGGTGCCTTTCCAGATGTGTAAGCTGCCCATGCCACACGCACTCATGCAACCCCATACCATCAGAGATGCAGGCTTCTGAACTGAGCACTGATAACAACTTGGGTTGTCCTTGTCCTCTTTAGTCCGGATGACATGGTGTCCCAGTTTTCCAAAAAGAACTTCAAATTTTGATTCGTCTGACCACAGAACAGTTTTCCACTTTGCCACAGTCCATTTTAAATGAGCCTTGGCCCAGAGAAAACGCCTGCGCTTCTGGATGTTTAGATATGGCTTCTTTTTTGACCTATAGAGTTTTAGCCGGCAACGGCGAATGGCACGGTGGATTGTGTTCACCGACAATGTTTTCTGGAAGTATTCCTGAGCCCATGTTGTGATTTCCATTACAGTAGCATTCCTGTATGTGATGCAGTGCCGTCTAAGGGCCCGAAGATCACGGGCATCCAGTATGGTTTTCCGGCCTTGACCCTTACGCATAGAGATTGTTCCAGATTCTCTGAATCTTTGGATGATATTTTGCAGTGTAGATGATGATAACTTCAAACTCTTTGCAATTTTTTATTTTTTATACCCAATCATGTTGCCAATTGACCTAATAAGTTGCAAATTGGTCCTCCAGCTGTTCCTTATATACATTTAACTTTTCCGGCCTCTTATTGCTACCTGTCCCAACTTTTTTGGAATGTGTAGCTCTCATGAAATCCAAAATGAGCCAATATTTGGCATGACATTTCAAAATGTCTCACTTTCAACATTTGATATGTTATCTATATTCTATTGTGAATAAAATATAAGTTTATGAGATTTGTAAATTATTGCATTCCTTTTTTATTCACAATTTGTACAGTGTCCCAACTTTTTTGGAATCGGGTTTGTATTTTGAAATAATTTAGCTTTATTGGATAATTTTCTTCCCTGTGTGCAATTAATGACTCGTTATTTACATTTGATTAAAGGTGCTGCATGTCATTTTTTTGACTGTACTAAAGCATAAAAATATATCTCATATTTGCGTAGATTTAAGAAACATGCAAAGTTCAAATACTTGTTTCTCCAAAAAACAATGAGCCAGTTATTCTGCTTTGAAATGTGCGTTCCGTGCCGGAATGTCTGTTTTTGTTTTGTTTCCTTCAGAAAAAGTGTTGCTTGCAATATGTATCTCATTAACAACATTCTTTTTCTTCTCGTAGCTCAACCAGAGGCCAACAGTTGATGAACTAAGAGAAAGAAAGATTCTCATCCGCTTCAGTGACTATGTGGAAGTAGCCAAAGCCCAGGATTATGACAGGAGAGCTGACAAACCCTGGACAAGACTGTCTGCTGCTGACAAGGTACGGGACAAACAGCTGATGTCAGCAAATCTTTACAGTGATCTTTTGGTTAGTCTTCAATTCAATAAGTCAGCACAGAGGAAAATGTTTTCTTTTTTATTATTATTATAAGTGATTCTCTCTAGGCTTTTACTCAATATATTTAAGCGGATAAAAAGCAATCTAATTTGTGTCAGTAGACTTCTTAAACTGAAAAAGCTTGTCAACATGAATCTGTGCATGTTTTACTTGAGGACACATTTAAGGGTGTGTTCACACTTGGCAGGATTGGTTTGATCAAAACAAACTCTGTCTTGATTGCTCTGTTAGTGCGGTTCATTTGAATAAGTGTGAACGCTGCTATCTGAATCTTGGTGTGCACCAAACAAGCAGATGGAGACCCACCATTTCAGGGGGTCCATGTCTGCTTTCAAACAAACTCTAGTGCGGTTTGACTGAAATATGAACACAACTTGGACCAAAGGCATCTAATCGAACCAAAAACATAATGTGATGTCACAAGATGCGACCCTAAAAAGGACAGCACACCTGCTCAAGCACACCTGGTTCTTCTCTTCTGAGGAGCTGCATTGCCCATTACAGCTTCTTGCAGCAGATCTTCGTTTGTGTGTGTTTGTGTCTATTTTGACTCCTTTACACAATTTCATAAGCTCTTTGTGAGTTCTCAACCATTAAAAATACCATCATACGTACACACTAGGGGTGTCGCAATATACCAGTATTGACCATAACTGTGATATTTAAAACATGAAAAATCGATATTGTATGTTAATTATGGGTCTGACAATATATTGTGATAACCGCAATATTTAAAATGAATAATACACATGATAAATATGACACGTAAATAATCTAGCGCCAGCACCTGGTTGACATCCCAAAGTACAATAGGTGGCGATATTTCACCTTAAAATTTTTTTTTTAAGTATTTCACTGCCATCTGACATAAAACAGAAGGAGATGCAGCGCGCGCAGCTGCTATTGCTGTGCAAAATCATGTCGTCTGATAAGACAGAGGAGATTCTCTTCACAGCAGAGCATGTGAACGAAAACATTTTTAGTTTCATATTTATCTTTAAATATTATTATGTATTTTTTAAATTTAATCTATGTTGAGTATGAAAAGTGAACAGCACGAGTAAGATAACTACATCATAAGATGCTCTCAATATATCGGGAGACATGGAGTGGGTCAGACATGATTTTGACCACTTCATTAAGTTTTGTTTTGTAGAAAGCCTTTCATTAAAATGATTTTCATTTGTATAAATTGTATCTTAATTTTAATCAATATTTCATTAACCAATTGCCTGGATTTAATAAATAAGAAGCAAATAAAGCAGACAATATAATTGAGCCGCCGGCGCGATCACTTGCACTTGAACTGGAGTGCGTCTCATAAATAAACCGAAACTCAGTGTATATGCTACTTGCCTCACAGACATGAGAAATATATCTATAGAAAGATTAAAATGACTATTTTTAATGAAACAATTCAAAACGAAAAGAAATAGGCTACTCTCTGATTATGTGATCCCTATGTAATGTGCATTTAAAATGCAGATGGAGACGTTTTGAATGATTTAACATGAAGAGAATTAACAACATTTTGACAGTATATGGTTTGTCTGTGTTCAAGCCATATTGGTTATTTTCATAAGGATAATATTTATAATGCTATGCATAGCCATTATCACTGTATAGAATATTATAAAATAATATAATTTCTGCCTCTAAATAAAATCACACAGCATGGTCTTTAAAATGTGCATCAGAAAGTGTTTTCAGTTCTTCGGGATACATTCAGGCAGTATTTTTTACTCCAGCTTGAAATCAGATGAACTAAATGCTTGTCTTCCTTCACAAAAATTTGCGAAAGACAGAGAATGCAAAAATTTTAAATAATTGTGCCTTGTGTTTATCAGTTGTTTATCAGTATCTGAATACCCTTAAGTGTAGTTGTTGAATGCAATGGTGTAATTCATTGGATTTAAAAAAAAAAAAAAAAAGAATGAAAAAGACAAAATAAAGTAAAGATGAATTTGACTGATAACATTAGGTTTTTTTTCAAGGTTTCCATAGATATCGCGATATATCGATATTGTGAATTCTTTTGGCCATGATAACCGTGGTGTGAAAAATCTGATATCATGACAGCACTAATACACACATACAAGCACATTTAGCCAAGCATACAGCACTGTTTTGAATGTTTGGTAAGTTCCGTCGCAAAATATACATCACAAAAGCCATTTTTTTATTTTTTTATTTTTTCGGTTTGGTGTTAAAAATGACAGCATGAATGCTAAGCGAACCAGGACTAAATGTATCATATTCTTTTTTGGTCCAGACCAAAAGAACTAAAAGTGTGACTTATCAAAGTCCCTTTAAGGCAAGTCATTTCAGTCGGCAGCCATCTTTGAAATAACTCTCAGGCAGCATTTCAGTCATGCAAGTGCAGCTCCTATCTCTTTGAATGGAGAAACATCAAATTCTCCAAAGCTGTTCACCAAGCTTACGGGTACATTTCATATTTGAAATCACCAATGAAATCTGACAACAACAGTCTCATAAATTTTGTTTTTAAATGCTCAAACCATGACAAAAAAAAAACAAACAAAAAATTTTCAAGCTAGAAAAGCCAATGCGCATGCAGTCATAAGGAGGTGTCTCAGAACACTCATGCTGCATCCCAATTCGCCTACTTATACCACACCCCAAGTGTTTACTGTTTTTGTGAAGAAAAGTACGTACTTTTGAGTGTGTAGCAGGAAAGCTTTGGGACATACTACTTCATCACAATTGTGTCTTTAACGGACAGCTCCATCGCTTAGGTACGTGCATCCTGTCACCGTTTAAACTGCCCTGTCAATCATCTTGTCACAGCTGAATCCTCCACATTCAATTTAATTTAGTCTCCTACAGTTTTTGAGAGAAATGTAGTCGCACGTTGATCTGCCAGTCGTGGGTCTTTCATGCGGGGAACTTTCCTCATGTGTTTGTAATTTGCATATTCATGCATTCAAAAGTTAATGTCAATATTAAAGTTAATATTTAGTCAATGTGGATAACATTGACTAAATATCTTTTCTTCAGGTTACCACTCTCGAACCCCTAAACCTCTACTTAAAGTGTTAGTTCTTCCAAAAATGAAAATGACCCCATGATTTACTCCCTCAAGCCATCCTAGGTGTATATGACCATCTTCTTTCAGACAAACACAATCAGAGATATATTTAAAAATACCCTTGCTCCTCCGAGCTTAATAATGGCAGAAACAATGAGGAAAAAAAATGCATCCATCCATCATAAAAATAATCTATACAGCTCCAGGGGGTTAATAAAGGCCTTCTGAAGCAAAGCGATGGGTTTTTGTAAGAAAATATCCATATTTAAAACTTTAATAACTAAAATAACTAGCTTCCGGCAGACGGCCACACGCATCGATTTGCGGCTGAAGAGTGATCTCTGACCCAACATGACACATTGATGAACGCGGAAGCACAGAGGATAGAGCAAAACAAAACACCGGTCACAAATTAGAAGTCTAAAACGAGAAATTTTAAAGAAAAATGTCAGAGGATTTCGATATAAGAGGAGCTTGTGTTTGTTGCACAGTCCTATTTGTTTGAACCACGAGAGTGTCTAAGCTTATGCTACTCCTACATCCTGCGTCATACATCACGTCACAGGTTACTCATTTGGCGCAAGTCGACTTGTGCAGTATGCGTACAGTCATCTGGCAGAAGCTATTTTTTTGAATTTATAGTTTTAAATATGGATATTTTTCTTTCAAAAAGGCATCCCTTCGCTTCAAAAGGCCTTTATTAATCCTCTGGAGCTGTATGGATTACTTTGATTATGGATGGATTTTTATTATTTTTATTTTTTATTTTTTGCTTCAAAATATGGTCCCCCTTTACACAACCATTATAAAGCTTGGAAGAGCCAGGATATTTTTAAATATATTGTGTTAATCTGAAAGAAGCTAGTCATATACACCAAGGATGGCTTGAAGGTGAGGAAATCATGGGGTCATGTTCGGTTTTGGGTGAACTATCCCTTTACCTGTCAGACTCGGATATCCCCCAAGTTTGTAGTTTTTAACACGTTTTATTCGTGTTTGGCCCTGTCCTAAATGGCACAGTTCATGCACATTCGGTCTTGTGGACTTAAAATGGCTGCCACGTGCAGGTGTCCATGAAGTCCATGAGACCATATGGGTCTCCCATTTGTCATTTTAGGTTTCAGAAGGGTGCTCGCGAGCGTCCTCGATGCGAGGCTCGGTTGGTTTATTGGTTGATGCCTGACCATGAACAATAATAATCTCTACCATGAGAGGGCACTATTTTTTTAATTATTGTTTTACAAAATTATTAAATTGATTATTAAAATCTATCTCCGTAAACTCATTACTAGAGCAAGAGAGAATGAGAATAATAAATGTGCATTTGTGTGTTGTAAAGTCAATGTGTGCGTGCATGGTGGGCGTGGGGATATGGGTGAAAAGAAATCTGATTGGATATGACGTTACAGATGGTTAATGTTTAAAAAATCAGGCTCAAAATAAGTAAACGCTCAATAAAACAGCTAAATTCGACTGAAACATTTGAAAAAAGGGCCTAAAACCATTGAGTAGGGGTGGAAAAATGAAGCCTCTTAAATATTGAGGCTTTTCTCTAAACATTACGGGAAAGTTTCAAGATGAGTGTCGAAAACAGCGCCATCTTGTGGCAGGTAAAATTTACAGCAGCCATAAACCTGAGATCGTAGTTCCGTTGTTTTATCCATTAAATACAAATAACAGCCTGATGACGCCAAATGTTTTATTTCAATAATATAATTACATCTTAAAGTTTGGCAATAAATTAAATGGATCAACAAAAAGAATAATAATTACTAATAATACATAGCCTACTGATTGTTTGTAAATTGTGCTGTTATTTTATTGTAGCCTATATGACAGAACATATATGATGTAATATAGTTAGGCTAGATAGTTAGTTCTGTGCCCTGAGTTAAAATCCCTGTTTTCATTAAATATCATTAGTTTTAACTGAGTGTTATATTACAGTAAAAGAGTAGTAAAAATCGTTTATTGGTTGGAGTCAGCCAATGAAATGGGACGTTTTTGTACGCTATGATGTCACTACATAGAGCAGATCGCGCCGTTTTGGTGGTCCATGTAGCAGCCACCCAATAAACGACTTTACTATTACTTTACTTTAATATAAAAACTTGTTAAAAAACTTGTTACTAATGATATTTTAATGAGAATATTGTCTCATATATATGCAAATATTTATCTCCGCATGCCAAGTCGCACTGGATGGCATTGTTCATTGGTCAGGCATCAACCAATAAACCAACCCCAACCCCCCGTTCTGCTCTCTCACATCTGCTTTCAAGTGCTCAAGTCAGTTTTGCAACAGGAATATCGCAAAAAGAGTAGCAAAAGTCAAAGCGCCAGGAATTGAACTTGTACTGCCAGATCTGAGAGGTTGTAAGCGCCGACTTGAAGCTGTACAGCGAATCTGAAGTAAAGTGAAGTAAAGTAAATATGTCTCACACATTTGTGTCTGTCATTTTGTTTATGTGAATGCCATTTTACACATTTGTAACTATTAATCTGCAACTACAACTTCGTAACATGGGTGTTTTGATTGTTGTCGAAACATTCAGCTTTTCACATCAGGGCTGTGAGTGTAAATTTCAATTTATAAATACAAATATTAATACGACAAGTTCTCACATTCAAATCAGCAGACTCTCGAGTTTTGCTACTGAATTACCTTCATACGATTCTAACCAGAAAAAGTAAACCATCCAGATATCTTTGGAATACTCATTTCAACATACTACGATTTGGGACACTAGGTGTAATTTTGATTACTATTTAGGATGGATAGTATGCGAATTAAGACACAGCATGACTGTTTTTATAGCAAACGGAGCTTCTGGCCGCTGCAGTGATGCAATGGCTTTACCAGTTGTTGACTGGTTATTTTATTTACCATTCATAGTAATATGAGTGATGAGTGCACCGTCTTTGTATATCTAAAGTCTTTGCTATTATTTGCGATTCCACAGGCGGCCATCCGCAAAGAGCTGAATGAGTTCAAAAGCACTGAAATGGAGGTCCATGCTTCAAGCAAGCACCTAACGAGGTCAGTATGCGTGTGTAACTCTCTCACAGATGTGCCTCGCTATTTTTGGACAAACAAAATGCCTGGTCAAAAACGACTGGGACACATACATGTGAAATTATGACCGTGTCACCTTGATATGAGTGGATAAAAGGTTCTTCTCTACATGCTGATGACATTAGTGGCCATTAGAGCTCTTATGTATGATCTTACTAAAAATAACTGATTGATGCAACACTATAATCAAATCTTGTCCAATCATATGGTTGTGACTGTGAAAGGCACCTTTGTTGATTTCTCTCCTCTAACACAGGTTTCACAGGCCCTAAGAGAGAGTTTTCTTCTGTGAAGGAAATGCTGAAAGTGGCATTCATGTTAAAATCCTGGAGGTGCCTCTTCCAGAGCCGTGGCTTCGTCCATGGGATTCCCTTATTCTTCCAGCGCCCTGGGCCAAGTGGTTTTGGGGGTGGTTAGCGCTGGAGGCCGCGTCTCCACCACGGGCGGCCACAGGGACAAACCTGAAGAACATCTGCGGATACATTTAACCTGAGGCTGACGGAGTGGAGCGGCAGAGGACTTTTTGATGTTTTTAAGCTGGACTACATTTCAGTGACTGCTAAGGAAAGATGAATCAGTTCTGGGTAAATGTTTGTGTACATGTAACCAGCTCCACTCGAAAAATAAGTAAAAAAAAAAAAAAAAAAAAAAAAGAAAGAAAGAAAGAAAAAAATCTTGAGGGTTAATAAGCCTGCTATAAATGAATTTCATATTTACTGTACAGAGTCAGTTTGAACAGGGTTGTTCATGTGATCACTTGAAGAAAAAAAAAAAAAAACCTTTGTAAGCACTACTTGTCTTCAAAATACAATTTTGGAAATACCCATGCGTTGTTTTTAAGTCTGAATATATATACGCAACAGTTCAAAAGTTTGGGGTTGGTAAGATTTTTTTTTTTTTTGACTCTTAGGCTCATCATGACTGAATTTATTTGATCAAAAATACAGTAAAAAACAGTAATATTTCACAATAATACTATTTAAAATGACTGTTTTCTATTTGTATAGATTTTAAATGATAATTTATTCTGTGATGACCTAATCCTAGTCATTTGTTTGTAAAAAAAAAAAAAAAAAAAAAAAAAACTTACTAACCCCAAGCTTTTAAATGGTATTCAATGCACATAACCCTAACCCACACTCAGTCACTTTATTAGGTGTTCAACTTTATTACCTGTTCAACTGCTCATTAATGCAATATCTAATCAGCCAATAACATGGCAGCAAATGCATTTAGGTCAAGACGATCTGCTGAAGTTCAAACTGAGCAAAAGAATGTGGAAAAAAAGGTGATTTAAGTGACTTATTTAATGTGGCATGGTTGTTGGTGCCAGACGGGCTGGTCTGAGTATTTCAAAAACTGCTGATCTAGGATTTTCACACATAACCATCTCTAGGGTTTACAGAGAATGGTCCAAAAAAGAATATGTGAAAAAAAAAAAAAAAAAAAAAAAGTTCTGTGAGCGAAAATGCCTTGTTGATGCCAAAAGTCAGAGGAGCAGACGGTTCGAGCTGAGAAAGGGCAACAGTACCTCAGCACCGATCTAAGACAGAAGAGCATGTGAAAACTGGGCTACAGAAGACACACTGGTGCCACTCCTGCCAGCTAAGAACAGAAAACTGAGGCTACAATTTGCACCCGCTCACCAAAACTGGAATATAGAAGACTGGAAAAACGTCTCAATTTCTGCTTTCGAACGAATTTCAGCGTAACATGAAAGCATGGTTCCACCCTGCCTTGCATCAACGGTTCAGGCTGCTAGTGGTGTAATGGTGTGGGGACCCCTTAGTATCTTTGGACCCCTTAGTATCAGTTAAGCATTGTTTAATCGACACAGCTTACCTGAGTATTGTTGCTGACCATGTCCATCTCTTTATGACCACAGTGAACCATCTTCTGATGGCTACTTCAGCAGGAAACACACCATGTCACAAAGCTCAAATCATCTCAAACTGGTTTTGGTTGAACATGACAATGAATTCACTATACTCAAATGGCCTCCACAGTCACCAGATCTCAATCCAATAGAGCACCTTTGGGATGTGGAGGAATGAGAGATTGCATCATGGATGTGTAGCTGACAAATCTGCAGCAACTTATCTATTCCAAAAAATTAAGGCTGTTCTGAAGGCAAAATGGGGCAGTCGTGGCCTAATGGATAGAGAGTCAGACTTATAACCCAAAGGTCATGGGTTTGAGTCTCAGGTCCGGCAGGGATTGTCGGTGAGGGGAGTGAATATCCAGCGCTCTCCCCACCTTCAATACCACGACTGAGGTGAGACCCTTGAGCAAGGCACCGTACCCCCAACTGGCTGCCCACTGCTCCGGCTGTGTGTTCACGGTGTGTGTGTTCACTGCTGTGTGTGTGCACTTGGATGGGTTAAATGCAGAGCACAAATTCCTAATAAAGTGGCCGGTGAGTCTATACGCAGACATACACACAGATATGAATATATATATGGGCTACATTGACTACATTGACTACGTTGACTACATTTGAAGTGTATCAAAACCTTTCAACAAAGTTGTCCGAAAATCTTCTTCTTAGGGCAGCTTTTCTATAACGATCACTTCAATGGATTATAATATATATATATATATATATATATAAAGCATACACCATTTATCTTGTTTAAGACATCCATTTTGCCAACATTTCCTATATCCAGCAAAGTAAACCATCAGATTGAAGTGATTTTCATAAAACTGTATTTTTCAGCTTTTTTCAAGGTAAATTTAGATGTCTTTCCAAAAAGGACACCAAATAACCAAATGATATGATTTCATATAATTCATACATTTATGAAGGCTACACCAAAGCACCCATAAAAAAAAAAAAAAAAAAAAAAAAAAACTTTTCAGAAATCACAGTGTATAGTATGTGCAACAGCAAAGTGCTTGTTTATATTTTAGACAAGTCAAGAAGCGATACTGTTCAGGACCACATGGAGATGCCAAAAAAACCTAAACCAACTGCCTTGATATATATACTAATACTGCATATATACTAAAATACACAGCAACATACATAGGACAAATCAACATTATCCTGAATGTGTGTGAAAACAACGTGAATGTACTGAAATGTGTCTGTGCATAAATACAGTGTGCGATCAGTGCGTCGAGAGCACTCATACATGATTTGTTTGCGCATCAATATAACGTTTCAGGTTACGTATGTAACCATAGTTCCCTGAGAACCAGGGAATGAGACTCTGCGTTTGCAAGAACGCTTTGGGGAACGTCACGTGACCCAGGTGTCTGAAAGCAACTATCCAAAAACTCCAATCCCTATTGGCCAGCGACAGCCTATGACGTAATATGGCGCAACCCAGACGCATAAAAGGAGCGCCTGGAGAAACAGAAGACATCTATCGTCTTGAGGGACTGTTCTGCAGGCAGGCAACCCGAGGCATGGCAAGGAAACACAGAGTCTCGTTCCCTGGTTCTCAGGGAACTATGGTTACATACGTAACCTGAGACGTTCCCTTTCAAAAGGGAACTTGCCCTGCGTTTGCAAGAATGCTTTGGGGAACAATATACCCACGCCGCCATGCTAGAGGAGAGTGCATGCAAAAAATATGGCTGACAAACGTCGAGCAGTTTTGAAGGAAACGCTTAGCAACTCACCCTCGGGTCACACCAGGCTTTCAGTGACGGCATTCCCTATGGCCAACAGCCCAAGCTGAGCCTACAGAAGGCCTTCCTCTATAGAGAGAGAAAGCCTAATAAGGCTGCTAGAGCATCTGAGACCAACTTTTCCGTAGACAAAGTGGTCTCTTCTAGTGAATGAGTCCAGGGAACCGAAGGGAACCCCAAACCAGTCACTAGAGGGGAACGAAGTCACCTCCAATGCCACCAGGGAGGCCGACCTGGTCTAAATTAAGACAAGCTTAGTCTTGGCCAATCCCTGTCTGAACACAGAATCTCAAAAACGCATCCTTCACAGAAGGGAGCGGGTAAAAGTGACTGCAAAAGGGCAGGAGCAACTCAAACCCACGCGTAGAGACGGGCATCCTGGAGAGCAGAACTCAGCTGAGTGCTATAAACCCTCGTATTGAGGGGAGTATAATCCGCTCATCCTAGGATCTACTCAGCGCTTGATAATTTGCACTGAGGAGGCTGTGCGCTAGAGAACCCTGATAGAAGGGAGCACAAACCAGCCTGGGGCTGATCCTCAATGGGAGGCCTCATGGAAGCCTTCACCTAATGATCAGCTTAGGGAGCTAAGCACTATTACACAGACTACCCTAGCAGGGAAGTACAAAGCTCGACCTAACAGGTAGACCATACTGTGGGCACATAACCATGGAGGCCAGAAAGGGCCTACATCATGATAGTAATTCTATGTGGAGTAAGACTCACATAAGCCAGAGTACTTTGTCACAACAGTAAGACATTCAATGGTGGCCTGCGAAGGCCACCTTGAACACTTATCTCACTGGAAGCAAGAAACATGACCTCAGTATACAGCAAATGAGACTGTGAGGTGCCCACATAACAGTCCACCTAACACAATCCAACAAGCAGTGTACTTGGTAAAAGGAACCCTTTTTACTCTTTAAAGCAAGAGGAGTACGACATATGCCATCACGCACTATGGAAGGCCCCAATGACGGGCCTACGACCTCAGCAGACACGTGGCGTCAGCTCGTGGAAGTGTTTCCAGCACCAGGAAGGACAACTAACCGCACCATAAGGAGGTTAAATTATCGCCTGTGGCCCTGGCCAACCAGAAATGTACTCAGTAAAATACTTGTAATTCTCACCACGAGAGGAGTACACTATTACATACACCAGCATGTTCAAAAGGTGGCCCCAGAGGGGCCTGTTTGCAGAGTAAAAACACAGACTGTGCCAACATGTGAACTAGAAAGGAGGCCTGTAGGGGCCTACCGTTCCCATGACACGTGGCTTCAGCTTGTGAAACTATGTGAGCAACTATGACCAGCTAACAGCACTTGTTAGAAATACAATTGCTAACTAGAAGGAGGCTATTTAACCATAAGAGCCTACACTCAAAGTTATATGCAATATAGCTGTTAACAAGATCACAAAAAGGGAGCTAATAGAAACCAATGTCTCCAAAAGCAGCTACATGAAAAAGCCTGCTATTATGAGAACAGGTGCTAACCTGTGGCAGCATAAGTAAGCTCACATATAATGTAGGGCAAAAGTCTAGAACTTAAAAGCAAACACAGCGCTTTGATGTATATGCTATTTCCAAAGAGGAAAATAATTTTCTCCATACAGATTCTCAAAACTGTACTGAGCAATAGAGGTTGGATGCTAAACATTAGCAACGTCAACTCAAACTTGATAAAAGAAAACAAGTAGCTCAGAGGAAAAAACACATTTTCCACAGCATAAAGTTCTATAAAGTGGGGCCTAATACACACAGCATGAACTTATCTACGCAAGGATAAGGGCCTACCACCTGAGATAACAGCATCAGGGAGTCTAAAAAACAGTCTACAACCTAGCTGTTAGACTCAATAAATGCACCTACATAGCAAGGGGATAATGGGCATATGGCCTAACAACTCCCTCGGGAGGAGGCCAGAACTAGGAACTATACAGCCTGACAAGGGATAGTATACATAGGGTTATAAGTAAATAACACACCTAACCTAGCTCTAGCCTGGCCGCTAAGCTATGGGCCTTCTTACAGGGCCACAAGCCTAGTGAAGCCTGGGTTTCACCTCCAAATCTCATGGATAAGAGAAAGAAAGTGAAGCTCACAAGCAAACAATGTCAGGCGGCCGATTAGGGCCGACCTAAACATACATATTAACTGAAGTGACGAGTGCTAACTCAAACTACTCTAGAAAACAGCAGATGAGAAGCTAAACAGATGGCTAAGAGGCGGCCATTTTGTGGCCTGCACAACATATACTCTAGCCAGTCTATCAACTTCAGTTTGCCCCAAAAAACCCCCTAATTTCTCTGACTACATGCTCAGAAAAACTATACAGGAAAATAAGGCCTTATTTCAAACATATAAAATATAGACCTTCCTGCAGCTCAAAGACCGAAGACTCCTAATGCTCCCTTTTTTTTTTTTTACATGAAAGGATGGAATCTAAGGTTCTTTTAAGCCTAAACGATCCTCTTACTATCAAACAGAAACAGCGGGCTGACATAAATAATCACTATGGGCCCAGCCATCAGTCTGACCATAAGAAGCATCTGAGCATGATATATGTTTATATATTACACACACACACACTATATATATATATATACATACAGGAGGTGGAAAAAGGAAAGGAGAGGGTAGATATAAATCACCCTATGTTTTAGCTGGGGAATCGATTAAAAACGCAACGGTGTTTACAATCGATCACCCATCTCACTCTCGCTTCTTCCTCCTCCCGTCTGCCTGGGTTCAGATACAAATCTGAATGGCTAGGGGTTTTTCCATGCCCTCCCGATCTCAAACGCAGAGATCAGAAAGGAATGGAAAGCCATGAAAGCTGCCGCATTAATGGACAGAAAAAACCGCTCGTCGAGCCGTCCGCACGCGGCCCCTTTCCTAACGCGCTCTCACGGCAGCTGCAGCCCGCCGAGATGCGCGTCCCAAACACACACAGCAGCTCCGCACACACACAACAGCCAGAGGAGCGCTCGCACCGGACGCGATGACGTCAAACACGAACGTCATCGTCCCAAACACACACAACAAACACACAGACAGCGCCCTCAAGCACTGTCTATGCGCGCTCCTCTCCAGACAGAAAACACCCAGAAAATGTGTATATCAAGTGTCAAACCCTGGGACACGGATGAACACACTCTCTTGAACGTTTGTAAGGCATATATAAAAACCCTACCGGAGTTGATATAGTCGCGATCAGACAGAACAGGACCGAAAGATGATGAGATGTCTTCTGTTTCTCCAGGCGCTCCTTTTATGCATCCGGGTCGTGCCATATTACTGTCGCTGGCCAATAGGGATTGGAGTTTTTGGATAGTTGCTTTCAGACACCTGGGTCACGTGACGTTCCCCAAAGCGTTCTTGCAAACGCAGAGCGAGTTCCCTTTCGAAAGGGAACAGACTCACATGTGCTTCTGAACGTCTTTACTCTGAGTGCAATCCTCATCCATCAAAACTTTCATAGCAAGAAGCTGGTTTGCTTTATCCAGCCGAGAAACATAGTTTGCATATCATCTGGCCATACAGCGGTGATGTTTCGATGTTCCGTTCAGACAGAAACAGCGCGATGCGGGAGCGCTCTTCAGATACAATGACACACTATGACAGAGAGTTTGTGTTTTAAAGCGAAACAGACACTGGAATGAATAATTCTCTCTGCCATCTCTGATATAATCAGCATGGACTTTAAGATCATCTAACTGCGTAACGTAAATTACTTTATGATGCAATTTCACCTGCTTCCATTTTTTTTCACGTTAAGGATTTTGAATTAATTGATAGATAGAAGCAAATAGTCACTAGGACACTAAAAAAAGTCACAGTGCCTTCAACTGCATGTAAAGAAAACAAACCAACAAAAACCTCAGTAAAGTTCTGTCTTTATTTTTCAACATCTCCCATAAATTGAACCCATGAGGTTTGCTTATTCAGTCCTTGTTAATGAATGCTTAAATGTTAACTTAAGATGGTTTCAGAATCCAGCATCCACTTTTTAATTTCTGCGCACATAAATCTAAAAGTGAGGTGCGATGTTACAAATAAATGCATTAGTTCTTACATTACATATAACATTTACTTACTTTTAGAGAGGCTTTTCACAACTATTCATTATTCATATTAAAAATCACAAGAAAATATGTGAGCAAAAACCATGTGCAGCCAACCTTTTTTTTTTTTTCCAAGGAGTAACAAATATATCCAAGCTTTTGAGTAGTATTGTTTTAAAAGAACATAACATTAATAACATTAAAGCAAACAAACATATATAGCTTATATAATGTAGTTTTCAAAAAAGTGTATTTGTTTTTTTCAGGTCAGAACCTGGATGCATCTGGGAAGAACAAAGACTGCAGTCCTCTGCGCACACTCGTCAAATCTTCATCTTGCTACAAACACGAGAAACTGAATTCAGTCCTGAAGAAATGTATGTGAATTTAAGTATTAAATATCTGTCCCACTTGGGCTCTTTCTCACCATTTCTTTGAAGAAACGCTCCTGAACTGACTTCATGTTTTTCTTCATCATAGACACCTGCAACAGAAGCAAACTTGTTTCAAAAAAGTTTCTATTCTAGACAATCAATGCTTAAAATGACTTGAACTGTTCTAACTACAGATCGACCGATAATGATTTTTTTAATAACCAATACCTATTATTTGCATGTTTATGTGCCTGATAACCGATATACAGAAGTTTTATTTAACACTTTTTAAATACTCTAATTTCTGCAGTTTTACTCCCTCCTTGCATAGAAAACAAAACACACTTCTACATCAGTAAATAGTCTGAAAGAGTGCAAAAATTCTAAATAATATAGTGCACTGTCACAAAAGTGTCTTTTTTAAATAAAATCTTTGATCAGGTAAACAAACAGGTAATGAACAACAAAAAAATTCTACTTTAGTGTAGCTTAATCCCAGTTGAATCTTATTATTTATAACTGACAAATCAAATTCTACTGAATACCTGCTGACAGAGCGCTGTTTTTATCTGTGCGTTTACACAGAACGTCTCTTGCGGAGATAATAATTAATTTCCACAGAGCTATAATTTAGATATAATTTAACTTGTGCGTTATTCAAGTTAGGTTGAGCTTCTGCTTATGTTCGCTGATCAATGTTTACATGCAAATAAAAGCCTAAATTAAATCTTTTCATCATAACAAGCGATCAATTCTCTTCAGAAAATTTGGACTAAACCGCTCAATTCATATGGATTAGTTTTCCGATCTCTTTATGAAGTTTTTGAAGCGTCAAAGTGGTAGTTACAAAGTCAGTCAATGGAAGGAAATCTGACAGCATTCTGTCATCAAAAATATCTTAATTTGTGTTCTGAAGATGAACGAAAGTCTTACGGGTGTGGAACGACATAAGAGTGAGTAATTAATGACAGATTTTCCATTTTGGGGTGAACTAACCCATTAATATAACTTTAGAAGTTTTAAACAAGTGGATCGTGTTAAAAGCTGCATATACGGTGGCCATGCTGGATCATTCCTGAGCATAAACCAAGCAAGTGAACGGGACTATAAATGTGTCTCTATTTTTTACCGCCAAGTCTACACTACATACAGTGCTTCACACACCTAGACTTTACTTGGCCGGGCCACCCAGGTATAATAAGGGCCGCCCAAGTATATTTGGAGGCACATTTTTTCTTTTATCATTTTTATCCTCTTATACTTTTATATCCGCCCAAGATAATGAAACCATCCACGATCGATTAACTAGTCGTTTCGTAACTGCTCGTTACGTGTGTGTCAGAACTGTTTACTCCCGCTAATATTCCCACGGGCGCTGCATTTTGCAAAGTCACAAGGGGGCGCTGTTGCGCATTCTACAAACTCGTGCAACAGCGTTTCAAACTGCTTCAAAGTGATTCTCAATCAATGAAAAGCGCAGATTTATGCCAAGCGATTGCTAATGAACAAGTTGATGAATTATGACAATGTCTACTTTATGGCCTTTATATAAAATGTTTTATACGGTTGTAAAAATCTGAAGGATCAGCCTGCAATAGTACAGACATTTCAAATTAAGAGTCCCAGTGTATTTCGGGCTTGTTTATAATTAAAAGTCACACGCTAAGTTTTTTCTTTTGGGCATTATTGGTATTTTGGTTACACAATAAATTGTAATTTAATTTCCATTTAATTCATAGTAAATTATTGTAGTCTCCCCCACAGGAAGAAAAGACTAAGAACATTATTTGACACATATATTATTCATTTTATAAATTTTACTAGTAAAATCTGCGTCCCATTCATGAAAGAGACACTATATGACAGCAAGGAGAACATAGGAAAAGGAGAACCATTTAAATGCTGTAAATTTGCATATTTACAATGCATAATAATGCATAATAGTATGTAATTAAATGTAATTGCTATGTAATTAAATGAATTTCTATAAATAAAAAATACTGTTCAAAATCACACATTATTGTTTATCACATGTAGTAGACCTTTTTGTGCTGTGGGTAATAGGAGGATTATTCACCGACTACCACCGCAAGTATATTTCAAACCTGTGGGAAGCACTGACATATCAAGCGTTTATGTATCATATCTCATTTGTGCTTTAATGGCTATTATCGACACCGGTTTTGTTACCGATACCGGTTTTGTAATATCGGGAAAATGCTTAAATATCTGGAAAAATATTGGTAAAACCTATTATCAGTCAATCTCTAGTTATAACCCAATAACTTCAATTATCAAACTATTCTGGACCACACAGATTCAGATACTCACCTCCAAAGAGAAGATTTGTTCCTCATACTCTAGACAATCACACACATCAGTCTGAATCGTGCTTTTTAAGCGCTGTAGTCTGAAACAACAAATCAAGACAGAGCAAGCTAAGCACTCAGTTTACTAATCCAATGTAAAAACTGCAAATAGAGGGGATTAATAATTCAAAGCATGAATCAGTCACTTTGTTTGAATCTAGAGAAATAGACAAATTCTCTGAAACACTGCAACATCCCCCCCCAGCTTTTTGGTGTGCATGTAAACACTAGGGCTGCCCCTAATAGTCGATGAGAAGAGGCTTAGTTGAACAAAATTGGTATTAGTCGGTTAGTTGCAGAAATAAAACAAATAAAATAAATAAAAATACACAGGAAGTGGTGAAATCAAGCCATCTGTAATGGACAGATCGTTAACGGCAGGAAATCCAAACATTCGCCTATCATTCATCAACCTCAAATATGGCTTATCACTTGAAACATGTAAGTAGTCTAACGCTTTTTAACCCAGATAAATGTGCGCCATTATTTAGTGCATATCCAAGTGTTTGTGTGAAGAGCGCTCTTACTGCATGACATGGAGGCGCCGGTGCGATCACTTGCATTTAACTTAAAATACTGTCAGTTTTGGTCAAACAAATAAGAATAATCCAACATTCAAAACTGTAAATGGTTTGCTTTTATTTCTGTACACTCACAATAACGACAAAACGTTGTGCTTTTGTAAAATTAAAAAAACAAACAAACAGGATGTGGATTTCTGCCGTTTTGGTCTCAAGTGAACTTGAGTGCGTCACAAAAATGAACCGAAACTCAGCGTATACTTGCCTCACAAACATGAGAAATATATCTATGGAAAGCTTGAAATGTCTACTTTTAAATTAACTGACTAAAATCTAAAACAAATATTCTCAGATTAGGCTTGCTGCAATAGTCGGTGTTGACGGTGTTCAGCCGCAACACCGGTTAACATCACTGCCGTTGATTTTTTTATAGTAATAAAAATCATTTAGTTCAGTTAGAAAACAGACACTTCAATTAAAACCTGAACGCATCTGCTCAATTCAGGGTGAGCTGAACGAGGGTCTCAGCACAGACCAGCAGGAGGAGATTTCATTTATCACGAGAGTGAGGAGCTGACTGACAAGACGATGGTGGAAGATTTTTTGGATTTTTGCAATATTTTGGATTTAAACCCAGTGCTAATAGGGAACCTGCAAAGGATATGTTGTGGTTTTCTAGTTCTTGTATTTTTCATTAAGAAAAATAGCCCACCATTCAATCAACTGCTGCCCCGAATTGGCGCTAATATAAAAGCGAAAGTAAAATCCGCAGCATTCATAGTCTATTGGCGTGGAGCGTTTTCAGTTCATTCTTATGGAAGCTCAACTTAATTAAAAATGCTTGCTCTGCACTGTTATGAATGCCTGTGCGCATTTTTACTTTTGCTTTATCTTAAATTAGCGATTTAAAAGCGAGGTGCAAAAGAGGAGAACACCCCCCTCCCATTGATACCGGTGTTGTCACACGTTAATTAACCGGTGAGAAAATTTCCTCACCATCACAACCCTATCTCAGATTATGAGAAACGTGCATAGGCACATCCACTACTGCCGAGATGACGAGTCAGACTTTATCTCTGCAGCCGAAAACACACAAAACACCTAGTTTATCAATAAATTATTAAATGTTCACGCCACATTCATAATCATTATGTTTGCTGGTATGCTGCTGCAAGCTTTATGTGTCAGTTTGGCACGGATTAGGCTATGTATTATATCTAAGCGATTAAAGGCTTATTATTATGACTTATATGGTTAATTAATATAAACGAGCGATAAGTCAACTAATCGCTTAAAAGACATATAGTCGATGAGAAAAATCTTTAGTCGAGAGCAGCCCTAGTCAACACTGATTAAATGTTCACTTTACACTGACTATCTTAAGCAGCAGGAAGAACACAAATGTTATTCATATGTTGTAAATTGAATATTTTAAATAAATAAACAGCAGCACCCATAACAGAGATTTTTTTTTAATTATGCAGCCCTAAGTGCATTAAAAAGTATATATTATATATATATATATATATATATATATATATATTATATATACAGTACAGTCCAAAAGTTTGGAACCACTAAGATTTTTAATGTTTTTAAAAGAAGTTCGTCTGCTCACAAAGGCTACATTTATTTAATTAAAAATACAGTAAAAACAGTAATATTGTGAAATATTATTACAATTTAAAATAACTTTTTCTATTTGAATATATTTCACAAAGTAATTTATTCCTGTGATGCAAAGCTGAATTTTCAGCATCATTACTCCAGTCTCCAGTGTCACATGATCCTTCAGAAATCATTCTAATATGCTGATTTGCTGCTCAATAAACATTAGTGTGTACAATTGTACAAAATATTTGTGTACAATATTTTTTTCAGGATTCTTTGATGATAGAAAGTTCAAAAGAACAGTGTTTATCTGAAATCTAATCTTTTGTAACATTTAAATGTCTTTACTGCCACTTTGATTGATTTAATGCATCCTTGCTGAATAAAAGTATTCATTTCTTTCATTTCTTTTCAAAAAAAATAAAAATAAAAATTCTTACTGACCCCAAACTTTTGAACGGTAGTGTATAATGCTACAGAAGCTTTGTATTCAGATAAATGCTGTTCTTTTGAACTTTCTATTCATCAAGGAATCCTGAAAAAAAAAGTACACAACTGTTTTCAACATTGAAAATAATCATAAATGTTTATTGAGCAGCAAATCAGCATATTAGAATGATTTCTGAAGGATCATGTGACACTGAAGACTGGAGTAACGATGCTGAAAATTCAGCTTTGCATCACAGGAATAAATTACTTTGTCAAATATATTTAAATAGTACACAGTTATTTTAAATTGTAATAATATTTCACAATATTACTGTTTTTTACTGTATTTTTAATTAAATAAATGTAGCCTTGGTGAGCAGACGAAACTTCTTTTAAAAACATTAAAAATCTTAGTGGTTCCAAACTTTTGGACTGTACTGTATATATATATATATATATAAAAAAAAAAAAATGTAACTTGCCATACTCCAAATCTAATCTTTTGAGCTGCCCTTTTTCAAAGCGCTAAAGACATCACAAGATTCTTGCCATAATAACATTACAGAGCAAACAAGAGCATTACATAAATCTTGCACCTTGTTAGCTATTAATGGCTGGAAAATCTTGTTTGTTACTACAAACCAGAATGACCCACAGATTGTTTCATAGTCATGAACAGGTCTTGTGATTACATATTATGCATACAGAAAAGTTAACAAGGGAAGATTAGTTAGCTGGGAAATCTATGGCGCTCATCTTATGTTCATCCAACAGCTGTTATATTCTCACCTCTTGGTTCCTTTCTCTCTGTATGTGTGGAAGGCCAAGGTCTGCTTTTCCCAGTAAGTCTGTAAATAGTTTGATTAAATCAAAGGCCATTAACATATATATTTACTCGCCAAAGTCCATTTTTAGTCTTATTATTAGGCACTTGGCGAGTCAGCACACCCACCGTCAGTTCCTCCTCCATGCTTCTCAAAACAGTGTCATCTTGCTCCAGGTCTTCTATTTCGCCCAACAGGACTTGTTTAACTTTCTCCAGCCTTTGAGAACTATACAAATACAGACAAAGAAAGCAGAAGAGGTAAATATCAGACCTGCTATAAGGCAGAAACTCTGATCGCTTTTTAGTCAAGGGTCAAGACTGACCTGTACTGGTGTACTTGGACACTGACAGAGGACATGTGCTGCTGTAAGGTCTTTAAAGACTGTTTGGTGTAAAGATCCATTGTCCTGCAGCGATTCTGACAAGCACACAAGACAAGTTATTGGAAAAGGTTAATAAACACTCATTGAATGCTTTAAGATATGCAGCGGGTTTTGCACACGAGGACATGAATCCTCGAATGTTTGATGGAGCTGGAGTGTTTAGCCAGGGCTGATTGAGTGAGAAACGTGAGAAGGCAAGCACCTTGAGCTTCCTCTTAAGCTCTGAGCTGAACTGATGGCAGATAAAGCCCACCTCCTGAGCAGGCTGGGTCAGGTCTATGTCTGCTTCCACACTGGCATGCCTGCAACTGGACCTCGTACAAGATGACAGTGTCTCCACTTCCTCAGCTGCAGGAAACACACATACACGAGTCACAATTCAGAAGCAGTACAATACAGCTGAACTTCTGAATCATTCAGTTATGAGATTTTCTTGTTTAGAAGAAATGTATACATTTATTTAGCAAGGATGCATTAAATTGATCAAAAGTGACAGTGAAGACATTTTTAATGTTACGAAAATTTCTATTTCAGATAATTGCTGCCCTTGTGAACTTTCTATTCATCAAGGAATCCTGAAAAATGTATCAATTTCCTCAAAATTATAAAGCAACACAGCTGTTTTCAACATTCATAATAGTAAGAAATGTTTCTTGAGCAGCAAACCAGCATATCAGAATGATTTCTGAAGGATCATGTGACACTGAAGAATGAATGCTGAAAATTCAGCTTAGTATCATAGGAATAAATTATATTTTGAAATATATTACAATAGAAAACACATATTTTAAATTGTAAAGACAGTTAATAATATTGCTGTTTTTACTGTATTTTTGATCAAATAAATGCAGCCTTGGTGAGCACTTTCACTCTCTTGAGTCTCTGATTACTGGAGAATGTTGTTTCCTTGGCCCTTTTATTCAGGCCTGTCTGGTAACTTTTCTTTCTTCTTCCATTCTCTGCGACTATGTCCTCATCTTCTTCCTCTGAGCTGCTCTGATCCTTCACCAACAGTTTAATATTGGGGCCTGAGGCACAGCAACATTCATTCACAGAATCAAACAAAATCTGAGCTAGTCTCTTAATCAGGAAACTGAGAACAAGGCAAGAGCAGCAGAATCACCAGCAAAAGTGTGTGATGAGTCAGCAGTGGGATTAATCTGTGTCTGGGAAAGTTAATGAAATTCACATTCAGTTAAACTGACTGCAAAACCTAAATGTTCAGTAATGTGCTGTGTTATATTACAGACAATATCACATATCAACACAATAAATCAACAAGGGTTGCTTAGTTTCTATTCTTGCTGTGTCATGCTGGGTAGCTCTTGCTTTACATGGCTGTATATTAAACATCAAATATGTTTTGAATGGCTGGTATTTCCATAAGGGAAGAAAATCCTTTAGGCTGGTAACTTGTTGCACTATACCTAGTTAGGATGACACATAACCCTTTTTAAAAGGTGATAAATACCCTTACTAGGAGTCCAGTATTTATCAGTAGGCACAAACAGCTTTCTGGGCTTCATTTTCAGAGCTAGCTGAGAGGGAGAAGGAGCCTTATTCTCTTTGTCCTCCTCACTGTCCTCATCTCCCTCTGACAGAGCAGCGGACTGGCACGGGATGACATGCTTGTGGATGACTGTTGGACCTGAATGGCAATTGACACAAAGAGTACATAAAATGCTTGTTTTTGTATACTAACAAATAAAATACAAAACCACAACATAATTAAAAATCTATTCACCTGACTTAAATTCTGGTCTCTCAGCCTTACTTCCTAGCGTCCTTGGTGTTTTCTATACATCAAACAAGAGTGAAGTAGTGTTACTGAAAATATACTACTATTAAAAGTGTAATTGTGCTTAGAAATAAGCTGTTAAACCTGTACCTCCAGCTCAGTGCACATCATGGCCATGTTGCTCACAGATATGTGAGAAGATTGGCTCATTGTCACAGAAATGACAGACCTCCTTTCAAAAGATGCTGGGCTGGTTCTGTTCATGTCATCCCTTTTCTCCTCCTGGAGGTCTGGATAGATGGGTGGGGAAGGCAGGGTGCATTTCTCCCTGATGATGAGGGGCTGAGTTTGGGTCAGTAATGAGTGGACCGGACTCAGCTCAACCTGCAGGAGTGGGACAGAGGGACAGGAGTGAACTTCAGTGGTTTTCAATCCTGGTCCTGGAAACCCATCGCCCTGCACATTTTCTATGTCTCCCTTATTGAACACACCTGATTCAGATCATCAGCTCGTTAGAGGAGAGCACTCCATCAAAGAGTATAGAACCCAAGAGGCAACACTTTTTGGGTAACAGCCACTAGACAACATCCCCAATTTTTCTGATGCATGTCCTTAATTTAATTTCATCTGTTGGTATTAATTCAGTGTTTATAATGCTAATACTAGATCTTTTAAAGAATTTTAACCCAAACTGACTGGGTTTCTAGAGAGCAAAGGTTTTGTGAAAAAAGTGGAAGACTTAAACACAAAGTCTGTAAAATAAACTGTTAAAAAGATTTGATGATCACTAGTGATAGTATTTTATTCTGTGTTGTCATCATTCAGGTTGGATTTTAAAAAGCAGCTGATATTGCCATAGAAACTAGTGGACTGCTGACTCACTTTCACCACAAAATAGCAGAAACGCAGGGCGCCATTGTTGCAATGAAGCGTTCTATTTTAGTGTCGCTTCTTGTTAGTGTATATTCTTTGGCTCCATGAACTGAACCAAAGAGTATAGAACCCAAGAGGCGACACTCTGATACTTTTTGGGCAACAGCCACGAGATGGCGCTCCGGTAGCGCGGCCGCCATTATGGGGTGAAAATACTAACTGGACCATAGAATCCTTCACATCTTACACACCCAAAATCTGTCACTGCCAAATCAGAAGCGCAAA
Source organism: Culter alburnus (assembly GCA_028476615.1). NCBI lineage: Eukaryota > Metazoa > Chordata > Actinopteri > Cypriniformes > Xenocyprididae > Culter > Culter alburnus. The sequence continues at coordinate 232,554 of JAOTNS010003909.1, forward strand.
AGAACATTTTTCAAATGAAATCATCAGTAAATTGTATGGCTCCTACAGTAAATGTTGTATTGTCTTATATGGTTTTATTTTACCAGTTGTGGAATCCAACCATTCAACCATCTGATGTAACGTAGTTAGCCTACTTTATTGAGTATTTCTATTTTATGCAACTTTACACATTTATTAATAGTAAATTAATAATTAATACATTTAAGATCATCATGTTTGCAGCAAACAATATATTTCAGACCTAGTGGAGTAATAACAGTATCTAGGTCTGAATTGAAATATATATTGTACGTTTTAATGGATCACGCTACAAACATAACGATCTTATAATACATGATGCATTGCTGTGTCCGTTATCACATAATTCCCACTTTTGGACACTTTTGCTTTAACGGACATTAGACAACACTGCAAATCAAGCTGTTATATTCATATATTTACTGTCCAATATTCCCAATTTTTCTGATGCATGTCCTTAATTTAATTTCATATGTTGGTAATAATTCAGTGTTTATAAGACTTTTAAAGAATTTTAACCCAAACTGACTGGGTTTCTAGAGAGCAAAAAGGTTTTGTGAAAAAAGTGGAAGACTTAAAACAAAGTCTGTAAAATTAACTGTTAAAAGGATTTGATGATCACTAGTGTTTCAATAGTATTTATTCTGTGTTGTCATCATTCAGGTTGGATTTCAGCTTTTAATGTACTTTTTTTTTTTTTAACAAAGCAGCTGATATTGCCATAGAAACTAGTGGACTGCCGAGTTGCTTTCACCCCAAAATGGTGGAAATGCAGGGCCGCTGCTAGGCTTTCAATGGAACGTTCTATTGACTGTCGCTTCTTGTTAGTGTATATTCTTTGACTGAACTGAAGGAGACACTGGCTGCGTCCGAAAACCTACGTAGCTGTCTTGCTGCCTCGCTGTCTTATAAGAGAATGACTTGTACGGCAGCGTTTGTACATGAAGGTACCTCACAAAACTGATTTCGGACAGACTTCTGAGGCAGCGTAACAGTTTAATGATCTACAGCAATATAGCGTGAGCTTTGGTGAGAACTAAACAAATATTTAATTACTACAGTAGTAATTTCTCGATAGAAATGATATCAAAATTGAAATATGTTGGTCAAAATCGTACATTTATACACAAACTGAGCAGCAAATGCAACTTTCGGACGCCATCTTTATTTTTCTAGCTCAACTGTCACAGAATGGAAAGTACAGGATTGTGGGATATCAAAGGCAGCTAAGGATACATCTATGCTTCCTTCAAAAATCGATCAGATGAAGGTATCTCAGGAAACAGGAAGTGAAGCTAACATTGGATTCGGACGTGCCTTGATGCCTTCCTTGAAATGTGCCCTCAGAAGGCAGCATTTTACAGTTTTCGGACGCAGCCAAAATGTGCAAAGCGGTGGGTCCCCAGGACCAGGATTGAAAACAATGAAGACAAAGCTCTCAGACTAAATCTAAAATATCTTAAACTGTGTTCCGAAGATGAATGGAGGTCTTACGGGTGTGGAACGACATGAGGGTGAGTCATTAATGACATAATTTTCATTTTTGGGTGAACTAACCCTTTAAGGTTGCATGAGACAAACACAATAAAAAAATAAAAAAAATAATTTTATTACTTTTTTGTGGTGGGGCCAAAATGTAATTGCAAGAAGAAAAATTAAAATTAATTATTTTATTCAGCATGTTTTGTTTGCATATATTGTTGCGAATACAATGAAATTCGTACATTTTTAACTGTGGTCCAAATACTTTTTGGCCTGTATGATCTGTATGATCAGAACTAGCAATAAAATGAGTCTTAAGAGCTTTAATGCAGCCCATTAGTACTTGATCTATCCATGAATGTGATTTGGAAACCTGCCCTATGGCTGTTTCATGTTTACCTGAGCAGCAGCTGGATTCTGCTTACAGCTTCTGGAGGTTTTGGAAACAGGTGTTATGGAGAGAGAAGGAGGTCTCACAGCACCTTTATTCCCTGATGTTTTACAGAGTGAGGAGGCTTGGATTTCTTTGAGAGGATGGAGAGGCTCTAGTGGAGGAGAGTCGGCTTCGATTGGAGAGATAGACAGAGAACGGAGAGGTGTAGTATTGGATCTCAAGTTGGTTGTTAGTTTTTCATGTGCTACAGAGAAAAATAAAATGTAAATAACACAGCAGTTAACAAAAGATTGTTGACTTTGTTCTAGGATGTCCAATTATTAAATTTAGTGATTCAGCATTAGTAATTAACACAACTATTCATGCCCCTGACTTGTATGTAAACTTTCAAATAAACATTTGAATTAACAGCCATACAATTATACAAACTCATAGCAGTTTAATTCCTACATCTCATCTTCTCAATGGAGGGAGGCGAGGCAAATGTGGAAGATAATCTTGAAGCCCAAGATTCTTTCTGTCTTCTGGCCGACCCCCTGAGCAGATGAGGTCTTCTTTACTGCGAGATGCTCTGGACTAGACATCTTCTTGCCATTATCATTCCTCTGATCTTGTTGAATCTTTGCAAAGGCTTTATCTGCATTTTTCAGTACATTCTTCTCATTTTGTCGTCTGGAAACATCTACAGATGTTTTCTCTCTTCTTTGTTCTTGTCCTGTGTTTTGAGCTGGGATAGTCTGCTGAAATGCTGCTGGACGGCCAACTGCCTTTTTCTATTTGGAGAAGAACAAGACATAAAGTTCATCAGGAATGTTATTATTTGACGATCTAGACTCTGATAGTCTTCAATAAAGGCAATAACACTAATGAAGATCCGCTTGGACTAATTGTGCTGAAAGAAAAATCACATGCCTTAGGGGGTGGTGCTTTTTCGTTCTCTGACAGGCTGGACTGGTCATCCGAGTCAGACGTCTCTCTGTAGGTTTTGGTCAAGGCTGCCGCTCTCTGAGGTCGTCCTGTAGTTTTCTTATTATTGATGCTTGGCTGCCGTTTATCCTTCTGTTCAGCCACTTTCTTCTGCCTCTTCTGTTATTCACCCAATCCAAAAGAAAATTGAATGATTACTATCAATGAGTGTGAAAACACACAATAATACTCATTCAAAAAAGTGTAACAAACTTATGTACAGGAGGGAAATATAATGGAACAGTGGTTCCCAAACTTTTTAGCTTGGGGTACCCCCTGAAGGGATTACCATCCTTCTGCGCACCCCCTCTCTTCCACTTCGACTGCAGTCACACCATTACTATTAAGGGACAATATTTGCCCCCTAAATTGATTTTCCAGTGCATGTTTTTTTTTTTCCTTTATAAATAACTTTATAAAATAAATAATGTTTTAAATAATAAAAAAATGTTCAATAGAGAAATATGCAATGATGGTAAAACTAAGTAAAATGTTTAAATATTAAACTAAAACCGCCAGTAGGTGGCAGCAAGTCACTGTTTTTATGAGTGAGTCATCGAGTCATTCATTCAGTAATGAAACAAGTGGCTGTGAATGAATCATTGACTCTGACGATTCGTTCAAAGCCTCAGAATTGTTCGCGAATCAGACGTGTGTTGTAGTTCTGCTGTGGTTTTCGTCAGAACTATTATTTCATTGCAAAATAGTTTAAATACTGACAGTACTGTGTTTAAAATGTACATTTTATTGACCTGTTGTATAATGTCACGTTTGCAGTCGTGTGGATAATTGAGAACAAATGCATTCTTGCTCGTTATCATCATTAAATACAAGAACTCACACAAGGTATGTTTTTGTATCGGAGAAAGTTTGAGTCTTAAATCGAAATTAATCCATTATCTGTGTCTATATTTGTTCTTCATGCGAGTAAGTGCTAAATACCCACTTTTACAAAGGTGCATTGTCAAGAACGACAGTAATTTAGCGCGATTTAAGGCAGCAGATTGCACACAATCTATTATATGCATGCTGCTTGTGTGGATACAGTCATTTTTGACTGCAAATGATGAGGTAATCTGATTAAATGTTCTGTATTTACGACATTTTGCAGTTAGAAATACATGCTCGATTTTAATATTATTTTAAGTTAGAATTAAATTAACTACTCAGCATTTGTTCGCATACCCCCTTTTGTCACCTCACGTATCCCCAGGGGTACGCGTACCCCAGTTTGGGAACCACTGTAATGGAAAATAGGAATGCTCTTGAAAAGGTCATTATCTATGCAGAACCACTCTGATATTCAGACTAAACTATGCTGCAAAAATGCTTATTTCAGAAATTAGTTCTGCTTATGACATTACATCTATGAGCACATTACCTCAAAATCACCCATATTTACCAAAAAACACCTATTTAGCAATTTGACACAGGCATTCTTACTTATTTCACATGCAGAAAGGTTAGCCAATCATAATAGAGGTAATTTACAAAATGTCTTATCTGTATCTGTTAGGGTCACAGACCTTCTCCTCTTTTTTGGTGCAAATATTACAAAATTGAAAAATAAAGAGCTACAATATGGCCCCTTTAAGACATAATTTGTGAAATTATAGAGCCCTGGTTCTTACCCGCTTTGGCTTGATTGGTTCTTTCACTGTCTTTGGCGAAGACAATGGTGTATATGGCGATTTAACTGAAATAAAATGAAAAGTGTAAGAGATTATCTGGTGCAAGAGGAAGTGAAAGCGGGAGAGAATAGTTACCAATAAATTGTGTAGTCCTTAATTAAATAGATTCCACCCATCTTCAAAGTGATGAAGATGACAAACAAGAGTTCAAAACACTAGTGCCGAAGATGTAATGCCGTGTACAAACCGCACGATTTTCAAAGTCATCAGATCACTGTTCTTCTCACACTACACAACTGTCTGGGGTAGGGTTCGGACGATAGACGAGGCTATCGTCCATTGCCGATGACCGACAGGCATCATGATGTTAAGCCCGCATTCCCTCTTTCTCCAGACGTCCGCCATATTAACGGTGCATGTATTTGTCTATGATTTCCACAAAACTGTCAGCGAGTAAAAAGTCAGGGCTAAAATCGTGCAGTGTGTACCCGGCATAAGACATCTCTTCTCTAAATTATAGAGTTCGGTGTAGCATACATGCAGCGTCAGCTGATGGAAAGGTGGTTTTAACTGGCTGCCTGCTGTAGTCTGCCACTTTGGGTTTGGGTTTCCTGTTGGCAGAGCTTAACCAGCTAATCTCTGTCATATTGTCTGTGTCTGTATCACTGAACAGGTTTTTCTTCGCATTTATCGTAGCAGCCTAGGGTGTAACAAACATAAAAGCATTAAATGTGGATTTTTAATAGGGATATGTTAAATCAAATCCCCAAATAATTTAAGAAATGTGAAACCTTTGGAAGCTGAGGTCTTCCAGCAGACTTGGAGAGAGTCGGAGAATTACTTGTTGCACTAAAAGAAAAAAAAAACACTGTAAATATACAATAAAATACATAATACATTAATAAGCAGTCACATGTCCAAAAATATGCAAGGTTTCTTTAGAGATATTTTAACTGTCCACATAATTCTACTGAACTCTGCTGTTAGCTTCACCTGTTAAACACTAGAGGGAGCTGTTTTTATAAATTAACAGAATTACCTGCTTTCCACTCTGGATGCATCAGAGGATTTCTTTCTCTGAAGAGGACAATTAAGAACTCATTACAATTATTATCATATTTTTTAAATAATATAAATATAATGACAAGGGGTGTCCATACCACACTGATTTTTGGCGTGACCTCTGTAAATGCATAAATATCCCTAAAGAGATCAAACAAAAATGAGTTCATTTATAACAACCATTTTCAAATATACTTAGTTTAAGGGAGTGAAATCAGTAAAATGCAATACTCAAGCTTCTGGAATGGCCTTTTGGATTTGTGCAAGCTTGAACTCTTGGCAGCAGTTTTCTCCTGTAACATGATGAGTGGAAAAAAGTCACATTCAAAAGATAGCATCACATTTACAACTGAATCTATTAACTTACATTACAAATATGTCTTTCTAAACGACTTACAGTGGAGGATGGATGGCAGCTCTTATTGAACAGATATCTGAAAGTGAAGGTAACATTGTGATTGCAAGTGAGAACCGAAGAAAAGGTGAGGCATGAATGAAAGGTCAGTCTGTATCACCTGTTTGTAGATGCAACGTTAACCTGGGGCCTAGGCTCAGGGGATGCTGCTTTGGCGCTTCTCTTATAATGACTGGATATCTTCTTCACCATACTGTCTGATGCATGTGCCATCTTCAGAACAACAACAAAGTTCAATACAATAAACCTCTGTTTTCTTTTATTTATGGGATATTAATTAACAGGATAGTAGAGAGAGGACATGAAATTGTGTGGAGAAAGGAATGGGATTGTGAAAAAAGTACACTTTGGCATACTTTTAAAAAAGTGGAATTATAGAAATAGTATATACTTTAAAAGAATATACCGAATGTAATGTTTTCTGACACCTACATGCATGTTATTTACAATTAAATGACAATGTATTATAGTTTACACTAGGGATGTTAACGATTAACTGACTATCGATTAATTGTTGATAATATACATTTAATCGATAAAACTCATCGACCATCGATTAAGCAGGTTCATGCACGTGCGTGCTGCTTAAACGCGAGACATGTAAAGCAACCACGAGGAAAAATTAAGCGGGCGCACCGGAGTTATGTTTGGGGCCATCTATAAGTTTGCGTGTGCACTCGCAGCCTTTTTTTTTGTGCAAATGTAAGTTGTAATATTGTGTTTATTTTGTGTAGGCCTATCTATATCTGATTTATCTCATTTAGGATGCATTTGGTTAATTAACATCTTCAGCTTAACAGCTTCAGCGCACGCAGCTCAAACAGCAATGCACAACAATGACTATGATTGGGACTGTCATATTACATAACATTCTAAAGACAACAATATTGAAATAAAACATTGTAAATTATTTGGGTTTATAGTTGCTATTTAGTTGTTAATCGCATTGCTCCAGGAAGAGCGTGTCCACAATATGACTCATTCTGAATAGCACATAACTTAGTTCAAGTTCTCTTGTACATTTGTGTAATTTTGTGCAGATATAATTTGTAAAATTATCTTTATTTTGTACATATCTGATTAATCTCTCATATAGAATGTGTTTCTTTGAGTTAAATAACGCGCTTGCACAGTGCTCTGGTTTACCGGTGTTCATTCAGCACTTCAGCGAGCACAGCTCAAACAGCAATGCACGACTAATAATAACTATGAATGAGACTGTCATATTACATAACATTAATGAGAACACCATTTTAATAAATAGTTGTGAATTCATTGGGTATTGTTGCCGTTTTCAGCGCGTTGTTCCAGGAACAGCGTGTCCATAACAGTACGCATTCTGACAACACGCATCTGAGGCGGCGTTGGTGACACATTAGTCATTATATTTGATTATTAACTGAGTAATTTAATAAACGATCAATCACATCAACTCATTTTAAAATCCTACTAGGCATTTATTTAGATTAAAAACCCTTCTCATTCATTTGGTGAGGAACATGGCGTTTTGAGCAGCATTTGCAAAACCTGTCTTGCCACTGTAACAGGCGCATATTGCAGTATTAAGGCTAACGATTAATCGATTAATTGATCATTCATTTAAACGACGATTGATCATGGGAATTTGTGTAAATTGACATCCCTAGTTTACACTTATATTAAATGCAATTGGTTTGCTAGTAGTTTTTGCTGTGGTATCAAAAGTCGAAACAAGAATTGTGAAATTTAAAGGTGCCCAAGAACGTTCTTTCACAAGATGTAATATAAGTCTAAGGTGTCCCCTGAATGTGTCTGTGAAGTTTCAGCTCAAAATACCCCATAGATTTTTTTTAAATTAATTTTTTTAACTGCCTATTTTGGGGCATCATTAACAATGCACTGATTTACACTCGGCGCCGCCCCTGCCACACGAGAGACACGAGCTTCCTGCCACACGAGCTGTCGACTATATTACAGTGCATTTACAAAGTTCACACAGCAAATATAACCCTCAAATGGATCTTTACAAGATGTTCGTCATGCATGCTGCATGCATGCTTCGAATTATGTGAGTAAAGTATTTATTTGGATGTTAAAAGTTTTATTCTGAGTGAATTTGAGGCTGTCCTCCGTGGCTAACGGCTATTGCTACACTGTTGGAGAGATTTATAAAGAATGAAGTTGTGTTTATGCATTATACAGACTGCAAGTGTTTAATAATGAAAATAGCGACGGCTCTTGTCTCCGTGAATACAGTAATAAATGATGGTAACTTTAACCTCATTTAACAGTACATTAGCAACATGCTAACGAAACATTTAGAAAGACAATTTACAAATATCAGTAAAAATATCATGCTATCATGGATTATGTCAGTTATTATTGCTCCATCTGCCATTTTTCGCTGTTGTTCTTGCTTACCTAGTCTGATGATTCGGCTGTGTGCAGCTCCAGACGTTAACTGGCTGCCCTTGTCTAATGGCTTTTTATAATGTTGGGAACATCATGGGCTGGCATTATGCAAATTGGGGCGTTCACCCCGACTGTTACGTAACAGTCGGTGTTATGTTGAGATTCACCTGTTCTTCGGAGGTCGTTTAAACAAATGAGATTTATATAAGAAGAAGGAGGAAACAATGGAGTTTGAGACTCACTGTATGTCATTTCCATGTACTGAACTCTTGTTATTTAACTATGCCAAGATAAATTCAATTTTTGAATCTAGGGCACCTTTAACTGGTATTTAAAATGTTAGTATAATAAGCTTATTTATTAGAATACAAGATTACATGAGTCAAAAACAATTAACAATTAAATTGATTTTTTATGGTAGGCCAGTGAAAATTTTGGCAGGGCAAATAAAAATTTGAAATACAGGCCCGCTAAATCCTTAGCGTCAAGGCCTGCTATTCAAGTACTTAAGTGGCCTTTTATTTCATTATTATATTATCTGCAAGTAGTTTTTTTTAAATATACGTTTAAGATTTGAATTACACTACAAGTGCACATTCAATACAATTAATTGCACTTCTTTTTCTTCCTTTTTTTTTTTTTTTTTTTGAAAATGGTCAGGCTTTTCACTTTCAATTAGGGTAACTCTTTATTGTTTATCATGCGGTGTAAGATTAGGTACAGATGGCTACAATGATGACGTCTATGTAGATCCTGTTTTCTTGTATTGATTCCCACACTGAAATTGCACTTCTTTTTCAACAAGGCCTTATTCAAACCTGTAAGTGCCACATCTCAGTGTGCCTAAAACAAATCAGCTCAGTTCAAGTAATAATAATAGTGATGCTTGCCTTAGCAAACACTAATAATACCTCTTTATAACATAAAGACATCTATTTGAACTAAAAGAGTCTCACATTCTCACGGTCTGATGCATCGCCCTGAACTTTGCTACTCTCTCTCCTCTGTTGTGTAGGTCTAGCAGGCATGGACCTCACTGATGTCTCCACTTCCTCTTTCTCTTGAACTGTAGTCTTGGGCTCTAGTGAGAAGCCTCTCTTCTGTGGGGCTCTCTGGGCTGCATGGCCATCTGTACCCTGCTGCTCTCTCAGCACTTCCTCCAATCTCTGAGCGAGCTGGGTGTGCAGCTGATTCTGGGTCAGGGTACTAGATGCACACTGTGCCGGGGACAGACGCTGAGGAGGGGGATGAGAACTACCATCTGGAGATGATTACACAGAATGCAAGGTTACACAAAGCCACCTGATTCATATAGTGACAACATATCAGAAAAAAATATTTCAGAGAAAAATTCAATAGAAATTCAGTAGACACTCTGACAGATGCAGTGAGTAAAAGTCTTTTTAACTGGTTCAGGACCAAAAGAACTTGCTCATAAGTCAAAACATTACACAACATAAGTGATGGAGGAGTAAAAATGACAGTAAATTATTATATTTTATTATGAAAAGGAGACGGCAGAGCGATAAGAGACATGAAACTAGCACAGCTATGTTGGAAAGTGGTTCAAACAGTCAATTATAGTATAGAGGTCATAGTACAAAAAAATACTTGACTGCAGAATGCCAAGATTGGCCAAACACAAAACTGAGTATTCAAGAGTGCCATGTAATATAGTTTAATGTCTTTGCTAATACAAAATACTTTACAAAATAATCACCTTAATACTCTCTTCTATCTGCTGTCACTCACCTGATACAGAGCCATTTTTAGAGCAATCTTTTTGCAGAGCCAGCAGTGATCCAGATACGGAGATTCTCCTTTTGCTGGAGTTCAAGCTCCAGAGACCTGGTGAACTTAATTGTAATAAGTAACGGAATGACATACATTATACAGAGTCCTTTCCACAATGAACGTACTGTTATTCTATTACCCAGTTAAACAGTTTGAGAAACTGTAACCGAAATGCCAATAGAAATGCACTCACAATGAGCTACCCTTTCTCACAGGTTGGGAGTCTGGGACTATGCTGTTATCTTTCACAAAAAGAAACAAAATAAAGTTAAAAACATTCAAATATGTTAATATTAGCAGTGGCATTCCCTTAGTATGCTTAGTTCATATAATACCAAAAGTGTTCTCTTCATGTTCTTTGTCAGCTTGCACCATCTCTACTACTTTGTCTACAGGAATATTCTGCAGAAAACATGTTTTTATAGGGTTAGATGCCAATAAGTCAAAAACATAATGCATAAAATGAACAATCTAATAAAATAATGTATGAAGTACTATTACTGAAAAAAACAAACAATTTCAGAGCACCTTGCGGTACTTCTTTGCTTTAGCCTTTACTCTGTGGTCTTTTTGTTGGTCCTCATTCTGGGGAGCAGGGGTTGACTAATAAGACACACACAAGATTTACTGATATTACCAAAAGATGTATATGGCTTCATTAGTTTCACTGTGTTTCATAAACTTTATTCTTCATTTGTTAGTCTGCATCAGTATAAACTGCCCTGCTGAAAAATCCAGCATAAACCAGCATGAACTCCATGTTGTCCAGGCTAGTTTATGCTGGTTAGAGCTGGTATTGTGCTGGACTAGCTGGTGGACCAGCAATTCTCAAAATTGAGCTGGTGTAGCATTCTCTCTTCCCACACTGGGGACCAGCAAACCATCAGCCTATGCTGTTCCCAGCATGCAAAACATACCTCATGCTGGTGACCATCAATACTGGATTTATCAGCAGGGTTGGAGAACATTTTAAGTATCTGAAACTGTCATAAAAAGGTTATACCTGTGCTTGAATAACATGGGCCTTCTTTTGGTTGTTCTCACGGTGAAAACTAAGAGAAGATACATTGCAAGATGTTTTGGACATCATGAGGTCTCTAAGCTCAATTTCCTTTTTCCTCTCTGAAGAGCTCATCATCTGAAGAGCTGGTTTCACCATTAGCTTCGACACTAGAAAAAAGGCATCAAGCCAGTTGTAAAACTTCATATCGCTTTTTTAAAATTACATAAAAAATCTACAGGTGGCTGTGTTAAAGAAATTTCACCATAAGTAAGAGATGATCTTTACAATTCAAAATGATTGTTTATGGTAATCGACAACATTCCAGAGCTTTGACTTGTTTTATTTGTTTGAGCCTTGCCAATTTAAAAATTCAAGCGCAAGAAGATGCGGACGGGAACTCAATGCATTACTCGTGCATGGTGTGGGAATTTTTCTGTGCGCAAACATCGGAAGAGCACAGCAGAAAGCCAGTGTACGAATACAGAATTGTGCTCTTTCATGTCTTCTTGCACTTGAAAGGACAAATTCACACAAAATTATGTAAAAAAGTGCATTAGGTCTGCATTACACATAACCAAGTTCATTCTCGTGTGTTACGCAGCACACTTGAGCTTCCGGAAGAGGTTTGTTCTCGTGCGTCATTCAGGTTCGGTTGAGAATCTGTTTATGTTCGCTGATCAAGGTTTATATGTGAGTAAAAGCCAAAATTAAATCTGTTCATCATAAAAAGAAAATTTGAACTAAACCGCTTGATTCATATGGATTAGTTTTATGATCTATTTATGAACTTTTTGAAGCATCAAAGTTCCTGTTGCAAAGGCAGTCAATGGAGGAACAGAAATCTCTCAAATTTCATCAAAAAGTTCTTCCTTTGTGTTCCGAACGAAGGTCTTACGGGTGTGGAACCACATGAGGGTGAGTAATTAATGACAGAATTTTCATTTTTGGGTGAACTAACCCTTTAAAGTGACAGCAGCCTAATATTCCTGCTGCTGTCTGTGTTTTTAATGTTAATCAAACAACAAATGCGAAAGAAAAAATGATCTATATTTAATTTATACAGTGAAGACTCTCCAGTGTTGTTACGTGATTACTTTATTCGGTTTCTATACCTGAAAACTGACCTGTAAAAAATATTTATTGCCATTGGCAGGTGTGGCAAAAAGTTAGTTTTAGGGCCTGTTTTCAACCCAAAGCATTCCTTTAAACATGATAAAATGTGTAAAACAGGGAGTACCTATACTCTTACTGTGGAAATCTATAAAGCTATCTGTGAAATTCTAGATTAGATAGATTTTCTTACTGATTAAACTGCTTAATAGACCTACCTGAAGGCAGCACAAAGCTGGAGGAACAGCTTCCCTGTTGACACCCCACGGATACCTTCATCTGTATAGGGGTTACCATCTGAGAAAAAGAGATTTGTCCTCTTAGCTCTGGAGAACAAGAGACCTCTGACCACTATGATGCCATTAACATGTGGACACAGAGCCGTAATGACAGCAGCATTAACAGAGGTGAGTCAGTGCTACCATATTTCAGCTGTTAACAGCTTTTAGAGAGAAAACAGGGTAAATGAGGACAACGGTTCACCAAAGTTAATTATATAGGCCATCTAATTTAATAACTCGCTTGGACTACAAAGTCAAATAAACAAGCATGATTATAATTAAGCCCTGATGAAGCCAATTAACACTCTGAGGTCTGAGGGTATCGCCGGCGATACCACCGTGGTTTTTTTCTTATCAGTGTGAAAGAGACTCAAAATACTCCGTCAATGTTGCACATACAATTAAGAGTTATACACCATTTTAATCTGTGGAATATCTTCTTTCATTTGTGTACACTCAGAGTAAAAACAAAATGTTGTGCTTTTTGTAAAATAAAGAAAACTAACATGATGCGTGATCTCTCGTCTCCCTCTGAACAAAGTCCAATCTGATAGTTCTCAGAAAATGAACTGTAACTTAGTGAATACTAATGACAAAAAAATTACACTTATGTCTAAAAAACGTTAAGATGTCAGGTTTTAAAACATATAAGTCAAATCGAAAACAAACCTTCTGTGTTTATGTAATCTGTATGAAAAGAGAGCCATGTCAGAAGTCTGTGATTCAGCTCATTATCCGCTAATACGGCCACGCCCATGGAGCCAGCGTTATTCAAACGCAAATTCAGTCAATACATGCATTCGTCATCTCAATCGTGTATTTATTGTCTTCAAAAGTGTTTTGAATAGCCATATTTAGCGATCTCTTGCCTCTGTTAGTTCCTTGATTGTCACATGATATGCCTCTTCTTTTACTGAGGCATTTGTGGACAAAAGGGGCAGAGCGCCCTCCGGCTCAAGTATGAATTAAAAACACAGCATCCAGCGCTCATAATGATGACAATAAATATAGAATAATAAATATTACTCCTCTGTATAGAAAATTGATATAAACATATGAGAATCCATCAATATTTCTCCAAATGTGTATGCTTTTAAGCATATTAAGAAATTATGGTCAATATAAGATTTTAAGAGTCAAAATGTGAAGCTTGAGTCTTAGATCTTTTTAATGATGTATAGTTTGTCAACTGCACATCAACATTTAGGCTCTATAATATAACAAATATAGTAGCCTATATGAAATGCCCTAGAGGTAGGAATGTTCAGACGCGTTGCATCACAGAAATACATTATATTTTAAAGTATATTAAAATAGAAAACCATTATTTGGTTAGAGACTTGAGACTTCTTTTAAAAACATTATAATGGCAATGTGTTCAATCTTTTGACTGGTAGTGTAATTTAACATAGGCCTATACAAAATTTTCTTCATATCATGTGCAATAATACGTGCATGCATGAGATCACAAAAATCATGTTTTTTTTTTTTTGTCCTGAGTGGACTTTAATCCTGTTATCAGCATGATCACAGAGGGTTTTTTCACAGCCTACCTGACTGAAAGGCCTCATTAATATGCAAGTCATTTCAGGTCATTATTATTCAATTCTTTTGTCTTCTCAGGTGAGAATCACCCATTATACATGAGGATTAACGCCTCCATGCATACTGTGTTTCTTGACCAAAAGTGTCTTAGAAAATTTAAATCTCTCTATTGTTTTATATGAAGGAGTAGGAAGGATAATTTTTACTTCATTCTGAAGCAAAAACTCTAGTCTACAACCTCCAATACCCAGAAGTCTTGTGAACACAGTTTTAATATATTTTTTTGGCCTTATTTCAGTGACTTAAGTTTTTTGTTTTTTTAATAACCACACATAAACGTTATTCCTTCAAAAACACAAACATGTACATACATGTTCCTCACATATTATTGTAGCTTAGTTTGTGCTGAATACAGTGTAATGACACTTTTGTCATTAATATGTTTATGAACAACTGAAAAAAGCACAAATGTCAGGGCATGTCAAAACTTCTCCAGGGCCCCAAAAATCCTCAGACCCCTGAGGGTTAAGCTGCTTTTCCACCGTCTGGCTTAACGGTTCTAAGAACGGTAAGGAACGGTTCCCGTTATATTTCCACTTGAGCCTTTTACGGCACGGCACGATTACAAACCGTTCTCTGCCCAGAATTCTCAGCACGGTTGGCTTACCGCGCTGAACCGTGCTGGTAGAATGCGTGTAGTGATGTCGCCACTCAGGATTGGTCGCTTGTCTGTTGCCTGGCTACCAGTTTCTCTGTAGCTGGCTAAGCATGCTATTTGAGCAACATAAACACAAATTAATAATAAAATTAAAAGAAATATCTGATCATTCTCCTTAATGTGGTTGCTACTTACATCTCATATTGTCTATAAACTCTTGCATTACCAAGGCAACGACGCTTTTGTATTACATTCTAAAGAGCTCTGTTATCAGCTCCACAGTGGAAAATGTAACCATCCGTACTAGCTGGGTCGGATCGGCACGGAATGGGACGGTTTAAGCAAAGAGAATGGTTTGGCCCTACGGTGGAAAAACGGCTTTAGATAACAGATATTTTCATCAGGCAGCTGTTGTTAACAAACAAAGAAAAGGTCTGGTTTCTAAAATCAGACAAGCAGGTGTTTCACAAATGGCTTGAGAGGGAGCAATATTCAGCTTTGACAATAAAATGGCATTAAAATGGTCTGTGGTCAATTCAAAACATAATTATGCTCTATAAAAGCTAATCCTAAAATAGACAATTATAATACTTATGTTGTGAGCATCTTGTCTTACCTGTTGGGGGATTGTATCTGGTGTTTGATGTGTGAGAGACTGGCAGGGAATGCCATGCCTCACTGATGATGACACTCTTCCCTCTACACGCAGAGAGGGGGACACTTGACTTTCAGGGACAAAAACCTGTTCATTTAACATATACCATCACAGTTAAATTCTTCTAAAAAAACAAAAGAAGATAAAAACCCACACCTCATAACAGAAAGCCATCTACAATGTCACAATTCACCTTAGGAAGAAGAGATTGGCATGTTTAAAAGCTTCTTTTAATCTTGACTCACCTGTGAACTTTCCTGTGAACTTAGATTGACGTGAACAGGTGTTTTTGCAATAGAGGTCTTCCTAACAGACGTCTGACATAAAGCAAAAGGGAATACATGAATGTTGATATGCTCTGTGACAGATGCATAAAAGAAGTTATTGCACATTTAATACAAGTGTTTCATTCCCCTTAGCAGATTTAATCAGACATTAAGGCTGTACAGCTTCTCCTGCTCAAAGGCTTATGAAGTAAATGATGCGACCCTAATAACCACATCAAAACATGCATTTAATCAACATCTCAATCTATTAAAAACATTATGGTATTATAAACATGGTATTGTTATATTACTCTTTATTAGAGTACATTGGGGTTTGCACTGAATACACTAAAATACATGTAGGGCCCTATAATTTCCGCGATCATGGAATCGCGGACGGAATCGTGGAATCCATTCATAAAAACGGAATTTTACTATATAACGCGGAATGTCATGTAATTTGTCAAATTTTTGATGAATGAATTAAAAGCAGGTCAGTACACTTAAATTAAATTGCGATATAGACTAGTGTCTGTCAATATTAAACCACAAAAAGACTATTTAAACATGAATCCTGCATGCCTGTGTGCCTCTGAAATGAATGATGCGGAAGCGCAGTTTCATTTACCTCACACACACTCGCGCGGGGGCGCACACACGCTGAAGCACATGCGATGCTCGCGGTGTTTTCATCCTCTGTCGCCTCACTATATGAACGCACAAATTCATCTCCAGAGCTGCTCTGAAAGTCACTTCATCAGCATTCAACCGCTTCTTTGAGAAAACTACCGTCATAAACACAGAGAAACTCAAAGCTCTAGGCAAACCGTCAAAATAAAAGTTCGATTTAACTTGACAGAAACATTACGTTACTGTTGTACAGTAGAATTTAGATAAATTAATTTAACAATAAATTATTAAAATATATTTTTAAACAATAATTAGGGATGCACCGAATATTTGGCCACCGAAAATTTTCGGCCGAAAATGGCCCAAAAGTGCATTTTCGGTTTTCGGCCGAAAGACTTTTATCACCGAAACAATACGGCCGAAATGTTGTGATGACGCAAACAGAAACCGCGAGATCAGCTCCTCTGATGCATCTGTAGCGGACGTTATTCCTTTAATCGCAGCACTAAAGCGTCTCCTAAGCGAAGTGGTTGAGACGGACCACGGAGTGAAAACAATGAAAAGTACACTCTTAGAGTCGGTCAGCACACGTTTCACTGAGATCTATTCGGATCCTCTGCACTTCATCGCGACTGTACTTGATCCGCGTTATAAAGACCATTACTTTGATGCGGAAATAAAGCAGCGCGCACAAGAAATGATCCAGGCCGCGATGGATGCGGAGAACCCGTGTGGAGACAGAGAGGGGGCAGCGCCCAGCGCAGGAGAAGGAGATCAGAGCGCAGAAAAAAAACTTGTCTCTCTGCACCAGATGAGGGGCATGCACCCTCGTTGTCTGATATGTTCAGTGAAATCCTGCAAGAAATATTTACTAAAATGTTTAACTTGACCCCACTCATGTGTACATTAAATAATAATGTACAGGACATTATTATTTAATGTACACATGAGTGGGGTCAAGTTAAACATTTTAGTTTGAATTTTATTTTATACTGTGCATTGTTGCAATGTGCTAAATAAATATTTGCAATATACATATTTGTAATTGATTTATTCTTTGAAACTTTAATATTAATTTATGCAATTGCAATGCCTTGATTTTAGTAAAGTTAGTACACAGTCATTAACATAAATGCAGTGGTATTAATAATTGGCATAATTTCTTTCGGTGTTTCGGTTTTCGGCCTTGGTTTCCTCTTTTTCGGTTTTCGGTTTCGGCCAAGAATTTTCATTTCGGTGCATCCCTAACAATAATCTCAGTGTTTCTTCCATGTTTTAATTTTAACAGTAAAGCTCTGTTGTGCAGCACATGTTTTGACAAAAAAAGTTTAATTTCATGATTAAAAGATAAATTAAATGGTATACGTTCATTTGATTGCCAGAAAAATTTAAATACACAACAGAACTTCTGAAAAAAAAAAAAAAATTCATAAAAATATATTTTTTAATTAATAAATATTGTTGTTTTTAAGAATTCAATTAATTAGACATGCTTTTTGATTATTAAAATGGAATTAAACCATTAAAATGGAATACAGAAAACAGAATTTGGTAAAAAATAAAATTTGAGGGGAAAGAATAAAACGTCTAACATAGGGCCCTAAAAAAATTTAATTTTTTGTTAAACTTTTATTAAATTGTTGGTAAATTGGACAAGATTCATTATTTCAATTAATTAGACATGCTTTTTGATTACTAAAATTTAATTTAACCATTAAAATGGAGTCCATTTAACCATAAATAAAATGGAAAAAACGGAATCCAGAAAAATTAAAACGGAAAAAACGGAATTTGGGAAAAAATAAAACGGATTTCATAGGGCCCTAATACATGCTCTGATTAGAACATTAGAAGTACTGGTTCTTGACATTTATACTCTTCATTATATCTTAAAACTTGGACTTGGATGTCCATCAGGCAGGTCCATCAGTGATCTTTTAAAATAAACGTCAGCCACATCACTTACCCTGTTTTTAGCCTGACCATAAACATTCTCAGTAACTCCCAGGATGTCTAGAGAAGAGCTGAATTTGATGCACACTCTGGAGCCCTCTAAGCTGTCGATGCTGACAGGCTCAGTCAGAACCAGATGAAGAGTCTTTCTTCCACTCTCCTCTGTGAAGTCAAATATAGACAGACGTGTGTTTACAGCTTTGAACAAATCCTCAGAAAGATTGATATGGTTCCAGAACTATTGTTTTTTTGAGTCTTGAGATCAGTGACTGTTGATTGTACTACCTTCTACTGTGTAACTGTGGACCTCATTTTCAGCAATACACAGAGTGTTCCACTGGCCATCCTGACAGGAGGGAGAGACATCTAATGTTCACACATTTATTCATTTTATTCATTTTCTTCCATAAAAACTGTCAAAATGTGATTAAATGTGAGCCAAAAGCATATTTATGTTCTTAAAGGTGCAGATTTCTGAGAAACACTGTTGAAAGTGGATCGGACAAAGCAGCACAACACACTTGTAGCCAATCAGCAGTAGGGGGTGTGTCCACTCATAATAAGGGAGGAGAGAGAGAGAGTGAGATTCAATGGAATCAATTCAATGGAATCAATTTAATGGAAAGGATTCAGGAAGAGAAGACAATGCTGAATAAAGTCGTAGTTTTTGTTATTTTTGGACCAAAATGTATTTTCGATGCTTCAAAAAATTCTAACTAACCCACTGATGGTCACATGGACTACTTTGATGATGTTTGTATTACCTTTCTGGACATGGACAGTATACCGTACAAACATTTTCAATGGAGGGACAGAAAGCTCTCGGACTAAATCTAAAATATCTTAAACTGTGTTCCGAAGATGAACAGAGGTCTTACGGGTTTGGAACGACATGAGGGTGAGTCATTAATGACATAATTTTCATTTTTGGGTGAACTAACCCTTTAATAGCGGTTGACTGACTCAAATTTCTTAGCTAATTTGAGCATTCTCGCAGCTGCATTCTGTATTTTTTGGAGGCACGTCAATAATTATAATTATAAACAGAATCAATTATAAAGTAAAGCGACAGTACAGTAGTCCATTCACGTAAAAACGTGAATGCTTTCTCAAAATCAAGTTCATAAAAAAGACTTAGTTTTGGCTAAAAGGAGTAGATAAAAGTTACTAGATCCAACAACCGAATTTATTTGTTTGTCCATTTTTAAGTCTGTATCCAAAACAAACCCTACATTTTTTCCACTAGCTGTAATTAAACCAGACAAGGGAGTAGATTTTAAGCATTTACTATAATTATTTTCCAATGTCAAATGTAAGATTGAGAGACTATAGGGCCATTACCTGGGCATCCTTATCAGTCACACAGAAGTAAAAAGAGATGCTTTGACTTCCTAGGTTAAAGTCAATCCAGAACGCTTCAAGATTTTCATCCTCTGGCATGAGCAGCTGTAAACATTATAATAAAGAAATGTACATTTATGTATTTCCATACTCATTTTTATTGGCTTTTGTCCCATATTAAATGTAAAAACTAACCTCATGTTTGTCTAAAAATGCCTCCAGGCAAGGGTAGGAGTACACACTGTGAGAAGATAAACAAAGACATGTTATACAATCTTTAAAAAAAGAGAAAGCTGTCAAAAGATATTAAGTACCTTCTCCCATCTCCTTGCATGCCATTCACCATATTTAGAAACTTCCTGCAGTCCTGTCACAAAGACACACATACAAAAATCATACTCTAAAATTCTATGCAACCAAAAAAAATTCTGTTAATGTGAGGCAATATTTACAGTCTCAAACTCAGAATCCTTAATCTTCTTGAATGCAGAGGAGACAAATGTCATGGTAAACCAGGAGTCAGCTAGTTTATTCCTCTGAGCTGGTGAAGTCATTCTGCAGAGGGCCTCCATTAAAGATACCTGCAGGTCATAATCTAAACAGCGGCAGAAATGTAGCTAAAGTCAGTCATAGTATGAGTGCAGTTTTATAATGATCAGTGTTTTGCAAATAGTTTTGTAATGATCATAACATTTATAATACTTTTGAACTACGCTTCATTATACATCTATAATCACACTTTCTTCACTAATCTTTCCAAGTATACTCACTACAATGGATTTTTGCACTAACCTCCACCTTTTAGGATTCGACTAGCCACATCATTCCTGATTAAAAACAGAAAAGACTAAACATTTAAAAGATACTTTGAATAAAAGAGTAAATGTGTCCACAGGAGCAAAAGGGGAACTTTTTAAAATGTATCGTTAAGTATTCAAGAATCCTTCGCGACACACGATAGTGATAATGTATCATCATCCAACATACATCATACACGAGGCCTCTTGAGATGACAAGATCTTCTTCTTCTTTTTCAGCTCCATGGGAATCTTTGCCAGAATAGCATTGAGTTTCCTTGCTGCCTGTCATTAAGAGAGTAAATAATAATCCTTCATACATTCCCTCCTGTAATTAAGTCATCTATTTCTGGAAAAGTGTAGGTAAACACAGCTCAAATGACATGTCATGTCACATGTCATGACTGGAGGTGTAGAATGAGTTTTTAATACAGTCAAAATGATTTCTTCCATGCATATTTGTGGCAACTGAAGCTAAACTGTATTGAATCTCTTACCTCTTTCTGGATCATGATGTTTATTTGGGCATCGGAGGACAGTTTGCCAATGTGACTAAGCAGAGCTTCTGTAACTTCATATGTACCTGAGGGAATACACAGATTTAACTGAATGCAGAGCACTGTTCAACCTACTCTTTGTCTTTTCTTTTCTTTTTCTTTTTTAAATTATTGAAAATTTGGAACAAAACACTCACCTTCTTTACAACTTTCATGAACAACCTGAAAAAGGTGAAATAAAAAATTTACAGATCAGATTACTGTATTACTGCAGGTGTGTGTGTGTGTGTGTGTGTGTGTGTGTGTGTGTGTGGTGTCTGTGTGTACAAATTGTGTCACACACACATCCTGATAAGTGAAGTCAAAACATTTTGATTGCCTTCTGGTGACTGGCTGCAATAAAAATCATAAACCCCGCCCTCTTCATGTAATCGAATGGGATGCGAGTAAAACTAAAAAATCCAATTACACTTCAATTTTTTTTTTTTCCAAATATGGTTTCTGTCATTTTAGGTAGTTCTTATCACGCTGACCTATGTCCAAGTGTTCGTTTTTCTAATAAGTTTGGTTTTAGTTAGTTATTTAATGCTATAAAAACAGGGTGTAACATCATGATTGACAGTCGTGCTTGCGATTGAGTCTGCGGGAGCGGGACCTTTATACCGCAGCTCCATCTTATGATCACTACTTCGTAGACTTGGGCTGTGAATGATGTAATGGGCGCAAAAGTTATTTCTGGGATATTTTGCCTTAATTTTTCTATAGTGGAAGGATGTGAAGTGAAGACATCTTTTTTTAACAGTCTATGGTGTGTACACAGAAAAAAAAAATAAAAATGTTGCTTCACTAAATATGTTTTTTTTTTGTACTTTTTTTTGTACTCTTTTCCTAGCAATTGCATCTGCTAAGTCATATTGCAGCAAAACATTTTGACATCTGTGATTGCTTTCAATAGGTATGTTTACATGCACTAATTTTTGTCAATCCAAGTCCTGTTTATGCGGTACAAACCCTAAAAGTTGCAATCCAATTCACATAATTGTTTACATGTGCATTACAGTAAATGCATTCTGAACAAAATTTCAGTGCATGCGCAGCACCCAGTCGCCGCATTCAGAACTGGAAAAAGTCATCAATCTGAATAATAACAGAATGTTTGGGTGCATTTAAACGTAACAATTTAAATGCATTTCCTTTTATCGCAAAAATGTGCTGTTACAAACCATCAGTGCATCAAAGAAGTCCTCAGCCAGCTTTAGCAATGTCTCATTTCTTGATGACCCTGCCTCCACCCACAGCTTTCTGGCCTTCTCGAACCACTGCACCATGTAAACATACATTTTAAGCCATGAATATATTATTCTCTTTCACCACAACAGAAACATTGATTGTACACTTATCTTTTTAACAAATCCCTGGGTGACTATTACAGATATTCCTCCACCCCCTGGAAACACCAGCATCTCGCCATATTTGTGTAAAACGGTAAGCACCATACAAGCATGGTCCACATTTCCAAGATCCATTTCCTGCAAGAACACACAAAAGAGTGCATTAGTGCCCACCCACTTTTTCAGTGCCATTGGCTCATTAACCTTCTGGAGTCTGAGGCTGATTTGGGGCCTGGAGAAGTTTTGACATGCCCTGACATTTGTGCTTTTTTCAGTTGTTCATAAACATATTAATGATGCAAGTGTCATTACACTGTATTCAGCACAAACTAGGCTACCATAATATGTGAGTAACATGTATGTACATGTTTGTATTTCTGAAGGAATAACGTTTATGCGTGGTTATTGAAAAAACAAAAAACTTAAGTCACTGAAATAAGTATATTAAATCTGTGTTTACAAGACTTTGGGTTTTAAACTAGAGTTTTTGCTTCAAAATTATGTTAAAATTATGCTGCCTACTCCTTCATATAAAACAATATATTGATTTAGTTTTTGTAAGACACTTTTTGTCAAGAAACACAGTATGCGTGGAGGCGTGAATCATCATGAATAATGGGTGATTCTCACCTGAGAGGACAAAAGAATCGCATAATAATGACCTGAAATGTCTTGCATATTAATGAGCCTTTGAGTCAGTAGGCTGTGAAAAAACCCTCTGTGATCATGTCTCAAGCTCATCAAACATACAGAAAAAACAGCAATATTGTGAAATATTATTACAATTTAAAATAATGGTATTCTATTATATTCTTTAAAATATAATGTATTTCTGTGATGCAAAGTGTCTGAACAGTTATGTTACCTCTATGGCACTTCATATAGCCTTTTAGCTTAAAAGCATGCATATTTGGAGAAATATTGATAGATTCTCATGTGTTTATGTCAATTTTCTATATAGGGAGTAATTTATTCAGTATTTATTGTCATCACTATGACGCTGATACTGTGTTTTCAATTCATACTTGCAGCCGGAGGCGTTCTGTACACCTTTAGACCACAAATTCATATAAAGAAGAAAGAACCAGGAACTAACGGCATGTCTTCTAGAGGTCGCTAACCATGGCTTTAACATCCAGATAAACACTTTTCAAGACAATAAATACACGACTGAGACGATGTATACAAGTATTGCCTCAGAATTTGCCTCAGAATAGCGCTGGCTCCGTGGGCGTGGCCGCATTAGCGGATAATGAGCTGAATAACAGACTTCTGACATGGCTCTCTTTTCATACAGATTACATAAACACAGAATGTTTGTTTTCGATTTGACTTACACGATTTAAAACCTGACATTTCAACGTTTCTTTAGACATAAGTCTAATTTTTTTGTCATTAGTATTCACTAAGTTACAGTTCGTTTTCTGAGAACTATCAGATTAGAGTTCGTTCAGAGGGAGACGAGAGATCACGCATCATGTTAGTTTTCTTTATTTTACAAAAAGCACAACATTTTGTTTTTACTCTGAGTGTACACAAAGAAGACATTCTATAGTTTCAATTGATATATTACTTATGTCTCTATGACAAAAAATGACGGAGTATAAAGTCTGTTTTGCTGCAATGTGAAAAAAATCCTGCAAAATGCGCCGGCGCGTTACCCGACTCCAGAGAGTTAAGGATTGTTCCCATCCATTGTTCCCACAAGGATTTTAAAAAGTCTTCGTTAAAGACTTAAAAGTGATTAAATAAATCAGCTACGAGGTGAATCCATGGGTTAAAGCAAAAAAAAAAAAAAGAAAAAAACTGAGCCTGAACTTTTTGAACTTTGGATTTGATTTTGATTCAGAAGCTTGCGAATTGATTACGTTCAGTTCAATATTGATTAATTTGGGGCCTATCAGGTACAGTGCATGACAAATTTCCTCAAAGAAAAAAATGTTCTCAACTAATGCTGTAAACTATACAGAGAACCACAGCTGGTACATCATTATAATATTAGGTTAAATTTAATTGATTTGTAAGCTACTTACATATAAATTACACATAGGAAGTTTTTAATAATAATGTTATAATAAATTTGTAATGACATAGGCCTAATTATGTTTCTACTCGTTTTTTAATGTAAGCCTTAAACAATTAAATGGTGTCATAAAACAGATTTATACAATCAATATTGAAGCACATGTTAAGTGCAAATACAATGAATATGCAATAGCCTATAGTGCAAAATGAATCCTCTCTAAGTTCATTTTTGTAGCTGACTAATGAGTTTTTGGACATTGAACGGCTTTTCTGAGGTAAATGTGACATTTTTACAAGCTGTTTTATTGGCTCGTTTCCGCGGTTGAAACGCTGATTGATCGATTGCATGTGGCATGATACGGATTTCGGTAAGTATCTTTCAACATTCCTGAGGATGTTCATTCATGTTTATTTTGTGTTGTAACTAGTAAACAGAAGAGACGATCAGTTTGCGTGCGCTCCGCGTGAACTGAAGCGCTACAGTTTCTTGGCGCTCTGTCACGCCACAGAGTGCCAAGAAACATTGCGACACCTCGGAGACATCTATGGTCTCACTCCATTCTATGGGAAAGTAGCCCATTTTCGATTCTCATGAGGTTTATTGTGCTTTTCACCCCGATATCGCCCCAAGTTATGCTGCGGTCACGCTCAACTTTGAACATACGAAATTACATCGGATGCCACAACGGTCGAGATATGACGAAGCAGGTTTGGTTGCATTAACAAAGGCACTCGCTCTCTGGTAACCTAGCAACGTAGGGAGTGACACGCTAACAGCCAATCATGTAACAGTATCAATTTTGGTTGCGCCATATCGTTGTCTCGTGCTGGTCTGCTGGATTCCTCTTCAGTAACCAGCGAAGCAGAAAATGAGTGAGAAGACAATTCTAGATTCACGGCTGCACATGCAGGAGGACAAAAGTTTGAGCGCGCAGATGTGATATCTGAGCGAGAGCGCGCGCGTCCAGTTTTGTGCAAGGGAATCCGCCTGTGAGTGGAGAGATTGCTCGTGCATTTGATGCGCTCTTGACATTTTTCAATTTAATAACGCCATAGAACCCGCATTAAATGAAATATTAACGTGAGAAGAAAGTTGTGTCTGAATTTCTCAATTTTGTATTGGTTAAAACAAATGGACAATATCTCGTTTTTCTGTAGGTGCTCGTGTGTGGCGCTTGATCGCCGCCGTTCGTTGGAAATATTTAACATCAGGATGGATGATTACATGCTTTAAATCATCGATTTGGGCAGCTTTGAGCAGCTCTTGAGGTTCTTATCCAGTATGGAAGATGAAATCCTTGCTGGTGTACGTTAGTTGTGTTTACCGACTTTGATGAGGCCTGCTCTTTGCGCTGTCCACTCAGTTGTCATCAGCGGGAAAGCCTCTCTCTATGATTGCGCTGGTTGGTTATTTTCACAGCTAGAATATGACGGCTGCACAAATAGATTTTTAAATGCTCACAGTTTTTATTATATTTCTTAATGTGGTATTGTAATTTCAGGGATGAAAAAAAATTACAGACATATAAATGAAATGCGGGACACTACTTAAGTCTTGCGGGACAAAGCTATAATTTCAGGACTGTCCCGCAAAATACGGGACGGGTGGTCACCCTACTTTAGACTTATGTTTACATTTTAATTATTTGAGTTTTCCATGGTTGTTGACATTTCTGTCTTAATAACTGAGGGGATTATGATCAGAGGAAGGTTAAGTTTAAAATAAAAATGTTTAAATGTAATATATTTTTCTCCTGGTCCTTATTTTAAATGGGTCATAAAAAATATCAATAATTATCTATATCGACTGATATGAAACACTGATATCGTGATACAGTTTTCAGCCATATCGCTTTAGTATTATTAATATACATTTTAATATAGTTTACCTTTTTTTGATCATAAAGGTGCTGTATGTAAGTTTGTAAGTAAGACTGTACTAAAGCATAAAAATACCACAATATGTTTGCAGATATTTATTAAACATGCTCAGTTCACATATTCGTTTCTCTGAAAACCATTGCTACAGCCAGTTATTTTATTTTGAAATTTGCGTTCCGTGTCAGAATGTCTGTTTTTGTTTTGCTCTGTGCAAGACCACACATTGCCAATTTACCCAATAGTATTTCGCCACCCCGGGTTGCCAGTTGGCGGAAAACACATGCAGCGAATTGCAGCCATGGAAGCCAGCAAACAAACTGGGTCAGAGATCACAGACTCTACTTGACCTAAAAAGCCTCAGCATCCATCTAAAAATCTCTATGAATGGGAGCATATTAAAATGCGATATCAACTCATCATAAATCAACTAATTATCTTACAGTATGTAAGTCTCCTCACCTTCCAATGTCAATTGAGCTCACTCCTGTTGCGTGTCCTCAAACTGGCAACCCGCGAGAGCATCAAGTCTGAGCAGGAGGGGTTGGGGCAAACAATATTTTGAATTTTGACTGCAGTACACATTTCAACCACTAGCTGTCATTCTTACATAGAGCACCTTTAATTTACTTATTTATTCTGACTTATTTACACTGTTAAAGATTTGCATTCTCAAGCTAAACATGGCCAAAGTTTCAAAACAAAAGTTGGACGTATGACGGAGTATTTCTGTGCCAAAAATACTCTTCCAAATCCTCACGAACTTCGGGTTTTTTTTTTTTCAAGTATGTGCCTGTGTGACATCAGAATGGTCGAAATTCCTTGTACGGGCACTTCTTCCGGAAGAGCGTGTGTGCGCGCACACGTCGACCAGAGCAAGAGAGCAAGAGCACGCCCATCAATGTGCTTCGTTCGGTGAGTAAAACTGCATTAAATGTCTGTTTTGTTGGCAATAGGCGCCTAAGTGCATATAATAGGGCTGGGTAAAAAATATAGATTTCTCGATTTTAATCGAATCTCATTTTTACGAACCGATATCGATTCTTAAATCCCAAGAATCTATTAGTCTAGTCTGATTTCAGTTGATGAATGAACAGAACATGTAGTGCGCCTCCCATCCAATAAATCGCAATAATCTTTGTGCTTTGTAACTTTTGATATAAAGCAAAGTCTCAGATTTCAATGACGTCCATCTTATTATGAAATTCAAAAAATAAATACCGTTTTGGCGCTGTTTAATGTGACGTGACAGATCGCTTTAGTGCCTCAGTTAAAGAGAAGCGGCAGCACGAGCGCATGTGAACATCCTCTCCTCCGCTTTAATACCAGTTACAGGCGAAATAAACATGAACATCTGAAGGTATGTTAAAATATACAGTACAACTTACTGAAATCCGTATCATGTCTCGTGTAATCGCTCAATCAGCTTTTAAACCTCTGAAAGACATCAATAAAACAGCTTGTAAACAATGTCACGTAACGTCACATTTACCTCCGAAAAACATATTCAGTGACCATAAACTCAGTCAGCTAGAAAAGTGAACTATAGAAAGCAGCATTCTGATGAATATAGCTTTGCACTGTTACATATTCATTAATGTTCTTCAATATTTAATGCATGTTTGAATAAATCAGTTTTGACAGCCGTGATTTAAATGTTTATATTTAAAAAAAAAAAAGGAATTAGAGTAGAAATATGATTGTGTAATTCTAATTTATTTATAATAAAACCATCATTGAGTGTAATTTAAGTGTTTGTATATAAATAAGTAAATTTAACCTTCAATATTATTATAGTAGTACCAGCTGACTCTTATGTGTAGTTTACAGCATTAGTTGAGAGATTTTTTTCCTCTAGAAAATTTGCCATGTACTGTAACTGAAATACTACATCCAAAATAATCGGTATCGAATCAAATCGAAAGCGTGTGAATAGTAATCGAATCGAATTGTGAAAATTGTGTCAATACCCAGCCCTAGCATATAATGTAAACAATACGAACGTAGTGAATTCATAAATTCATTATTCATCATTCACTATACGCTATATTCATTATAGTGATTCAAAAGTTATCCATGGATAATGCGATGGTGTATTGTGTGTTTAAATTTAGCTGACCATAATAGCTTGCAGACGATCTCTACACAAAAGTTGCGTGTGCTCGTGACAGCTCGTCACTCTATCTCCGCTCACAACGACACACCTCCAGGCACTCGGCTGTTTTCGGAAAGACTCGATACAGCATATGTATCTTTTATAAATATGATAAAACTAAAGACTTTTCGGCGATATGAAGGATGCACTACTACTCTATATGTACTCATGATTAACATGAGATTTGCAGAAACTGTGTGTGATTAATTTGCAAACTTTGAACGAGAATATGCCAGTGAATAAGCCACAGTCAATAATTTCCTAAAAGCAAAAGTGAAGCTTTTGCCATCTGACGCTGCACAGCGCATTCTCTCAGACACGACGAGAGCTGAATCTACCTCAGGTATATCAAATCTAAATTTATTGGCTTAATAGTTCTCTTGTGGACAATACATTAACGATAGTGAAAAAATGAGAAGACATATTTCAACATTTCTTGTTTCTAGGTTTTTTCAGTGTCAGTGTTTGAAGCTTCTTTTGATTTTCATTGATGACTGATTATTGTGCCGTGTTTGGACTGGGAGACTATAAGTGCTATATAATTTTAGTAGTAGTATTATTAAAACATGTAAAAGAGATTTTTAATCTCAATGTGCTTTTCCTGGTAAAATAAAGGTTATAATAATTAATAATAATTTGTAATTGCATTGTTATTAGCGTTATTAGTGTCATTAAAATGTTTTGTTAATGTGCTATGGAAACAAAACAAAATGCTGACGAACAATGATGCTGTTTTCATCTTGACTTAAACAACAATAGGTATAAGAATATTGCATCTATTTTATAACAGCAGTCTTGACAATCCATCCTATTATTAATTTGATAATAATACTACCCTGATAATAATAATAATACTAATAATAATAATAACAATAATAACTGAATGCATTAATGGAAAAATTATCATCGTGATATTGTCAAAGGCATCAGCCATCATCGATATCTCTGACTATCTTTGATACACGATACTATCGTCTATCGGCACAATACGTGAAGCATTACAAACAGTATAATTAAAGATGATGGAGATATATAAAACTACTCATTTAAAATGTTGATTATATATATAAAACTATATATTTGAAGTTTATTGCAAAATATACATATACACAAATACTTAAGTATTTTGAGCGGGTAAGTGAGTCCGACTGGTCATTCGCAGTTGCTTCATGGTAATGGGCGGCGCTTAAGCATTTTTTGGAGCATTTTTTCTTGTTGTGACTCTCTGATTGGTTGAATTTTCTGTACAGCATCATGGGTAATGTAGTTTTTCATCACTAATTCTGACGTTAAACAATTCTTTTAAAAATAAGTTGAAATATGCCAGGCTGACGGCTTTAATCAAAGCAAATACCAACAATTAACAACCTTGTAGCTCACAGTAGGTCTGTCTTTAAAGGTTTATAAGTTAATGTTCAAAATCTTTTTCCCTATGGAGAAAAATAAAGTAGTTTTTACTTTCAGAACCTAACTGAACCTTTAAAGAACATAAAAATTCAGCAAAGTTCATACACTTAAAGGGTTAGTTCACCCAAAAATGAAAATAATGTCATTTATTACTCACCCTCATGTCGTTCCACACCCGTAAGACCTTCGTTCATCTTCAGAAAACAAATTAAGATATTTTTGTTGAAATCCGATGGTTCAGTGAGGCCTGCATAGCCAGCAATGACATTTCCTCTCTCAAGATCCATTAATGTACTAAAAACATATTTAAATCAGTTCATGTGAGTTCAGTGGTTCAATATTAATATTATAAAGCCACGAGAATATTTTTGGTGCTCCAAAAAAAAACAAAATAACGACTTATTTAGTGATGGACGATTTCAAAACACTGCTTCATGAAGCTTCGGAGTGTTATGAATCTTTTGTGCTGAATCAGCTGTTCGGAGCACCAAAGTCACGTGATTTCAGCAGTTTGGTGGTTTGACACACGACCCGAATCATGATTCGACACAAAAGATTCATAATGCTCCGTTGTTATTTTGTGTTTTTTGGCACACCAAAAATATTCTCGTCGCTTTATAATATTAATATTGAACCACTGTACTCACATGAACTGATTTAAATATGTTTTTAGTACATTAATGGATCTTGAGAGAGGAAATGTCATTGCTGGCTATGCAGGCCTCACTGAGCCATCGGATTTCGATCATCAGATCAAAAATATCTTATTTGTGTTCTGAAGATGAATGAAGGTCTTACGGGTGTGGAGCGACATGAGGGTGAGTAATTAATGACATTATTTTCATTTTTGCGTGAACTAATTCTTTAAAGGGATAGTTCATCCAAAAATGAAAATTCTGTTCTCATACAAGTATGAATTTCTTTGTTCTGCTGAACACAAAAGAAGATATTTTGAAGAATGGGTAGCCAAATAGTTGATGGGCCTCATTGACTTCCATAGTATGGAAAAAATTTGGTTTGGTTACAGACATTCTTCAAAATATCTTCATTTTGTGTTCAGAAGAAGAGAGAAATTCATACAGGTTTGGAACAATGTAAGAGTGAGTAAATGATGACAGAATTTTTATTTTTGGGTGAACTATCCATTTAAGTCATGTATGCAATAGTAAACAAATAACTTACCCTGTTGAACAGCTTATCCAGCTTGGTCATGAATTGTCTGGAGCATTTCAAAGAGATTTCTTCCTTGCTTTCATTTTGCAGAAATTTTTCTAAGGCCTGGAAATTACTGTGTTTGAAAGCCACATCCACCAGTTTCTCCACCTAAGCAATTAAATAAAGTGAACTTTGAGGTATTATGCATAAATGAATAAAAATCATCTCGTATAATTACAGGAGACAAAACCATTACAGAGGTGAGAAGTTACATCCATTTTCCCAGAAATAAAAGCATAAAGTAAACAGCTCTTTTGAGTTTAATTCTCACCTGATGGTCCTGCGAAGGTGCCATGATGCACAGACGACCTGTTTTAAATGCTGAAGACATTAAATATGATCTCAGACGCAGATGATTCAAAGAAAATACAATTCCAGGAAAGATGAGAACACAGCAGTCTGAAGTTTCTAAATGTCAGTCTTTGTAATTGTCAAAATTACATTAACTTAAAAAGAAACAAAACTACCTGCTTTGGCTTTGTTTATTTTAAGATGCGATCTATTAATCAAAATTATGTTGTTAGCGGACTTTAGTCAGTTAATAACTCATCTACAGCATAGACTGCACAATTTCTGTGGCAAAATACACATAATAGTAAAGATTAATGGTATTCGCAATCGTGTTATTTGATGGAAATCGCAGTTAGCTAAATGTTCAGATTACCTCAGATTATGACTGACGCTTCAACGGACTTCAGGACGAACGTTCACATTTATTATTAACAAATAATGTGAAGTTAACGCTGATCGTTCAGAGGCAATTTCGAGACGAAAATGTTTGTCACTCAAAATAGTTTGTAAAAGAGATTGACGGTCGTATTGAACCGTTGTGTTTTGATAACGCGGGAAAGTAAAATGACGAGCACGCGCATGTTCTTTGGAGTCGGATCTTTTCAATGAATCGATTGAATCCTTCTCGATTCAAAACTCACTGAGCGTACAGACATTTAATGGTCAAGTTCATTTTTTTTTTAATTAAAGTAACGTTACTTTAAATGTCGAATGGCAGAATTATTACAAATAAAACGTGCTGGGAATATTTTTATATTGGATTTACTTGGATTTAATAAACTTTTTTTTTTTTAACCCTGCTGAGTCTTCGGTCAAAAATGACCGGAAAAAAATACATTTTGAAATTTTTAACTTTTTGCTTCATCCGAATGGGATGCCACTTGGTGACTTTTGTCGCATTAGCTATGTGAACACACAAAAAATCATGGACATGATATGTTAAAGGGTTGAAAATACGAAAAAATATGAAAACTCAGGTGGTACAAACACTTTTTTTGCAGAAAAAGTGTAAAGCAATGAAGGGGTGATACTCTAAAATGTCAAGAGAGCAAAACTGACACATCCACCACCCCCCAACCCCTATATTCATATGGAATACTGCTTTAATTGAAAAACAATTGAAAGGGCCCTCGTACCCAGGGCCACTGCCACCCGGAGGCCTTAAAAATGATAATGTCATTTATTACTCACCCTCATGTCGTTCCACACCCGTAAGACCTTCGTTCATCTTCTGAACACAAATTAAGATATTTTTGTTGAAATCCGATGGCTCCGTGAGGCCTCCATAGCCAGCAATGACATTTCCTCTCTCAAGATCCATTAATGTACTAAAAACATATTTAAATCAGGTCATGTGAGTAGTTGTACAGTTATGAATGTTTCGTGTCGAATCAGCGGTCCAAAAGTCAAAAGTCACGTGATTTCAGCAGTTTGGCGGTTTGACATGCAATCCGAATCATGATTCAATACGCTGATTCATTATGCTCCGAAGCTTCCTGAAGCAGTATTTTGAAATTGGCCATCACTAAATAAGTCGTTATTTTGTTTTTTTGGTGCACCAAAAATATTCTCGTCACTTTATAATGTTAATATTGAACCACTGTACTCACATGAACTGATTAAATATGTTTTTAGTACATTAATGGATCTTGAGAGAGGAAATGTCCATTGCTCCCTATGGAGGCCTCACGGAGCCATCGGATTTCAACTAAAATATCTTAATTTGTGTTCTGAAGATGAACGAAGGTCTTAAGGGTGTGGAACGACATGAGGGTGAGTAATAAATGACATTATTTTCATTCATGGGTGAACTAACCCTTTAAGAAAACAACATGTATTTAAGCGTGTAAATACAGGAGAATTATGGCAAAGTCATGTCTTCAGGCCAGGACTATTATCAAACATGTGAAGTTTGGGGCAGATCGAACATTGTATCCCCGAGTTACAACAACTTCCTGTTTCATGGTGAAACATCTAATTTTGCCAGTCCACCACAGACGTGATTCACTTCAGTGAAAACTCAAGATCTTTGCAATTTAATGTCGCAAACGTCTTTAGATTAAACTGACCAAATATGACCTTGATCTGATTAAAGCTCTAGGAGGAGTTTGTTAAAGTACAACATCTGGAAATGGCAAAAACTGCTAAAATTTTGCAGAGAAAATTCAAAATATCTCACTTCCTGTTGGGTTTCAGATTTTGCACCCAGGGACTTTTCTGTAGGTATTGGGCTGTTAGATGTGTCTACTGAATTTCATACTTGTACATATATATGTACATACATACATTTTGCCACACCTAATTATGAACCCATATCAGACGCAAATTTTCACCACTTCTGATGCGTGTGCAAAGTTTCATGAGTTTTCGAGCATATTTAGGCCCTCAAAAATGTGATTTATTTCAGAGAAGAAGAATAATTGACTGAGCAATTACAATATGGTCCTCCTCACACCATCGGTGCTCAGGCCCTAAATATATTAGAAAAAAAGTGTATTATTTTCAATGGGAAAAAATAACTAATAAAAACTGTATAAATATTGCATAGTATCATAAAATACCCTCAAAAATTTTAATACTCAAAAAATATTATTGAACAAAAATATATTTCATTGGTTTTCCTGAAAAAAAATATGTTACATTTCAAGGCCTCGACCACTTTTGACAGCGAAGGAGTCAAGTGTGACCCCTAAATGAAGAGGACAAGAGGGTTAAAAACATACAAGACATGTAAATATCATTTAGTATTGTTCACTGTAAAAGTCAATTATTTTGTACATGACTTTGATGTTATGAACTGAATCATGGCAGCAACAAACTGAACTCACAATTAAAAAAACATCATTTTTGTGTCTACATATGGCTTTATTGGAAGGTCTGAAGGACAGTGAAGAATAGCTGAATAGTTCTTTAAAACAAGCAGTTTTTCACATTTCCATTAAACAATCTTATTATTTATTCCATCAACATCTGTGTTTACAATATATACAAGCATTTTGAAACTGCACCACATAGTGACAATAAAATCCTCACACAAATATGTGCAAATCTGAAAGGTAGAAAATACAGTAAAGGCACTTTTTGAATCTACATTACATGATCAAAGTCAACATACAGAAATACTCTGAGTGCTACAGTCCAGTTAAACAGTCACAAATAATAGTTAAAAATCTCATCTTTCACATGGCTTCAGATTATTATTCACAAAGGAAATGTGTTATGGCACCTCCAGATGCTTAGCAATATATATCACACAGTGAAAATGCTGGTGGGTTGCAAGTAAAGTGAAAATAGTGCTCTAAAAAAAGTTTCATCTAACTTTCAGTGTCCTCAGATAAAGTGTATCATGCTGTCTTCACATTCCTTCGGCACAGGCAGGTTGTAACTCTGACAGGTCAATTTGTAATTCTGCCCACCATTGTTATCCCAAAACTGAGCGCCCATTACTTTATAACAAATCGCAAACTCCAGCACAGCCCCAGGGTGAAGGATAAACGGAGGAACGGGAAGATGAAATCGAAAAGTGTCACAGCAGGGCCCGTTTGACATAGATTTGCTTGAAACCCAGTAAGCTTTGGTTTCTGAGCAGCTCTTCCAGTTTGTAAAGGAATAGCGAACACTCACTTCCTTCTCAAAAGCCAAATTTACAACTTGAACGATCCCTATAATGCCAGGCTCGTAGCACAAAACCCGCTCCAGGCATACTTGCTGGAAACGCAGACGATCCGTGAAGTTTGAACATTCGCCCGGCTGGACAGAGAACATGGGCTTCAAATACGGTAAGGATATCTCCATCCTCTTACTCGAGGCTAGCTCTGCATTCATCAACAGTCGGAAGAGAACATGCTCTGGGACAAACGGGTCCTCGCCGCTTTTAAAAACCTTGACATTTTCCAGGTCCAACCCCAAAGAGTCCACAAATCGGACGCTGGCTCTGCGACTAAGCTTTCTTCTCTCTGATGGAGATGGAAGGGACTGAGTGCGCCTCTGGATGATGGATTTGGTTGGGGGTTCACATGACAGGCTGCGGCCTGCAGTTTGCCTTGGAGCGGTTCTCGGGCTAGGTGGACGGATTTTAACTGGCTTCCTCCCGCTGTCCGTTTTTGAGCGGGACGTGTCCTGCAACGTCGGTGTGGAACTTTCTTTTGAGCCATCTGAAACCGTGGTAAAAAATAGGTCAGCATTCATCTCTCCGAGGGGTGTGTCTTTATGGCAACATCCCAAAGACCAGGCCATGTTTATTAGAAATCGTTGCTTTCCAGTGCACCTAGCACAGATAACTTAGAAAGGCCTGAAAAAGAGAAACAATCTAGGTTATAAGTAATTATTGATATATTTACATATTATATATTTATATATGCCATAATTTATATATTTAAATGTTCTAGGAAGTTGCAAGTCTGTCTGCCATAGGTAATACTGTGCAGCTGTGAAAACATGGCAGGCTCACTAACTACTTCAATCTCAGCTGGATACTGATCACTTTTGTCCAAGATACATTTAATGTCTTTTAAAATGGTAGTGTTAGTGCAAACATGTACAGTCAGGGACTGTGGCTCTGTGCGAAATTTAAAAAAAAGAAGAAGTTCAAGTTTCATTATCTCACCCAGTAAAATCCGACGTGTTTGGGTTTACGACGCATCTGAAAATCCTCCGATGCTATTTTCATAAACCAAGCGTTCATAACGTGGACCATGACTGTGCAAAGGTGAAGCATACTACGTGATTTAACTCACATACGAAGCATTTCGTGCAAACTGCGCAAAGCTGTTATGAGAGTGAAGTCAAAGGCAGGGGGCGTGGCTACTGTGTCAGCTGTACTCGGGAAATGCAGTTAGTGTCAGGGTTGCCATGTCCTCCTGTTATAAGCTGATTTTGGCTTGTTATATCCCAGCCTTAGTTGCTTTGGCTTGCGTTAGTTCACTTCAGAATAAAAATTTACTGATAATTTACTCACCCCCATGTCATCCAAGATGTTCATGTCTTTCTTTCTTCAGTTTTTGAAGAAAACATTCCAGGATTTTTCTCTAATAGTGGACTTCAGTGGGGTTCAACGGGTGGAAGGTCCAAATTTCAGTTTCAAAGGGCTCTACACGATCCCAGCCGAGGTTTTATCTAGCGTTCATTTTCTAGTTCTTTGCACTGCTCTGTGATCCGCCACGCATTATGTAATCACATTGGAAAGGTCATGCGTGACGTAAGCGGAAGTATGTAAATCTTTCTGGAACAATGTTTTTGACAGTATTCACTGGAAGAGAGCATGGTTAATGCTTATTGTATGCTTATTGACGTACATTTCAAAATGTTACATAATGTTTACCCAACCAACTCCCAAATTGCCACTTTTGTTGATCTCTCTGACTTATGTGTATTTTGCAAAGTTGAGTGTAAGATTCTAAGAACATCCTGTGCCTGTTTTCTGTGTCTCTGTATCTCTGTCTAGCCATTACATCATGCTTAGAGAACATGTTACTTTTCTTAGAGTTGTGCACAACCCCTACTGATTGTATTAATGCAGAGTTGTCATTTTCACTTCCTATATTTTCAATATATAATTGGCTCTCTGGCCGAATAAACTTTGTATCTTGGTTGAACTGCACTCTCTGTGTCTGAGTCTTCCATTTGATACCCTGGTACCAGTTTTTCTGTGCTAGATTGCTCAACCAGAAAAGATCTTCTCGAAATATTTGATCTCCAAATTATTTTATCTAACACTGAGGAAGAAACTTTGCTTCACTTATTCTTCCATTGCATTCATGTTAAATCTCTTTGGGAGAACTTAAGTTGTTATCTTTCCCCTTTTATAAACTGTGATTTAGACTTTTCTTTGAAGGATATATTCCTTTATTTTTCTAGAAGTGACTATGCTATTGATCTTGTTAATTTCTTTGTGTTGCATTGCAAATTTTTTATTCACAAAAACAAATTTCTCATGACATTGCCTAGATTTGATGTCTACATTGCTGAGATTTCCCTTGTTGTTAAATCTCTTAAACTCATTGATAACAACAAGAACAACAAATTCCTTAAGAACTATGACCATATTTTTCTTACTGGTTGAGGTGTCATTTGTCTGTATGTATTTTCATTTTTTTCTTCTTTTCTTTTTTTCTCCATTTATGTTAATGTATTTAATGCAGTGCTGTTTCTTTCCTTGCAATAAAAAAAAAAAACATAAGTGGATGTACCGCAATAGGGCGAAAAACTCTCTCATTTTCTCCTCCAACTTCAAAATCGTCCGACTCGTTGTTTTACCCTTTTTTTGCATGTTTGGCTTTGAATTTTTTTGGTGCGCCAAAAAAAAAAAAAAAAACGACTTATTTAGTGATGGACGATTTCAAAACACTGATCAGGAAGCTTCAGAGTGTTATGAATCTTTTGTGTCGAATCAGCTGTTCGGAGCGCCAAAGTCACATGATTTCAGCAGTTTGGCGGTTTGACACGCGATCCGAATCATGATTCGACACAAGAGATTCATAACGCTCCGAAGCTTCCTGATCAGTGTTTTGAAATCGTCCATCACTAAATAAGTCGTTATTTTGTGTTTTTTGGCGCACCAAAAATATTCTTGTCGCTTTATAATATTAATATTGAACCACTGTACTCATATTGACTTCATTGGTTACCTTGTGTAACTCTAGTGTTGTAAAAATTCATTTTTACAGCGCTTTATTTACACATTTTCAATATGTTGCACTTCACTAATAGACAATCCAAATGATTTAAGAACAGCATAATAAATACTGCAATATTACATAAAAAAATAAGAATTGTCAATTCGGATTTCATGGCGAATTCGAGCTATGGTTTTAATGTTTTTAGAGCCAGTCAGAAATAAACAGGGGTCACTATTTATTTATTTATTGGGCTTTTTTTTTTTCAGACCAGGGTGTTTTTCTTTGATCTGGCAACACTGCTAGTCATTTTAATAAAACAGTGATCCTTGCGAACTTACACAACCATAATAGCAGCCTCTTGATGCATACACCTACGCATATGTTGGTTTTTGCAGTATTTTATGAGTAAGCGTTCCGGACAGCAGTGAAACGAACATGCTTCTCGCATTTCAGGTATAAACTTCAATTCCCATCATGCCAGTCGCAGGAGGATCACGACGACAACGATGCTTGAACATACAAAGCAGCAGCAGGTAAACAAGTCTGGTCGAGCTGCTGTAGTGATGCACAGTAACGGCGATTTCAATGCGTGTCGCTCACTGCAAGATGATAGGGATTTCATAATCGAGATGAAAAGGTGATTATTGCCCTTTTTGAACGTTAACGTTACAAAATAGTTTGTTCGACCCTGTTTAATGGATTGCTCTAATTCTTGGCAAACTGGAAAATATCTAAACTGTGACGCTGTTGTTTCGCAACATATCTGCAATGATGCTCTTCAGTCGCACAGTGCGTGTACGCGCTCACAAATGGGACATTTTGAGGCACAGCTGAGAGCTTTGAAACTGCGCCTGTACACTTCATAGTGTTAATGCGATGGGACCCATCCTGCAGGAACGAACTGCGTCTGCGACACTGAAGAAGGTGCCAGACAAGGAGAAGGTTAGAATGAAAAATGCAGAAAACACTGGGATTGTTACCAGGTAACTTTGATTAGAGCAATTTATTAAAATCAAACAGACATAACAAAAAATGTCACTAAGAATATGTGCTTTATTAGCAGCAATAATAAGAGAGGAGCACATGTGAACCAGAATAAGAAACCAATCAAAAAAACAGTGTCCTTGCATCCAGGCCAAGAGAAGGATCCTCTGCCTAAAGCTGAAACTGTAAGTTATGTATGCAATGCATCAGACGTCTTTATGACTGTTGACAGCAATTTGAATATGTTTTCATGATCTTTTCCAGGTCCAAAATGGCATTAAACCAAAGAAAGCAAAGAGTCCGACTTGTGGCACTTGCAAGTTGCGTGGGTGAGTGTTGCTTAACATATGGAACTGAATATATACATAATAATGAGTAGCAATAAAGTAAAGCAAATGGATATATTAATATTTCACTGCAGAATGCTCTGATTAACCAATCAGAATCAAGTGTTCCAGAATGCCATCAGGGCTGGGTATTGACACAGATTTCACAAATCGATTCAACAAACTCTTGATTCGATTTGATTTTAATCTCTATTTAATTTGATTCGATATTGATTCATTTGGTTCTATATCAAGCACAGTCATTTTTCTTTAAAAAAAACTATGTAGGAAGCAGTGCAGTACTATAATATATAAAAGGTTAAAATTAACAGCAGATTACATTTAATTGCTATTTTATTTTTAGGTATAATAATAAACACCTAAAAATAATTACAAACATGCACATAAAGCAGTTCTGAACTTAGGTTTCTGCTGAAACATAAACATTTAAACTGTGGCTGTCGTAACTTGTTTTCATGACAAGATTTATTCAAACATGCATTAAATACATCTCTAACAGGTTAAGTAAAACTATAATGATCATGTAATATAGTGCATATATTTAGCACAATGCGCCTTTTTTCTAGCTAACAAATGTTATGGTCGTTGAATGGCTTTCCTTAGGTCAGAGGTCTTCAACCCTGCTCCTGGGGACGCACTGCCCTGCAAAATGTATTTCCACACCTGCCTGTGATTTCCAAGCGATCCAGAAGAGCTTGATTAGCTGTTTCAGGTGTGTTTGACAGTGGGTCCCCAGGAGCAGGGTTGAAGACCTCTGCCTTAAGCCCGGGATACACTGCATGATTTTTTTGGCTGTCCCAGACGAAAGATTGCCATCGTGAATCAATTTCTGTGATCGTGGCTCTTAATCGGTGGTCCTATGTCATACAGTGAGAGAGGTTCAAAGTTGGCCGTTTTCCTGGTCTTGCAACCAAAGATAGCCTACGATCATTTTCTGACAGTGTCAGAAATTCAGCATGATCATCACACATTTCACCCCTTCTTCTTTCGCCGCTTCCTTTTTATTTTCAGCACACATAAAATCTACAACTGCCAAAGTGTGATTCATGGTATGGTATTTTTGTTAACCACTAGCTCTATAGAAACTTGCATCGTAGCCTACGAGTCAATAGGTGTCATCATCGTACAGTCTACATGCATGCCGTGCCCAAGTTCAATAGTTGCACAGTGTGATAAAGTAATGATCTTATAGGATTGCTAAAGTCATGCAGTGTATCCTGGGCTTTAGGTAAATGTAAAATTATGTGGCATAATGTTTTCAAGCTGTTTTTTGATGTCTTTTGGCAGTTGAGACCATAGATATGTATACGTAGATGCCTCATTCCACCGCTCCAGACACGTCACTGTGTCCATCTTCTTGCAACGGTCAGGGTGTCATCACTCTCAGTAATAGGGAGATCACCCTGCACTTTTCGTTCCATTGACTTCCATTCATACACATGCAAATCTGTATGAAATTATGATTATAAAAAATATCAAACATAAAGCACAGAGGTTATTGCGATTATTGGATGGGAGGCACGCTACAAATAATGAAATTTGGTTCGCATCAACAGAAAACAGAACAGACTAAAGCCGGGTTCAGACTAAACAATATTTTTGTTGGTTATAATAGTCACTAGCCGCGTTTCCATTACAGATTTGCACAAAACTTTTGTGATTTTTTTTTTTTTTTTTTTTTCTAAATGTCGATAAAAAACTATTGCGAAATGACAGTGTTTTCATTAACTGATGTTATGCGACTAAAACTCTCGTGATAAGTCATTTTCTAAAAGATACTTCTTTCTGAGAGCTTTATTTAGAGCGTAATATTTGCCACGGCTTCTGGAAGCCCTTCTCCCCCATATATGCTTCCCTGGGTGCTTTTCAATACTAAAATGGATGATTCCTCATTTTTTCGCTCCTCCATCCTCCAGCCTGTGACCTGGAAACCAATCAAAGAAAATCTCGAAGGCCATTTCAATTCTATAAATGCACCGTGAGGAGATGAGGAACGAGGAGTGAGAAAGCTTCCTGAGGAGCTATGAGTGAGGATGCACAGGTGCATAGACATCTAATACTATTTGTTTGTATTATGTTAATTATTAATTGTTAATAGATTAATTCTATTAGTATTAGATGTCAAACTTCAATAACATAAGATCCCTCGAGGCTCGAGCGCAGCTGATGACGTTTTAAACTGACGCTCGAGGGATCAAGAATATTCCAGTATACAAATAAGATTTCCTTCGATTACCCCATCCTCGTTTTCTTTTCTTGCATCCTCCCGTTGCATCTATGGGGTGAAGCTGAGGCGTGCGGAAAGAGATGCATAAATAAGAAAAGAAAAGCACCCCGTCTCATCTTCTTTACAAACATACCGCGCTATCTTTAAAGAATGATGATATGTCTGTCCATCAGGTGACCTGTAAATTTCCATTGCAGTTTTGCGAAATATTCCTTTTTCAAATTGCCTGAAAAACAACCCAGACTTTTTTGTGATATTTGGGAGTTTTTGCGAAATTCACGTGTTTCCATTGAGCGTAATTCAATTCATTCAGTTCGCAATTATAATTTGCGCAATTTGAAGGGTAATGGAAACGCTGTGTCAGTTCATATGATTTTGACTCCTAAAATCTTGTCATGACGTGGACAAGAAACATGTAGGACTGCATGTTGCTACCCGACCATTCATCACGTGCCGTCTTTAACCATGTGCGTGCCATCATCAAGAAGATGGGACTATCGACTGACAGAAGGCGCCTTGAACATAAACA
The DNA here is from genome assembly GCA_028476615.1 of Culter alburnus. Taxonomy (NCBI): domain Eukaryota; kingdom Metazoa; phylum Chordata; class Actinopteri; order Cypriniformes; family Xenocyprididae; genus Culter; species Culter alburnus. The sequence continues at coordinate 274,509 of JAOTNS010003909.1, forward strand.
AACAATGGCTAGCAGCGTGTTTTGCTCTGTCTTGTCGTCAGAAAAGCAATAGTATTTTTGCCATAGCTCCAGAAACATTTACCCCATTGTAAAATTCCCCTTAGCAGAAACTATATCATTTGTCTCTCTATCATTTCTGCATGTTTAAAAGCATATAGGACGTCGCTTCTGTGCTTCTATTGGCCAGCGTCACACACGTGATGGAACTTGTCGTGGACGACTGAAAAAAAAAACATGCTAGTCTTTCTGTCGTGACGGCGTGAAGCATCGCAGACATGGCATCGGTTGTCGTCCACTTTGACACACTACATGAGTGAATCTTGCGCCCAATCCCCATCGTCATTTACGAATCCCCACAACACCCCACGTCAAGCAGATCGTGGCAGAATCGGGCTAAAATCATGTAGTCTGAACCTGGAATGTAGTCTGAATTGGGCTAATCTTGGGATTTAAAAATCGTTATCATTTCACTGAAATGAAGATTGATTAAAGCTGAAAAATCAATATTGTCAACCCAGCCGTAATAAATATTAGGGCTGGGCGATATATTGCATGCGATTCTCACGCGCATTTCGTCAGTAAAGCCGGTTCCCTGATTACCTCGAAGTCGATTCATCTTCGATACTGAACGCGATTTTGCGTGGCTTCTCCGTGAACTACGGCTTTGTCTATTAAATGCCGCTCCATTTGAAAGCAGGTGATGGCGATTTAGAGGTAATCAGGGAACCGGCTTTACTGACGAAATGCGCGTGACAATCGCATGCAATATATCGCCCAGCCCTAATAAATATACTGATAAAATATCTCACTTGATCTATTGCTGTAGCACACAGGGAGAATCAGACCTGAGGCCTCCACATCCCAAACTCTCATGTCCCGAGCGTGGACAGGAAAGGCAGAAAATTCAGCTGGAGTCTCAGTGCAGTACAGAGATGGTACAGAGCCACGTGGCCTTGGAGAAGAGCCGTCGTGCTCTCTCGCTGCCCTTAGCTCCTCAGCCAGTGCTGCAGCACCTCACCCTGCAGAAGCAAGTCCCTGATCTGGAGTCACTCCGCCTTTTGGAGCACAAGGAGGACGACACGGACAGCGCCAGTGATCTGTCTGACTCCGAGAGGCTCCCTGTGCTGCCTTCTCCCTGCACTCCTCCTCAGCTTAACCTCCGAGCAGAGGTGTTCAACACCATGGACCTGCATCCCCACATACCTGGACCCAGGACGGTGGAGAACGATGACATCAGCTACAATTACCCAGACTTCCTGCCACCTCCATTCAATACCTGGAGCCTGAGGCAGCTTGCCATTTTCCTCAACACGGAGGGTAAGAGGGCTCCCCGGCCAAAACCTGTAGGGCTGCTAGAGAAGTATCTGGAGCGCCTCCTCCAACTGGAGTGGCACCAGATTCAAACCATTCAGGCTGAGAGCGGGCAGCACATCGTGCCCATCATCCGAACAAGAGGTCATGCCACTAGTGTCCTAGCAAACAGCAACCGGACCAGGCCTCACACTGCTCCTCCAACACGCCTCAGCTCCCCAAAAAGCTTTCGGCAGGGTCAGCGGGGCTTCTTCTCTTCTATGGGCAGCCCATCATCCACCCAGCTTTCTCGCCCAGTTTGCCCTCACTGCCATATCCGTTACCCACTCTGCAACGGCACTTGCTCTTCGTATGCCTACCAGCGCCATTCCCGCCTCAGCCCCCTTTTAGAGCGCAAAGCCCCTCCAGCCACACCCAAAAGAGGAAGCAGCAGCGAAAGCCGGGCCTCCACCTCCGAAAACCGTACCACATCGAAAAACCAGCACGTGGTCAGTCCTCAAGCAGCAAAGGCTCAGCAGAACCACATGCAGGCCGTGGGCAACGTGCGCAGGGCATCTCATGAACTTAACACGAATGTCAAATCCCATTCTTCGGTCAGAAAAGGTAAGACTGGAAGGTCAAACGAGGCAGAGAGACAGAAAGATCCACCTGGAGCGAAACGTGAAGGGGTTGATAGGCGAGTTCCTGCCGCTATAAAGCGGGAAGGTGGTGGTCCAGGGAAAAAAATGGTAAAGGATTGTCCAAGAGCCGAAGCAGGCGAAGTGCGATTAAGATCTGGCACTAAAAGAATGGTCGCCGACAGCTGCGATGCGAAAGTGACATCGGCTACCAAGACTACTGGCAAAGTGAAAAATGCTCAGTACGCCAAGTAGTTAGTGCTCCTTTCATGCCTATTTTCAGTTGCCTCAAAACATTTCCATTTTGCGTACTGTAAAGAAGAGCTAATTAAATGATTCCAATATCACTGCAGTTAAGTGTAGTTATATGTAAAAAGGATAAAGGTGCGGTCAGATTAGCAAAATTTTGGCAAAGTTTGGCGAGAAAAAGGACCATTGTCTATTTGGCGGTGTGTGAAGCAAAGTCAAACCAAGGAGCTCTCTGTTGGTTAACGACAACTTGAACCTGTTTACCTTCAGACGAAATTCCCAATTGATGGATTTCTATTGAAATGTTTGAATTTTGCCAAATTTGCTGAACAACGGTAAATGTGACCGCATCTTATAAATGTATCCTTCTTCTCTTTAGAAATCATGCCTCTTCATCATTTTAGTAGATTTCAAAGTGCATCTTCAATAAGATATATTTATTTTATCTGCTTAAGTACTTAAAAGCAGGTTATCTTTACTAACTGTACGCACAAATCCTCTATAAAATAAAAAACTTACTTCAATCTAGTGTGCATGTACATATCTCTTACTTGAGGGAGGTATGGCTGAGAATGTCAGTGTGTGGTGTTTTGTCTAGTAAGCACTATTGGTCAAAGAATGTATATTTTTGAGATGAACAATGAATGTTTTGTAACGACTGTATTTTTGTAAAGTGCTATTTACAAGGACTTCTTTTCTTGTTATTTATTAAATAATTTATCTGTTTATTATTACAATGGTTTGACATTTATTAAGTTAATAAGAATGTTTTGTGTAATGCATTGCATTGTTTATCTTTGAATGTTTTGGAAGACATTACTTAGCTTCTCAGTAAGTTAGATGTAGTTGAATAGTGATGTTAGGATTGCCGATGGTGGTTTGTGGTGCGGTTTGTGTTGATGGGGATGGAACGATTAATATGGTCAACAAGGTTATCTATGTTTGTTTACTTTTTGAGAACTTTTCAGGTGATTACATTGAACTTCATGTCTCTAAATATAGCATGTTTTGTTTATTTTTTTAAGGAACAATGATGGTAGTAGTTTTGGAGTTTTATATGTGTAATGCATATGACTTGAAAGTTGGTACAGGTTGAGGCCATACAGTACGTGGTACCACATTTCTATACTTGATGTATTGTATGTAGCACCATTTCATTTGGATGTTATGTAATGTGAAGTTCTCTTATCAGGCAAAAAAAAACACGCAAAAATCAATTTTGTCCTATCATTGTCTGATTGTGCTTTTATTTTGTTGGGACTTTTTGGTAGAGTTGAATGCAGCTATTTTTATGAGATACAAAATAAAGTTTTCATTACATCATCAGAGCCTCTGTCTACAGTATTTATTTGAATGCAGAAATTGATATGGTTATTATAATTTCATTATAAATCAGTAAACAATGACAGACCAATTTTCAGCATGTGAAGGAAAATTTTCTTTGCTATATCTTCTTGGTACTTAAATGCTCATATTGACACTCATCTGAAACCTTAGGTAAATATTATAAGCGTTGTGGGTATTTCTGGGATGTCATGCAGTTTTTCACACTGATTACATGTCATTTGCAAGTTTTCATGTTCTCTTCTGTCCTGGGAAAGGCTTTAGAAGATGTTGAAGCTGTTTTTGGCGATCATTCACACAGCCTGTGTAAATACAAAGAGAGCAAAAAGCATTTGTACTTATTGCAGGAGACATTACTAAATGCTATACACTTTCCACAAATAGGTGTTTCATTATTTTTTAGGCAATAAAGGTGCAAATCCCATTTTCATTAGAGAGAAAACTTAGATGTGTAACAGCAAACAGCATGAAAAGTAGCAATAATATGATTTGCAACCCTGTTACCAATGACATATTTTTAAAGGATTAGTTCAACCAAAAATGAAAATTATGTCATTAATTACTCATCCTCAGGTCTTTTCACACCCGTAAGACCTTCGTTCATCTTTGGAAAACAAATTAAGATATTTTTGATGAAATCCGATGGCTCAGTGAGGCCTCCATAGATAGCAACTCCACCGAACTTCTCAAGATCCATAAAGGTACTAATATTTACATATTTAAATCAGTTCATGTGACTACAGTGGTTCTACCTTATTATTATAAAGCGACGAGAATACTTTTTTGCGTGCCAAAAAAACAAAATAACAACTTTTTAGCGATATCTAGTGATGGCCGATTTCAAAACACTGCTTCGAATCTTTTGTTTCAGTTCAGTGATTCGGAGCGCCAAAGTCACGTGATTTCAGCAGTTTGGCATTTTGACACGCGATCCGAATCACTGAATTGAAACAAAAGATTCGAAGCAGTGTTTTGAAATTGGCCATCACTAGATATTGTTGAAAAGTCGTTATTTTGTTTTTTTGGCACACAAAAAGTATTCTTGTTGCTTTATAATATTAATATTGAACCACTGTAGTCACATGAACTGATTTAAATATGTTTTGAGTACCTTTCTGGATCTTGAGAAGTTTGGTGTCATTGCTGGCTATGCAGGCCTCACTGAGCCATCGGATTTCATCAAAAATATCTTTGTTTGTGTTCCGAAGATGATCGAAGGTCTTACAGGTGGAACGGCATGAGGGTGAGTAATAAATGACATTATTTTCATTTTTGGGTGAACTACCCTTTAACTAGTGCTTTGACCAATTACTTTTTGAAGACTTTAAAGTGGTATTTGGTATCCTATTTTTGGAAAATATCATACATGCACTGTTAATGAATATATTTCTCATTGAACTGGATGTAATTCAAAAATGCTTAAAGTGTGTATGTCTAAAAAGCTCAACTATGGACAGAAACAGGCTCACTGAGTGCACTATAGGCCCAGATCTCCAATTAGGCAGTAAAAGACACTAACCAAGGTGTGTATTTGCCACGAGGCACGAACAACCCAGAGCCTCTAGACCGACATCCGTGTAGACAGGTCCATCGTTCCACATTAGGTCAAATCCGCCAACCCTCTTCTCCTTGCCTGTCAGACTAAGCACAACAGAATGTTTTGGACAACAATGTCAACTTAGACAATCCTCCACTCTCTTGCATGTAATTTTATATCATTTTGTCAAATCGTACCGGCCCTCCATGTCTACAATGTGCAAGGTGTCCTCCAGCAGTCTGTATTTTAGGTCATAGTCCTCCTGACTGCTGGCTGTGAGGGAGGGTGAAGCGTTCACTTCAATTAGCCACCTGCATGATGGCAAGTTGTGCTGTCATTTTTTTTTTTTTTTTTAGCAATGCAAGTTATTTCTACATTCATACAGTTCTGATAAGCAACATGAAATGCTTTCCCAACAATCAAAAATAAAGCATTCTCACGGCTTTAAATCCTGGTCCATAAGTATGTCATATCCGTACAACTCAAAACAGTGTTTGTCATTGATGATGGTCTTCTGAACACTAAGCAGGCTGCGAATAAATATGTTGTCGACTTCTTTAAACAGAGTCTGCACTGTCTCGAAACCATGCTTAGCAGTCAGATAACAGCGTAGCTGTTGCATCTGCCACTTACAACCCTGAGAGAGAGAGTAAAAGTCAGAGATTACTGCTTTTTAATGAAGTATATTTTAATGAACATAATAGTACACTTCCAACATATTTTCTCAGGATCATAATCAGGAGCTGTTTTTTGCACTGCAACATTGGTGAGATGAACATCTGTGTACATCAAGGTTAAAGGGGATAAACAAGTGAATTCCATGCCTGTTCCTGTGCTATCCTGTAATATATAAATAATGTGTGTAGTTCAGAAATATATGCAAAGGATACACTGATCGTCTATGCTGTTGAGAGAGAACCTGGTGTTGGAAAATCGAGCAAAACCATCACGATACAGCCAGGCCTTCAATGGAATATACTGCCAAAAACAAAATGGTGTTCATTATATTGCCTGTCTAGTTTTAAAAGTACAACATGCTATGTCATAATTACTAGATGACAACCGGGACATTCTACTTGGAGCTGTTCACGTTCTCGGACTCAGAATTATATAGTTTATATGGCAAAATGAATCTGTGTAATTTGAATAATCAACAATCAAAAACCTCAATGCAAGAAGTAATTGCAAATACAATGTATTATATTATAATAATGCATTAATAATGCACTTGCAAGCTTATAGTTTAGGAACATTAGGTACATTGAAAAAAATTGGTGTAGAAACAAATTTCACTCAGAAATTGCTAGTAAATTTCAATAACAATTACAAAGAAATGGCAAATAACACATAAATAATCAAATTTATTTAAAACCTTGAAAAATCTTTTTTTTTTGCACTGTAGCAATTCAATTGTTAGCCACATTAAACTGTCTTTTATTTATTTTCAGATTATTCTTGTATTATTAAAACATTAACAATAGTCATTAATAGGAGTTATTAAACTGAAATATTACAAAATAACTGCTTAAATCTGCAGTCCGTAAGTTTTGCCTTTTTGTCGCCATTTCTGTTTGAAACCTGCAAATGCAGTTATTTGTGGAATTATCATCTTTGCGTGGGTTGTGCCTCGGCACGGCTCCTCAGCGCGGATGAATCTAATGTTTGCTGTCAGTCACCTCACCGGTGTGGATACTGTAATTCAGAATCACAGATTGTAGTCTTGGAAGTATGACCAAAGTAGGAAATGTCATCTGAACAAGTAACATGTCATGCCACTTTTGTTCTGACCAAATAAATCGCGCTGCAAATGATTAAATCTAACGAACACTTAGCTCGGATCACGTCAAACCATTACACATGCAAATTAGTATTAATGTTTTACTTTGTTCTCTAATGTTAACTGTTAATGTATTAGCGTATTAGAATCTCCAGTTGTTACTGATGATTGCCATTTGGACCTTTCTGGATTACAATCCACCATCAAAATGATAAGTTTAATTATTGCAGATGCTGTGAGAAAAGGCTATAAATGATCCACCTCACATGATATAGCCTACTAGCTTTGACTCATTCTTTATGTAAACCGACATGACACAGAGACAAACAGCGACATGCTTGAATTTCCCGTGGAAACCCACCCAAATTAGAAAACATTATTACGAGCTTACCGTTGTCAATCAGGCTATGGTAAGGAGATAGTTTTGAACGCTGCTTATGTACTTGCTCAAAAATTGATTTTGGATCATTTTTTAATCAATAAAAGTTACGGACTGCAGCTTTAACTACATTTTACAGCTGAAGCCGCTTCCATTTTGAGAGTTTTCGCATTACGTTGCAACTCTCAGGTGGTACAAAATGGAGCTCAGAGAAAAGTTGTAAGGACGTGATCACTTTATACAAGTTGGAATCTCATTCCAACATGTCGTTAATTTCCATGAAATTGCAAATATAATACTTTTTCAAACAGGTTTCCCACTGCAGCAGGAGAAAGTACTTTATCAATGGAAAAAATAACACTGCATATGAAAAACAATTTAAAAAAAGAAAAAGAAAAAAAAACTCACTTACTGATGTTACAAGAACATAGACTCTCAAGTCAAATTTTCTCCCTGGTGGTAGAGGTAAAACACGTTCAGCAATAATAATAAAAGTTAAAGTAATCAAATATTAAGCTAAAGGCCAATTCACACTGCTCCGACAGATGCTTCCAAAAAAGTTGGGACACTGTACAGATTATGAATAAAAACAGAATGCAATGATGTGGAAGTTTCAAATTTCAATATTTTATTCAGAATACAACATAGATGACATATCAAATGTTTAAACTGAGAAAATGTATAATTTTAAGGGAAAAATAAGTTGATTTTAAATTTCATGGCATCAACACATCTCAAAAAAGTTGGGACAAGGCCATGTTTACCACTGTGTGGCATCCCCTCTTCTTTTTATAACAGTCTGCAAACGTCTGGGGACTGAGGAGACAAGTTGCTCAAGTTTAGGAATAGGAATGTTGTCCCATTCTTGTCTAATACAGGCTTCTAGTTGCTCAACTGTCTTAGGTCTTCTTTGTCGCATCTTCCTCTTTATGATGCGCCAAATGTTTTCTATGGGTGAAAGATCTGGACTGCAGGCTGGCCATTTCAGTACCCGGATCCTTCTTCTACGCAGCCATGATGTTGTAATTGATGCAGTATGTGGTCTGGCATTGTCATGTTGGAAAATGCAAGGTCTTCCCTGAAAGAGACGACGTCTGGATGGGAGCATATGTTGTTCTAGAACTTGGATATACCTTTCAGCATTGATGGTGCCTTTCCAGATGTGTAAGCTGCCATGCCACACGCACTCATGCAACCCCATACCATCAGAGATGCAGGCTTCTGAACTGAGCGCTGATAACAACTTGGGTTGTCCTTGTCCTCTTTAGTCCGGATGACATGGCGTCCCAGTTTTCCAAAAAGAACTTCAAATTTTGATTCGTCTGACCACAGAACAGTTTTCCACTTGCCACAGTCCATTTTAAATGAGCCTTGGCCCAGAGAAAACGCCTGCGCTTCTGGATCATGTTTAGATATGGCTTCTTTTTTGACCTATAGAGTTTTAGCCGGCAACGGCGAATGGCACGGTGGATTGTGTTCACCGACAATGTTTTCTGGAAGTATTCCTGAGCCCATGTTGTGATTTCCATTACAGTAGCATTCCTGTATGTGATGCAGTGCCGTCTAAGGGCCCGAAGATCACGGGCATCCAGTATGGTTTTCCGGCCTTGACCCTTACGCACAGAGATTGTTCCAGATTCTCTGAATCTTTGGATGATATTATGCACTGTAGATGATGATAACTTCAAACTCTTTGCAATTTTTCTCTGAGAAACTCTTTCTGATATTGCTCCACTATTTTTCGCCGCAGCATTGGGGGAATTGGTGATCCTCTGCCCATCTTGACTTCTGAGAGACACTGCCACTCTGAGAGGCTCTTTTTATACCCAATCATGTTGCCAATTGACCTAATAAGTTGCAAATTGGTCCTCCAGCTGTTCCTTATATGTACATTTAACTTTTCCGGCCTCTTATTGCTACCTGTCCCAACTTTTTTGGAATGTGTAGCTCTCATGAAATCCAAAATGAGCCAATATTTGGCATGACATTTCAAAATGTCTCACTTTCAACATTTGATATGTTATCTATATTCTATTGTGAATAAAATATAAGTTTATGAGATTTGTAAATTATTGCATTCCTTTTTTATTCACAATTTGTACAGTGTCCCAACTTTTTTGGAATCGGGTTTGTATGTCACTTCTCAGACATTCCACGACTCAACAAGCACCGATTCAGTGCTCAGTTTTTGAAAACAAGCTCTGATGGAGGTAACACACTGATCCGACAAAACCTGACCAAGTGTCGTCTGTCAGCATCTGTCGGTGCAGTGTGAACTGGCCTTAAAACAGCATTAGATGTACCAGCTATGAGGTAGGGATTCTCAATGTAGCGCTGAGCGACATAGCTCTCAACTTGAGCCTCATCTTTCTGTTCTTCAGAGCGGGTCCCGTCCTAAAACCAACAGCAGCACAGTTATACAACAAGAGGCTGAGTAACTAATGACAGAATTTACATGTTTGGGAAAATGTAAAGATTTAAGATTAAGTGCTGTCAAAGTTGTATTACCTTCCTCCAATCTATGATATCTTTGAGTTTTCGAAACAGAAAAATTCCTTTCCCTTGTGATCGTGCTACCTGTGTTGAGAAGTTATTGTAACGATGGATGACCTGTTGATGATCATTTTGGCAGTATCGTACTGCTATAAACACTCACAGGCTTCATGATCCAGGTGCTCCCTGGGCTTCTCTTTAAACTCTTCCACAAAGATGTGATACTCACTGGGCAGCACAAACGTACGTGGGAAGAAGTCACATTTGGCCGCCTCTAAACGCCCAGCCTCCCGCTCTAAAGTTTTTCTATACCTCTTCAGGTTTTTCACCATCAGGTTCTTACGGGTCAGCTGAAAAATATAAATTATTCATGATTATATAATCTACACAATATTCTGCATTTCATACAATGTATTATACAATGTAAAATTTGTATAATTTCGACCTCGTAGTGGTTGCGGAAGTGACATATCCGCACGTGTTCCTCCATGTAGGAGTGATCGAAGTTCTCTCTTAGCCATCCAACATCACACCAGTTAAAGTCCCACTCGCCATCACTGTATGGAGAGACATGAATGCATGATGAAAAGAAGATACTGTAGGGTTTGAAAACACACACAGTAAAAGCACAGCACTTACTCTTTCACCTCTACCCAACCTGGTCTCTGGTTTAGGACATCCTGTATGGTGTTGGTCAGGCCACATCTGTACTTTATACAACTCCTTCCCTCCCTAAAAAAATTAACCACCCTGTAAATGACCTTTTATTCATACATACAGTATGTATATGGGTCAATGACGTGACGGGTCATTTTTTTGTTCAAAGGCCTTAATAATAATAATAATAAAAAACAAAGATATGACATCCAAAGTATGTAAGGTAGTACAGCTAGATCTGTTTTAATGAATCCAAAAGGTTTTAATTATATTTCGCTACATATAAAGGTATTTTAAAGATTTGTCAGGTGTCAAAAGGTCATTCGGTTTAACCATCCAAAGGTCAATACAACCATTTCATTTGTGATTAAAATATCTTAAAATGTAATAAATGTATATATTTTTTTTTTATTCTGGCATGATTTTATAACATCATATATCAACATAGTGCAAAATGGTATTAAAATTATGTGTAGAAGTCGTTGATTTGTTATGAGAAAGAATGTCCGGATGAGAATGTCCGGAAAAATGAATTTCATTGATGTCATTCAGAGTAACCAATCTAAAGGGACCATTTTAGATCAAGTCATGTGGTCAATATCATGTGACAGGATGTGACTTCATTCAGAGACCTGCAAAGGACCACATGATCGTGAAGCAAAGTATTTTTGAGGAGCAGCATGAAAATGTCTTTTTTCTTTCCAACCTAATTATTTTACTTGCAAAATACTTTATCCACAAATGTAAAACTATGAAAGTGACCCCCCATTTTTGTCACTTTCAAGAAGATGTTAAGATCTATATTAAATACTTATCTACCTCCTGTAACAAAAGGGCTACTAAAACTCTGAATATATGCTCACTTTTTGGTGTTTTTGTATAATCTTTATTTTGTTTTGTGTGGAGGATTATGTTTATGTGATCTGTTTAACTGATATTTCCCCATTTATTAATTAATTTATTTATTTTTTGTTGTTATTATTATTAATTATTTATTTTCCTTTCTTATTTTCAGTGTGATGTCATGTTTGGCCGTCCCTGAACCCCTGGCTCTTTTCTCTTGGCTATTTCTCACTTTTGTACTTTGTAAGCAAATGTGTATTATTAATAAAAAAAATTGAAAATTTAAAAAATGATCGTGAAGCAAAGCAACTAACTCACTCTTAACTATTTGATAAATTCATGTTTTCACTTGATCATACGCATGTCCCAATACATCAGATACATTTTACATTAACATAGAAAATGTAATATTTCAAAAAATATTTACTAAATATAATGTTTGATTGTCCTTTTGTTAGCTAGATATCAGCCTGTTAGCATTGTTTGAAAATATCGTCATTTGGTATAACCAAAAGTGTCATTCAGTAAAACCGAAATTTTGGTTAAACCGAATGATTTTTTTTCTGACAAATTTTGTCCATCTTGTAAAAAATGACAAAAGCAGTGTTAATTGATTATAAAACCACATAATCTCATTGTCAACAATTGTCACTTTCAAATGAAAATTTCCTGATAATTTACTCACCCTCATGTCATACAAGATGTTCATGAAATTAAGGTTTTTGATGAAAACATTCCAGGATTATTCTCCTTATAGTGGACTTCAATGGACTCCAAACGGTTGAAGGTCAAAATTACAGTTTCAGTGCAGCTTCAAAGGGCTTTAAACGACACCAGACGAGGAATAAGGGTCTTATCTAGTGAAACCATGACTCATTTTCTTAAAAAAACCAAAAATAATATATATATAAGTTTTAAATGCTCATCTTGAACTAGCTCTCTTCTTCTTCTTTATTTGAATCCCAGCAGTGTAGACACTGCTAAGTGTATTACTGCCCTCCACAGGTCAAAGTTTGAACTAATTGTTATATACTTGCACTAGAATATTGTATATGACAATTTAGTTCAAACTTTGACCTGTGGAGGGCAGTAATACTCTTAGCAGCGTCTACACTGCCGGAATTCAAGTAGACAAGAAGAAGAGAGCTAGTTCAAGATGATAGCTAGTTCATTTATGGTTAAAATGTATAAAATTTTTTTTTTTTTAGAAAATGACTGATTGGTTTCTCTAGATAAGACTCTTATTTCTCGTCTGGGATCGCTGTAAACTGTAATTTTGACCTTCAACCGTTTGGTGCCCATTGAAGTCCACTATATGGAGAAAAATCCTGCAATGTTTTCATCAAAAACCTTAATTTCTTTTCGACTGAAGAAAGAAAGACATGAACATCTTGGATGACATGGGGGTGAATAAATTATCAGGAAATTTTTAATTCTGGAGTGAACTAATCCTTTAATAAAACTTCAATATTAATTATATCTCCATTATGTTTTTTTTTTTTTTTTTTTACACTTTAAAAACCTTATTCGTCAATGACCCATATACAGACAACAGTCTGAACTTCAGATAAAATATAAAATGCTTTTTCTTTTAAATGCAGTTTGTACAAGCATCTCCACTATTCAAAAGTTTGAGGACAGTAAGATTTTTAAATGTTTTTGAAAAAAGTTTTCTGTTTGAATGTTTTAAAATGTAATTTACTGATGCAAAGCATCAGCATCATTTCTCCAGTCTTCAGTGTCACATGATCAAAAAACATTTCTGATTATTATCAATGTTGAAATCAGTTGTGCTGCTTCATACTTTTGCTGAAACTGCGTTACATTTATTCTGGATTATTTGATGAGCAGAATGGCATTTATTTGCGATATAAATCTTTTGTACCATTATAAATGTCTTCAATGTCACTTTGTATCAATTTAATGAATCTGTGCTGAATAAAAGTATCCTTTTCGCTTTATTTTATGGTGATGTAGTTACATTGTACTTACTTAAATAAGGACTGAGTAATATTAATTAACTGCATGTCCTTACTAAAGTTACAGTTAGGGTTAGGTTTAGAGTTAGTTACTTGTAATTATGCATAATTTACTGTTATTACTATAGTAAGTACCTGTAGTAATGTGTAACTACGTTACCTTAAAATAAAGGTAAATAATAAAATCTTACTGCCCCAAACTGTATTGGTGGTGTAAAGTAGACCTATCAAGACACTTAAATGAATGAAAGTCATTGTATTAGAAAACAAAAGCTCACAGACTTACCCTTCCTTTTTCCTTTGGGAATTGTAAGCAGCCTTGTGTCCAGCTGTCTGCTGTTTAGAGGAAGTTTGTTACAGCAAACCATATTAAAGCTGGAGCGTCACACAATTGTGTAATGCAAAGCTGATTTTAAAGACGGTATGTAGGAATGGCTCTTGTATAGCACACGATTTCACCTAATTCGCTTGTATGTTTGTGTCAAAACTCACTTACCTTATTCTTGGACATGTCCGAAACTAACCTGACAACAGCGGAACATTAGCAGCATGACACTAGAATGTAGTCTATATGTTGTCATAGCAACCACCGCTGACCAATCGCCGCGCAGCATCCCGCAGTGACGTTCAGAGGCAAACCTCCCAAAACACTCTGCTCACAGATATCATCCATATATCACAGATCTGGATTTGCTTTTAGGAATAAGCAAGATTTTTTTATCCAAATAAAAAAAAAACTCACAAAAAAAAAAAAAACATAAATAAATAAATACTCTGCTCTCAGATACCACACATAATATATATTATATATATATTTTATATCCTATTAATTAATTGACTAAGGAAAGAGCAATACATAGACGCAAAAAACAAAGGAATGAAGTTGGGAATAAATGTTATGATGTTGGAAATATTTGCTGTTGTCTTTTTAGAGCTCCTTGGTGTAAACCATAGACTGTAAAAGGTGTAAACAACATGAATGTACACTAGGTGGCAGCATAATTTAAATAAAATTATCCACAAGGAAACAAAATCTTCACGTGCACAGAACCTTATTACACAAAAATGTGTCCAAAAACAAACGCAGTCTGACAACAGCGTGATTTTTCTAAATATCTCACACAAATAAACATGCACTGCAGAATAAAGGCAGGAGTTAGATGAGCTTTATCAGTGATGCTTAACCCTTTTTTTTTTACTCCAAAGCCCTTATTTTCCAAAACTACCGTATGCATCGCTTCCGGTTCAGGTCTTTTTTATGTGTTTTGTTAAATATACTCAAGATACCTTCAAATGAGCTATTTTTTTCTTCTCACTAACATTCGGATATTAAAATTAAATAAAAACTAGCTAGGTTAGCTTACCTTAAATGCCCGTATATTGCCATCCATTCATACTGCTGTTAGGCTAACACTTTCTCTTTTTCTATTAAAAAACATATTAAAATGTTTAATCTAATAACTTTAATTCATTTTAGGCCTTTTTTAAGCTACTTGGAAGTTCGCTGAGGCCCCCTAAAGTAAGGTGACCAGATTTTTTAAATGGAAACCGGGGACATTTCCTATTTGAGTGGTCAAAATATCACAGAAATCTCATTTGTTATTATTTATTAATTAAAAAACGGGAACAATACATTTTTTAATGTTTTTTTAATAGGCTATTATTACATTAAATAATTATTATGTTTTAGTTTGATTATTAGGATTTTTGGTCCGGTTTTAATACAATTTACCAAAAAATAGTTACCAAAAGCAGTCCAAAACAATATGCCTATTATAACAAAAGTATGACTTTACAAAGACACATTACAAAAATAAAACAACATAAATATAAGAAGATACGGAAAATAAAACGACATTTAACAAATATTTAACTAATTTTAACTATTATATTGCATTTTTGACACATTTTAAGCACAAAGTTGCAATTGTATTATTATTTATTTGTTATTATTATTATTTATTCATACCTGTGTACCTTCACCACGTGATATAGTTAAGATGTGTGTGTGGAAATTACTGCTTTGTGAATGCGGAACTTTTGGGGACGTTTAAAATTGTGCAAAACAGTCCCACACCCTGCATGTTATTTACCTTGAAACCGTTTATATATATATATATATATATATATAATGACGACGCTCTGGTCCAGGTTGAGTTCTTCACGGAGTAGCGGCGCACGCGCGACTAGCTGCACAGCCCCCTCTGTTGGTGAATAATAATCACGATTGCTCTGATTACCAGCATGCTGCTGTATGTTTTTTGCCGTGTATTGGTGTATTTGCGGGTTGTTTTGAACGAGCTGTAAAACGGGGCAGCTCCAGTCGGGGACAGAACACCAACAACCGGGGGCGTCCGGTCACGCTATACCCTAAAGGACCCTGACCCCTGTACAGCATCTAAGGCGCATTATTTGTGTTTGGTTTGGGAGTTTTTGGAGAAACAACGCTCGACTTTGGTGGGCACTGACTTTATGTGAGTTCGCAAGTGACCAAGACAGGATATGTTGACCACTGTAGGCTGATAATGTACTGCAGCTGTGTGATTCGACCTCTCAGTTCACAAAATCTTACATCAAAACGCTGTCCAAATGGACAATTGTCTATAAAAACCAATCTGCCATCTCTTCAAAGCAAAGCAAAGCTCAGGGGATGAAATGTACTTCATCCATGGATCAGCAGAATCCTTTACACATAGAGAAAGGATTACCTGTATGACTCCAGCCATGCCAACTGCCTGGGCTAGTGCGTTTTTATCCTTCATCTCTCCTTGGGAGATATGAGAAGCAAACACAAAGTGTAGTGAAAAACCTCCTTGTTCTGTGGCGCTGGTCCAGAGTCCTCATCCCAGAGCTTCCCTAAGCATTGTTGGATTCAAAGTGGAATGTTGGCGTGGAGGGTAATTGCCTCTGAGTGGGACGGTAGCGTTATGGCCAGGATATGGCGTGCAGTCTTTATCCTGACAGCTCAGCCCCAAATAGGGAAAGATCCCAGCAGGGATGAACTTCTCATGCTGTCCTGTCCAGGTTTGAGGTTGTGGTTCTGGTGCTCTGGTCAGGGAAAATGTGAGGAAAAACAACCTGCATGTCCTCTAGAGCTGAGAAAGGAACAATTTTCAGCTTATAGGAATATTGAATCAACCTCCAAATGCTCCTATGAAAGGCTGTGAGCGATTTTTCCATTACTCCTTGTGTTATCAAATGCTGGGACATGACTCCAGGCTCTGGTATGTGTGGCCAGAACCCTCTAACCAAACTTAATGCAGTTTGACTCTCTGCCTTGGTGGTTGGAATGGACATCTTCAGGTTTGGAGCCAGCCTCTCTCCTTGAGACAGCCGTCCAAACACTTGCCAACTAATAATCAAAATGAACTGATAAGCAAAAACCTTTCAAACGGGTCTTGTGAGCATGAAAGTTTGAATTTTATATAACAGTGTTCAAACTATGCATGGTTTGATTTTTAGAATAATGCACAGCTGACCTTTGAAAGATTAAACTGGCAATCAGTCAATGGACACATTTGGCACGTGAAGACGTCACAAGCAAACATGACTTGACTGTGGATTATACATTAACATTTAACAGTTAACATATGCACAGTGTTTCCCAAAATGGGGACCAAAAAAAATTCAAAACAGACCAAAGAAATTCAAAAAAGATATTTTTGTTGAGCTCTTAATACAGGGTTATTTTGTAATTGAACAATTGGCTCACTTTTGTTTCATGAGTTTGAATTTGAATTGGCCACATCTCACAAATCTGTTTATACCATTCAAAAGTTTTGCGTCAGCAAGATTTTTATTTTAAAGAAATTAATACTTTTACTCAAGGGTGCATTCAACTGATCAAAAAATGACATTTATAACGTTACTAAAGATTTCGGTTTCAAATAAATGCTGTTCTTTTCATCAAAAAAATCTTGAAAAACATTGTATCACATGGTTTCTGCAAAAATATTAAGTAGCACAACTTTGATAATAATAAGGAATGTTCCTTGAACACCAAATCAGCATATTAGAATGATTTCTGAAGCATCATGCAGTGTTGGGGAAAGTTACTTTTAAAAGTAACGAGTTACAGTACTGCATTAATCTTTAAAAAAGTAACAAACTGTGTTAGTTACTTTTTATTGAAAGTAATGCCTAACCTTTTCTCAGCAGGGCTGGGCTTGCTGGTTTGTTTTTTTTACTAACAACATCAACAACAAAGTTCTATTTTTGGCAAATGTAAAGGCCCTTTCACACAATGGGCCCTATCATACACCTGGTGCAATGCGCAAGCGTTTCACATCCTACGCCATGTTGTTTAAAGGTGCCCTAGAATCAAAAATTGAATTTACGTAGGCATAGTTGAATAACAAGAGTTCAGTACATGGAAATGACATACAGTGAGTTTCAAACTCCGTTGTTTCCTCCTTCTTATATAAATCTCATTTGTTTAAACGACCTCCAAAGAACAGGCGAATCTCAACATAACACCGACTGTTACGTAACAGTCTGGATCATTAATATGTACGCCCCCAATATCTGCATATGCCAGCTCATATTCAAGCATTACACAAGGGCAGAACGTCTGGATCTGTGCACAGCTGAATCATCAGACTAGGTAAGCAAGCAAGGACAACAGTGAAAAATGGCAGATGGAGCAATAATAACTGACATGATCCATGATAACATGATATTTTTAGTGATATTTGTAAGTTGTCTTTCTAAATGTTTTGTTAGCATGTTGCTAATGTACTGTTAAATGTGGTTAAAGTTACCATCGTTTCTTACTGTATTCACGGAGACAAGAGCCGTCGCTATTTTCATTTTTAAACACTTGCAGTCTGTATAATTCATAAACACAACTTCATTCTTTATAAATCTCTCCAACAGTGTAGCATTAGCCTTTAGCCACGGAGCACCATCAAACTCATTCAGAATCAAATGTAAACATCCAAATAAACACTATACTCACAGGATCGATGTATGCATGATGAACACTTTGTAAAGATCCATTTTGAGGGTTATATTAGCTGTGTGAACTTTGTGTTTGCTGTTTAAGGCAGTTGAGAGCTCGCGGGGGCGGGGAGCGGGAGATTTAAAGGGGCCGCACGCTTAATCGGTGCATATGTAATTATGGCTCAAAATAGGCAGTTAAAAAAAATTAAGAAAAATCTATGGGGTATTTTGAGCTGAAACTTCACAGACACGTTCAGGGGACACCTTAGACTTATATTACATCTTTTGAAAAGGCACCTCTAGGGCACCTTTAAATAAATGCATTTATACCCATTTGTGCGCCCATGGGCGTGCTGGTCTGAAAACGAGGCGTGTTCAGGCGCATTGTTGGTGTGTTGCTATTTTGAGGCAACTGAAATAGTTACATTAGTTATATTAAAAATAAAAGGATTATAATGTAAAATATTATTATTGTGTGCATAAAGATAAAAATGCTTTGTTGGAATCCTGCTTGTCCCGTAGATAGGCTCCTCGCGCACAATTCCAATTTCCGCTTGCGATTCCACCATGTTAACAGCGAATGCGCAATGGCGCGAGTGCAACTGGCTTTTAAAGGGAATGAGAGATGAGACTCTGATTGGTTTATCGCACGTCACACCCAAAACACACCCATTACTCATTAAGAGACTAGGGACAACCCTTTTAGACCATGAACCGGGTGTGCCAACCATTTTCCCCATCATTAAACTAGCAAAAGTGGATTCTGACACGCGCTGAGTGCACTTGCGCCATGCGTTTTAGACCATGCGCTTACTGTAGATCATTAAAATAGGGCCCCAAAAGTGCAAAAGGAAAAAAAAAAAAGAAAAGAAAATTCACGCCTGTACAGTAGAGGGCGCAACTCAAACAAACCTTTCAGCTGTGCCTCCAAAAAAGTTCAACACTACTTCAGCAATAAAAATAAAACACAAAAGTGATGTTTATCTAAAGTAATTTTTGCTTATTAGTATGGTTGAATTGGATCATTGAAAGTCAGAAGCAAAGACACTGGTTAATAAAGTGAGATTAAAAATACATAAAGTATATTATTGCAGGTTTACATAATATTCTGAATTTGCATTTCACTGTTTTTATTAATTTTGAGGAATACTGAAACTATTACTTTACTAGTTACTTGAAAAAAGTAATCTGATTACATAACTCGGACACTACATGTGACACTGAAGACTGCACAAAACTTTGTTTTGTTTGATCAAATGTTCAAAGTTTGTCTTGACGAAGCTTGCTTTCATATTATTTTTTTATTCATTTTAATTCTTATTAATTCACATTTGCAGTTGTTTTCATGATCTATCTTAAAAATGTATCTTGCTCCAATCACTTGGCTCCATTGCGGTATGTAACAATCCATTCCTGATGGATAAAATCATGCCCCTTCCTACAGTTCCCCTCTACAGTTCCCCCTTGAATACCCTGTTTCACACAGAAATACATCACATACTGAAGTTAAATGATCAGAGATTTCACTAAAAGTTAAATCTGTGATCAGAGCATTACGTCATTAATGTCACATCACAGTAGAATTTCTCAGTCAACTGCACTCTCACATTAAACACTTACTGTTTACACCATTAACACTGCAGTGTATATAGATCATGGATCTATAATTTCTCCCTCTAATACACCTCACAATCATGTATTGTATTTAGTTGTCGAATGTCCCTTTAAACAAAGATTATCTATCATAAAAAAGCTTGCATCATACATCTGAGAACCAGAGACTTGTTATAAAATTGCTCCAGTCAGCTGCTTCTGGAATGAATTTGATGGTTCTTGCCGCAGAGGCTGTCGATCATCAAGACAACATGCTTAATTGTCTGTGAAAGATTGCCACAAGGGGATCAAAAATTCCCTTTATGCCTAAAAGCAATTACTTTGCCCTTGTTTTTTTAAAAGCTCCACTTGTGCACCGGAGCATGCATGAAAACAAGAGGCACGCTGGGACTGTATTAGATATAGGCACCTGAAAAAGGACTGTGATTGAGCTCTGTTGAAATAATCAATATATTAAAGTCAAGTCCATATAAGTGAAACATTACCATAGTCGTTAACTATGTTTGATGAGTATGCAAAAGGACCACAGGTATAAAATGTTTTCTCAGTTATGATATTAGAACTGGTTGATCCAGTATTTCAGAACAGGTGTGTTATTGTGATATAGACCAGCTTCAAAAATACATATAAAGTTGCAAGACATATTACAAAATAATAGGAATGGCTTTCTTCTAGAGGCTTGTAGGAAAATATTAAACAAAGCCATTTAAAGATTTGGGAGCAGATTATTATTATTATTATTATTTTTTTTTTTTTTTTAAGAAATTAATATTTTTATTCAGCAAGGATGCTTTAAATTGATCAAAAGTGACAGTAAAGACTTTTATAATTTTACAAAACATTTGTTTCAAATAAATGCTTTTCTTTTAAACTTCATCAAAGAATCCTGAACAGCACAACTGTTTACAACATTGATAATAATAATAAATGTTTCTTGAGCAGCAAATCATCATATTAGAATGATTTCTGACGGATCATGTGACACTGAAGACTGGAGTAATGATGCTGAAAATTCAGATTTGATCACAGGAATGAATTACATTTTAAAATGTATAACAATATTTTAAATTGTAATAATATTTCACAATATTACTGTTTTTCCTGTATTTTTGATAATAAATGCAGCCTTGTTGAGACTTCTTTCAAAAAATACAAATATTATAAAAACCCCAAACTTTTGAACAAACGTGTACATATATTCTGTATTTATAGCTCTATTGACAGCTAATTACAATAAAACCCATGAAATCAATGGGGTCAGGGTTTAAAAGCAGAAATTTAACTCTATTGATTTTTTAAATATACAATATATTCTTTGAATCATGAAGTTGACAATCATTGTTTAGGTAAAGACTTCCATTGTAAGCAGTGTTGGGGAAATTTTAATGTGTCCCTATTACCATGTAATTATAAATACAAGTACTGAGTAATTTTAATTAAGTAGGGTCAGGGTAGGATTAGGGTTTGGTTTAGGGTTAGTTGCATGTAATTATGCCTAACTTATGGTTATTACTATAGTAAATACATGTAACATATGTAACAAGGACACATTAAAATAAAGTGTTACAAAAGTTACTTTTTTTACTCTTTTTTTTTTCAAAAAAAGTTACTTTTTCACTGCTTTGCTTAGTTACTTTTTTATGGAAAGTAATGTGTTAAATTACATTTTTCTCACTTGAGCTGGGCTTGCTTATTTTATTTATTTATTTATTTATTTATTTTTAAAAAAACAAGGCAAATTCACACCTGTACAGTAGAGGGCACAGCTCAAACAAATCTTTCAGCTGTGCTGCCATTCTGGATTAAAGAAGAACAGGATGAAGGACAAGAAAGTTCAACACTCTTACTTCAACAATAAAAACTAAAAAAAAAAAAAATGAAACAAATGTGATGTTTATCTAAAGTCATTTTTGCTTTTTAGTATGGTTGAAATGGATAATCAAAGTACAACAGCAAAGACACTGGTTAATAAAGTGAGATTAAATGTAATTTAATGTGTAAATTAACATTTAATTATTGCAGGTTTTCGTAATATTCTGAGTTTTACAGTTTTTAATCATTTTTAGGAATACTGAATCTGTTTTTGTGCAAGTGAGATGAGTAAATGCTCACATTTAGTCTAGAACTACAATAATGTTCATACAGAGACACAACGCCTCTGTACTTACTCCCAATTTCTCAACATGGGGACAGGAGAGCTGTCAGTCAATAGGCCTGGGAAAACAAAGTAACTTTTGTTATTTAAAAAACAACTTTTTTTTGTTGTAAACTTAAAAGTAATGCATTACTATATATGTATATTTTTTGGTTGTTGTTGAAAAAAAGTGATCTGATGACATAACTCACATTAATGAAACGAGGGACATGTAAGAATGTCACAGAGGCTGTCAGTATTTTAATTTAACCCAGAATTTCCCTTCAACTTATTGAAGCCACAACAGCACTTCATAGCTGGCCTCACATAACTATCTAATATTCAAAGACATAGATTAAATGTTATGCAAGATACCACATCTAACAATTTCTGTTCATGAATGGAATGTCATTGAAATTCAGAATACCATCAGCACATTCTTTGCTATAAATACAGTTTCTCAGGCAAACGTATATATCATCCAACATCTCTAACTATTACAGTTGTTGAAACATTTTGATTTTGGTAGCATGCTGTAAAAACGGGGCCTCCATAACTGACACACTGTGGGTCTCTGATATGATGTTTAAGAATTGTATGCATAATGCAAAGCGCACAATTTCCACTGCTTAAACCAAAACTCGAGTTTCAGGACAAACAGAGGGACAGACTGGACATACTGAGAAAGCTTATCAGAAAGCCCAATTGTCTAAACTATGTACAAAAGTCTTTATAAACATTGAAGAGTGGAATTGAAATGATCACAGCAAAATCCCCAGAGTTAAATCAACTCTGCTCAGAGTACATTTGGTCCCTCTCTAGTAACACTAAAGCAGAGTTAAAGTTAATGAGATAATTAAGCAATTAATTAATTCATGATTATTAGTGATGAACACCTGCTGTTAACAAGCTGAATCACTAAAGAAAAGAAAAACACAGAAACAACTGACTTCAGCCACAGCCTTAGATGAAATCAAATGAAAGTGAAAGACAATCTATGAAGAAGATCTGATTAAACAACACCACAGACAGCATTACCAGCTTCACTTATTACAAACCAGATTGACTTTATTTCTGTCACATGGCCACAGAAGTTTTTATTTAGAATTAAAAAGAGGTTAAGATGTTGATGTTTTATTGGGAAAGAAAACAAAAGGGAAAAACAATGCCACCATCATGCAGAGCAGTGTTTGCTTTAGTTGGGCTCTTGACCCTTGACATACTATATTTGATTTTTCTCTGGAACAATGCATGACTTTGTAAAGCGGTGAGGTCAATGCTTTACACTGAGCAGATATTAGAGGCTTTTGTTTATTTTGTTAAGCATTGTGAGCTGGCCTGGTTGCGATAACTAATATGTTTTGCATTACCAACCCTGTTAAATTAAAGCATGAGAACAAAGTGTTAAAGCATTTATCATGAATGATTTTAAAATCATGCAGTGCTGTATTTAGACACACAGAGACATCAAGAATCGGCATATGAATCTCAACAATGGTGACAATCAACAAAATGCTTCATGCTGCAATGCATGCTGGGTGTCACCATAGTACAAAACTCCCATCATGCACTGCAGTATAAATAATTATTATCATCACTTTTAAGGTTTGTAAGATAAGTGGTCATGTCTAAGCCTGGGTGGTAACAGTTGTTCATCTTCAGCATTGATGCATTACGGTGGCATTTGTTTAATCAACCTTTTTTTTTTTCTTCATTTCTGTAATAGTTGAATCTCAGTCAATAAACCGAAGACAAAGAAAGAGATCACTTTGTGATGTTCATTCAAATGTCTTACAAGCAGAAAATGTAAGCTGATATGCTCATTCAATCGTTTGATTCAGTAATGCACAAGTGTTTGCTGTGAAACACTATTGCAACTGCTTAAAAGCAAATTATTTCAAAAATATAAAAGGGTCAAGAGCCCAACTAAAGCAAACACTGACCACCATGATGGTGCCATCATTTTTTGACCAATAAAACATCAACATCTAAAACTCTGTTAATTCTCACTTCTGTAGACATGTGACAGAAATGAAGTCAATCAGGTTAATAATAAGTGAATCTGATAATGCTGTTTGTGGAGTTGTTTAATCAGGTCTTGAGAGATTTAATGTATTTTATCTTCAGTTCATTTCTTCTAAGGCTGTGGCTAAAGTTAGTTGTAGTTGAAGTTAGTGATTCTGCTTGTTAACAGCAGGTGTTCATCACTAATACCCAATCATCACTTAATTAATCACTTAATTATCTCATTAACATTAACACTGGTTCAGTGTTATTTTAACACTATATAAAGAGGGACCAAATGTACTCTGAGCAGAGTTGATTTAACTCATGTACCAGTTGATTTTGTCGTGTACCAGTTAATATCAAAACAAAATCTGATGAACAAGCCAGTGCTGAAACAGACTGCAAATAAAATAAACGTTTAAATTAAAAATGGCATATATATATAATACATTATATAGAATAAATGATCATCAAATACTATACACAACCTGTTAAATTAAAACAAATGGCATCATATGAAAATAAGAAAAAAGGAAGGAAAAGATGTGCATACTTTGTGTTGAATCATGTGAAAATAAAACATACAGGCTGAGTGATTTATGCTATTGTATCATGCCATCCCATGTAAAACTGCTTTAGACTGGCATTATAAGAAAAGCAGACAGAAACTGTATCTTGCTTGTATTTTAGAACATTTATGTCTACATAATATTTTCATTTATGTTTCCACAAACACTATTAGTTTGAAGAAATATAATTTACTAAGGAAGCTCGTTTCTGCCACGCATTAAAAAAATAAAAAGGTAACTGCGACTTACAATTCTGACTTCTGATTTTTTTTTCTTAGAATTATAGAGTTTATATCTCACAGTTTGGGCTTTTTTTCTCAGAATTGTGAAATATAAACTTGGAATTGTGAGAAAAAAGTCAGAATTGTGAGATAAAAATTCACAATTAAAAACTTAATTGTAACTTTATCTAACATTTATTTTTCCTCACAAAATTTTATATCTCAAGTCAGAATTGTGAGATAAACTCGCAATAGCAAGAAGAAAGTAGAAATTGTGAGATAAAGCCGCAATTACCTTTTTCTATTTTTCTATTCTGTGGCGGAAACAACATTCCATAGTTTATAAATATGATGTAATGTAAAATTATTGACATTTTTTTCCAAAAGGTTGTGTAACAAAGTAGCCAAAAAAAAAAAAAATTAAAATCATATATTGCAAGCACTGGTAAAACTCTTATGGTTTACATATCATTTTACAACTGCCTTTCCAATGAGTTGCCAATTTATCATTCCTCTTTGCTGTATTATTAAAGGAAAACTGACTAAAGGAACTTGCGTTGGTTAAGGGCGCTCTTTGTATGACAAGTTTAAAAATTCAGTAAATCAAGATTGTCATTAATATCAGTCTAAAATGACCATATGATAATTAAAAGCTTTTACAAATACAAATAATACCAGTGCAAATTAAGTAGTAGTGAAACTATACAATTATTATTGGCAATAAGCCATTAAAAGATGTTTAATGCAAGTCTCCTTAAATGATTTGGTGAATAAAGCATTTAGGTACATAAAAATAAATAAATTAAACTCTCAGGTCATAGTTTAGTATAGTATTTGGTATAGTATTTGATTATTAGACAATTTCGTATAATATTCAGCTTTCTGCATTTGTCTCAGTGGAGCCATTCTTTCATGCATGAATAATAAGATTGGAGCTGAAAGACATCTGACGAATTTAAAATGTCATATGTTGTTGTGGAGACTGGATTTTGCTTGAGCAAAAAATGTAAAGGATATTATCTGGAGATTTAAAAAATTGTGGCGTTAATCAGCCAATCTTTCTCTCAGGAGATTTCCTAACAGTTCATCCACAATAACAACGTTAAGCGTTTCATTTTCCGTTATCGGGCAAAGTGAAGGAGCCTCGGTACATGTAAAAATTCAAAACACGCTTCATCTCCATCTTCACCCATTAATCCATCTGTGTGCTCTCTGAAAATCTGCCCACAAAGTGGATATTATCCAGAGTGTGTTTTACAGATTTACTTCCAATACTGCAAGGCTCCCAAATTCAAGGAGGTCCACTGAATGTTTGCATTAGATGTAAAGTCAGTGCAAAGTCACACTGAAACAAGTGGACATAACCCTTGAAGCATAGATGTTGGTGCCACACAGACATGCTTCCGAAATCTGCAAAGAGTTTTCTAAAGAATTCACTTGTTACCGTGGACCAGATGAGTCAAGGGTGTTCCAGGAAATATAACATGGCGAGGAATGCGGGGTAGGTTTTGCTCCACATCTGTAAAAACCCAAAACCTGTGCCTAGTTAGGTGTCCGGTTTGATGCTGATCATTAGTCCTGATCTCAGAGGGTCGAGATGTCATGAGAAGCCAGTGGTTTACGAACGTCCTCTCAGTCTTCTGTCAGGCACATTCTGTGTTCTTTATAATTCAAAACAGAACCACAAAGTATCACACACTGAATAATGATGGAATCAGAAATTCAGAATCAGCAACAATTTTCTGAAGAATTCGAGAATTTATCGATTGATTATGCATTCACCCTATATCTATTTGATTTTTTTCTGCAACTGCGTTTAAAAAAGAAGAATTCTATGTAAAGCATCACTGATGTGTAAATGTGAGTGCCATTGTATTTATCTGTTTAACACCAGAAGTTTAGAATGAGTTGTTTTCGCATCTTATTTGTTATGAATGTCTTTACTGTCATTTTTTTAAAATCAATTTAATGCATCCTTGCTGAATAAAATTATTATTATTTTAGTCTTACGTACAAACTTTAGAATGGTAGTGTATCACATTTTCTTCAAAAATATTTGAAGGATCATGTGACACTGAAGACTGGAGTAATGATGCTGAAAATTCAGCTTTGATCACAGGAATAAATTATATTTTAAAATATATGACAGTAGAAAACAGTTATTTTAATATTTGACAATATTACTGTTTTACTGTATTGTATGTATATATGAAGAGTTTGGTTCCAAAACGCGATAAACCGCATTTAAAAAAAAAATTAAGTTCTTGCCAAAATCAGTATTGTATCTGGTCGGTATTGAAAAGTCAATTTTTAATTTTACTCAAAATGCAATTTCCGTCGTGTTATTCTGTCATGTTTTCTCCTTAGTTTTCTAAACCATGAAAAATGCCACTCTCCCTTCTCTGCAGAATGCGATATATCCACTCAACCAATCACAGCGCACCATTCCACGCACTGTAAACAGTAAAGGTAGCGCTCTGAATACACCTGGCATCCTAGTTTTCCTTATCTACTTTGTGCTTTGTGATCAACAAAAGCAGAAAAATGAATAATTTTGATGGCATTGATGAACCTGTGGTGGTTTCTGCGGTGGGTAAGAAACGTAAGCCATCGAAATCATTTACATGAGGAGATTAAGAAGATCCTCCTGACTTGATGCTTGTTCTACGACAGCATCAAACTTCTGTCATGGTCCCCAAAACTGAATCATGAACAGTTTTTAAAAGCCGTTTGACCAAGAATGATTAATTCTCGAATCTGGCATTGCTAGTTTTGATCCTACAAATCTGATAGAAAAAAAACAAAAACAAAAAAAAAAATAAATTTGCTATTTGAATGTGTGCAACTACCCAGGGGCGTCGCTATACTGCAGTCAATTCCAGTGTACTCAGCAAATGTGTTGTTTTTATTTTAACCATGCAGTGGCGGCAGATACTCTTTAATCGGTAATGACATTTAATTTTTTTGGGAGCGATGACTGATTGAATGTATTTTTAGTCCAGTGCCTGTACATAAGATTAGTATGACAAAGTTCAGAGGCTGTCATATATGTGGATCAACTTACTTTGTTGTGTATTTTCAACAGTTTCAATATGAAAAATAACTTTTGTATTAATTCAGTGCATTAAATGGATTTTAATTGCATTTTGGAAAAAAAACAAAAAAAACGTATGGATTACATTTTGGGGAAAAATATCAGTTTTATAAAAAGAAAATCTGGATTTAATTTTTAATGTTATTATAACCTAAAGATGCTATGTGAAAGTTTGAAAGAAAATAGTGGTTTTCATCTTGCCACATTCTTGGTAAAGAAAACACATTTTTACTCAAATTAATCAAAATGGATTTATAGCGTTTTGGAAACAAACTCCCTCTCTCTCTCTCTCTCTCTCTCTCTCTCTATATATATATATATATATATATATATATATATATATATAGATTTGACTTTTGACCAATAGTGTACAATAGTGTATGTAGACTTTTTAGGACTAGGAAGGATAATGAATTAAATAAATACAATAAATAAACAGATGATTTGCTTATGTATTAGTTTTGTGTACCTTGTATCACAGAAGTTGTAGCACTGAGCATCATTGTGGTCTGCACATGTGCAGCGATGAAGCAGCAGCCCTTCTGTCCCACTGGAGCGTCTCAATCGCTGAGGGCTGCGGTAACTTGACATGCCATACGGAACTGTGCGCCTGCAGACACGGGAACAGAACAGACACACAACTATTATTTTGGACATTTCACAATATATTTCATCATTTCATTTCATACGACCAAATGTTTTCATCAAACAATTACACATTAACAACAATTTGCTGTTTCTTTGCACACTATAAATAATTTCCACCTATTTCAACTTAAAAACTTAAGTTCTTAAGTTAAATTTTTAAGTATAATCAAATAGGCTGTGCAAGTCATTTCAACTTAAATGATATTAAATCGTTTACTGTCAGTAAAACTTTGGGTTACACTTTATTTCGATGGTGCATTTTAGACATTCTACTAACTAAAAGTAACTTTCCAACTACATAACTAACTCTCAGAGTATTCGATGACTGTAGTAGACTGTTAGGTTAGGGTTCGATGTTAGGGTTCGGGTTAATAGAATAAGTTGTCATGCAGTTACTTATAGTCAGTAGAATGCCTTTTGGGGGACCATCAAAATAAAGTGTTAAATAAAGTGTTACCAAACGTTGCTATGGAAATTACTATGCCAACCATAACGACTTTAAGAGCGTCTCTGGAATGATTTAGGGGATTCTTTAGCACATTGTCATATAATGCTTTCCAGTGTGTACATGACCTTTCTGTTCAGTATGTTGCACATGAAATGTGCTTTAATTTCCCTTCAGCTAATTTCCTTCTTTTTTGCTTAAACACAAAATGAAAACTTTTTTCTTTGTTTAATTAAAAATTTGTGATACTTTGACAACAAATATTGAGAATAGTCTCACTAAGTTGGCATGAATCTGAAAAGGTATGGCATGCTTTTGAGACAACGGGTGGGCTGGTAAATCATGCTGAAATGTAGTTTTGATAGTGTATAAATGTTACAGAGAACAAAGCCATAAAAATCGAACCAGAATAACGCCAAACAGATTATTAAAATTTAAATCACACCACACATGGCACATGTTGGGCTGAACTCATCCACCCTGGCTTAAGACACAGATGAACACTGTCCAGTCCAGATATAGTGACCGTAAGTAAATGCCAATATTTCCATGGATTTCAAACACAGCTGCGCTAAACTAGCAACAACAACGGAATGGTGCTTTGAGCAACCCATGTTTCAGGAGAACCAGCATTTCAAATTCAAGTTGTGATCAAAAATACAGTAAAAAACAGCAACTATATTTTAAATAAATGTTTTCTATGTAATAATTTTTTCAATGGTTTAATCATATTTTAAAATGTAAATTTACTCCTGTTATGGCAAGTAAAATTTTCAGTCATCATTACTCTTCCGAAATTATTCTAATATGATGATTTACTGCTCAAAAGAAACATTTATTATTAATAATAATGTTTGGAACGTTTGGCTGCGTCATCATTTTTTATGGAAACCGTGTACTTTTAGAATTATTTTAGAATACAAAGTACAAAAGAACAACTTTTGTAAATTCATAATTTCTTTACTATCACTTTTGATCAATTTATAGCATCCCTTGCTGAAAGTAATTTAATTTTCTTTAAATACATAAAATCTCTCACTTTGAACCCAAACTTTTGAATGGGGGTAGTGTATTTTACAGTATTTTAAAGGGTACAAGCTCACCAAAATGCCAGGTTTGTCAATCATTTACTCACCCTCCGCCGTTTCAACAAACATGTACAAAAGATGATTTTTTTTTTTTTTTTAAAGTCTTTTGGCAACCACAAATGTTTGACTGACTTCCATTGTATGGACAAAAAACACAAAACATCTTTTTCTTTGCGTTTACAGAAGCAAGAAGGTCATACAGGAGAATTTGCTGCTATGTTGTTCGTTTGGTGTACAAGCACTAAAAAACTAAAAGGAAAGAAACCTGTTACATTCAAAACAACGCTGAAATCACATTGTTGGAGATAAAACTTAAGAGACTGCCTCTAGTGATGGAGATGATGGGTTGGAACAGCAGCCAAAAATCTTTCTGCAGTCTCATCTGGGAAAGCTTCCATGCACTTTATATGAGCTTCTCTCTGATCTCCAGCCACTCTCTTTGTACTCTCTTTTTCAGAATGCATGCCTCTCATCTCACATCAGAAGTGTTTGTTCTCATGTTGACCATTTGGTTTCAGTGTGGAGCCAGGGATCTGAGCAGATTCCTCAAGGATTGCCTGTCAATATCCATGGTGAGTGATGAGCCTCAAATAGCTCAACGTCAGTCTGAATCACTCTACTAAAAGTCCTGTGGAGATTCCTCTTGTATTTGGCTAAATAGCGATAACTCATTCATGACTGCAAGCTGTCATATTTACTGCACACCACTGAATGCATGAAATATATATCTATATTAAACATATTGCTATAATTTGCTTTAAATGTAATTTAAAGTACATTAAGATAAATACTTGCTTTCAGCAGTTAATAAATTATAAATGTTAGCTTGATTATGTTTATGCTGGAATATAATTAAATAATGATTTGTATTTTTAAAAACATCTATTGCGTGTCATTGTGTGGTAAGTTTGGCTCACGTGATTTAAGTTTCGCACGTCTATTACGAGAACATAGTGAGAATCGCTGCTTCCTGGTTTTCATGGTGCATTGTGGGACTTTTTAGGTAGCAAATTTTTCAGGATTCTGCAATTGAGACAGCCCTTAAGCCGCCTTTCCACTGCACACGGCAAACGACAGCCGTTGGACCGGCTGCGTGGAGTTCCGATCATATGCGAATGCGGAAATTTCGGATCCGATTTGAGCTTCTGGATGCGTTTGAATATTTGAACTTCTTCTGCGCTAGACCGAATCTGACCGGCCGGGCCGATGATGATGTATCCTAAAAAACTATAAGCGTGAAGTTTCGAATTACCACAGTTAACACTTTAACGTTATTCTGTACACACTATTCTGTAAAAATGGTGTAATTATAAGTTATGTTAAAAAAAAAGATATTTTAATGATTATTAAATCAATTTTTTTTACGTTGATTATGTTTTTATTTTAGATGTATTGAGGGTCATTTGCTTTGTATGGATATATTTATACATGCATTAACGTTACATTCATTAAAATCCTTCAGTTTACCATGGTGAATAAGCCGATCGAGGGTAACGGTTGCTTCACTACCAATTTCAAAGTTCCATGCGACTGCCGCTAGGGGGGCGAAATGCGACAATCGGATGCGAATGTCGTGTGCAGTGGAAAGGCGGCTTTAAATTGGCTGACTCCCTGATCAGTGCCCTGACTACTGAACTAGGAAGCTGATTGAGACACACCCTAGGTCAACTTATAATGACAGGGAACACAGGCAAACAGGAATAGGAAAAACAGAACCAAAACACAATGAAACTAAATTAAAAGTCCAACTGAGGAAGGAAGGCAGGGGGAGGAGCAAGCAGAGCAAGTAAAGTGGGATACTGGGGGAGATGACAGAGGGAGAGACCAGGGTGGCAATGACGGTGGGAGTAGCCAGGAGCAGGAGTAGCCAGGTGAGGACCCAGAGAGCAGCCAGGAAAATGGTTCATGGTGAAGTCGAGGGAGAGAGGAGCCATGGTGGAGACTTGGCTGATAACACCAGGGGGACAACTAACTGAGACAAAGCTGATGGAGGTGGAGCCCCAAGCGAAGACGAAGAGCCGATAAGTCCTTGTGACATCGATGGCTCTGTAGACCGAGGTGGAGCCGCAGTGATGGAAGCTAGTGTGCCAGAGGACTGAGCGGAGCCGGTGGGACTGAAGACCAAGGTGGAGCCGGAGGTACGAAGGAGCCCGGTGGAGCCGACAGGTCGACGAGCCGAGATGGAGTGATTGACTCGACAGCTGGAGCTGGTGATCGAAAGATCAGAGGTTCATCCACTCACCACATTGGAGTTAACAATGAAGGAACTGAGGAGCTGATAGGAACCAGCGTTGACCAGGGTTGACAGACTGACTGGACACAGGAGACTTGGGTCTGGGACCAGCGGAGACATTGGAGACCATTTCTTCAAACAATGCAGAGGCCAGCTGCAGTTCAACTCTCAGCTGTGGGAGTGTGGGCGGGGCTTTCCTCCATGCCCTCATACTACTACTAGCAGCCCTAGCACGGGGACGGACAATGTTGCCGGATCACACACCTGGTCAGGCTCACTCTGGGGCTTGGGCTCCAGGGCGATGGCTGGCTCAGTCCTTTTTATCTGGCTCGTACATTGCGGCAGACTTGAGGCTACCCATCTGTGGTGGGCTCAGGCATTCCCTCTGTGCAGAGTGGGGGAGGTGGCTGGCTGGGCTCTGGGTCTAGAGTGGGGCTGGTGATGTCCTCAGCTGGACAGATGGTGAATGGTGATCTGCAGTTCACCAGCACCCACTCCACAAATGCAGCGAAATCCCCCTGAGGACCAACACCAGGCAGGCGTGCCTTTTTGTGCCGTTCAGGCTGGTCCTGAAAAACATGCACTGCGAGCAGTCGGGAAAGTTCGTAAGGCATGCCAGGTCAAAAACAATTCTTGGTGTGGTCACCTAAACCGAGACCAAGTCGAAACCAAGACTAGTGTGTGTAGATACCAACACAAGACCAAGACTTTGGGGGGTTGAGACCAAGACAAGACCAAGGCAAGTCGAGACCGAGTCAAGACCAAGACCAGACTAGCACTCCTCAAATTCATCTGAAAGATCCACATTTACTGTCTGAGAAATGTCTTTTTTTAATCAATAATTACAATTAGAATAATAAGATACTATAGAGCTGTTACCATTTCATTTGAAATCACTAACAAAATTCATCTTTACACTGCAGAGGTGGAACAGAAGTTGCATCTGAATTGGTAAAATTATAAATGCATAAATAATGTTTTAAAAATAAAAATTTGTTTATTGAACATTTGAACGTTTGCAATTGTGCTGATATTTGTGAAAACAGCCCTCTTTCTTGTGATATTGCTTAATTATATCATATGTTATAATATAAATATCAAAATTTTATACAAGTACTTTTTTGCAATCATATTTCGAATTTTGTGGGCATTTGTATTAATTTTAGTGACATTTGACACAATCCCTTGTTGATTTCTGACCCGGCACAACAGTATCAAAATAAATGAAATTAGAAATACGTTATTGATTGCATTTGAAGCAGGGACTTTTACATCCAATCAAATTAATGATGTTAACAAAGAAATCAGACAACGCAACGGCAATTTAGCGATATCCCAAGACCAAGACAAAGACCAAGTATTTCAAAAAATGGTCTTAAGACCGGTCTTGAGTACTACAACACTAGATAACGCAAGACAAAACACTGAGGAGAACTAACACCGTGTCTACACCGGACGCAAGCGGTGTGACGCGACACGTCAAAAGACAACAGAACTCATTATATTCCGTGATATTGTCTACACTGGATGCAGCGCTGCCTGACGCGACACAACTAATTCCCGACAGTAAACGGATTCCTCGTTTTATTTCTGACGTAGTCCAAGTGTTTTGCAACGGTCGGTTTGTCGCATTCAGTGTAGACAGCAAAAAGCTGTTGTGGTGCGGTGTGGCGCAACGTGATGCGATGCAACAACGGTCACATCCTGTGTAGAAACGGTGTAAGGGCTTAAATACACAAGGATAGGTAATGAGGTAACTAAATGAACAGGTGAGTGTAATTAGTAACTAAGGGAAGAAACTGGCACACACTAGGAAACTAGGTCAACTTACAATGACAGGGAACACAGGCAAACAGGAACAGGAAAAACTAAACAGACATGGAAATACATGTTACACATATCTTTTAATCATGTTTTTGCTGGCTGTGAGATGATATTAAATAGACAGCAAGTGTTGTTTATGACTCCTTTATTAATCCTTTTAGCTATTTTGGTATTCTGGCTACTATACAGCCAAGTGAGCACAGAAACTGGGTTTATTTTTAATTAAATATACAGTTTTTGCTGGCTGTCAAAATGTAATATTATTCAAACTCTAATTTTTGAGAACACTGTTCTTCTATTACATCAGCACCATGGACAGTAGCCACCATGGAAACAGAGTCACATCAAAAATGTGCTTGTGGTGAGTATGGCAGTAAAGTAGAAATTTAGTTGGACCTCTATGTACAATTCAAAGTGCAAACGTCATTAAATCAATGACACTCCTCCAGTCTGGTCAGACAGGTTCAAATAAATATCATAAATATCAAAATACTAATAAAATATCATAAATATCAAAATACTAAAATTAATTTAAGTCATGGTTAAATATATAATATAATTATAATATAATATAGACCTATTTAGTAAATATATAGTTAATACAATTTGTAAAAAAATAATATATATGGCTTTATTTATCTATTTTTTTTAAACTAAAACCTACATTTTAGCAGTTCAGTGAAATATTTCAGCGGTTGTACTGTATTTATTTTATTATTATTTTTTGTCCTCAGACCCCTTGTAAAGCTGAATTACAACTACTCAGTGTGGGTGGAAAAAAACTTATTGGTCCAATAAACTGAAAAAGAAAAAGGAAGAACGACCACTATTACTACTTTTAAGTAGTGTTCCTGTCCTGAATATAAAGGTCACGTGGGTTGATCATTCAACAAGCTACTGGCCTGGACAAAAGACTTTCAAATGGGTTCTTCAGCATGACGGAGAGTCCTTGCCTTAATCTCAGGCATTGAGTTTATTACTTTCCCAGGGGTTCATTTTGTTGAGACCACCCCAACAATACAATATTCAGAGTTTTGTTAATCAGAGTTTCTTGTTAGTTAATATTACATTGTTACTCAGTTGTTCCTGTGTAGTTATTCATTAATGACAGAACAGTATCCTAAAGTGTTACCCATACATCTAATTTCCTTTTTGTCTGAAAGAGACTACTGGGCTTAATTTAAAAAAAAAAAATAAATAAATTGAGCAACTGATTATCAAAAATATTAATTAATTTATATTGGCATACTGTACTGTTTTTTTTTCTCTTTCTTTTTTTTTTTTTTTTTGTGGAACTATACAAATCAATCATCAATTGCAAATGATCTTCTGTATTATATAGCCTGTGAATAATACTGTAAATGTACTCACTGTGGGGTGTTGATCCAGATGATGCCCAAGTGACAGTAATAAACACATTCCCTGTCCTTAAAAGAGTAGCAAGTGCAGCGCTTGGATCTCGTGTGGGTGTGTGATGCTGAAATGAGCTCTGCTTCTGTCTGCTGATGTAAAACACTGTTCGGATCATCACAGAAGACTGGAGATGAGTGCAGGTCTCCTGTCCGGGACAATGATGCACCTTTAATTTGAACAATAATACATCATTATCTTTATTATTTAACAGCGCAATAACAGCAAATACTATATATATATATAGGCTATATTTATATATAATTTAGCCTATTGTAGCACTATGATTTTTTGTGACTTTTTTTTCTAATTCCCATTATTCTCAAAAGCGTTTCTCATTATCGACAACATACCGTAATAAAATTGTATTATTTAAATAACCATACATTAAAGCATTGCAACAAATACTACTATAGTGCAAACATTAGTTAATGCAATAACTGGCATCAATTAACAATGAGCAATAAATTTGTTACAGTATTATAATCTTTGTTAATATTAGTTAAAAAAAAGTACAGCTGTTCATTGTTCATGTTCATTAACAGATACAACTTTAAATTTAATAATGTAGTAGTAAATGTTGACATTAACATTGACTGATTAATAAATGCTTTAGTTAGTTGTTAAGTCATGTTAACTAATATACTTAAACTAATGTTAATAAATGTATCCTATTGTAAAGTGTTACCTATGTTTTTATACTAGTTTTCTGTTGCTTGTTTTTATTGGGGGCATACATTGATTGAGAACAGTTTTTATTAGAATTTTAAAGAAAGTGTGCTTAATTTTCATGACAATAATATCACAATGCAAGATATTCACACTAATTAACCACATGACAGCCAGCGATGAAGACAAAAATATATAAGTTAAAACTAAAATTTACCGGTAAAATAACACCCTATTAATGTGTTTAACATACTTTACTCTTGTACAAACTCGACAGAGGAAGCGGTTCAGTCTAGTATCACTTACCCACGGTGAAAATGTTTAACAAGCTCACAGTTAACAAAAGGGCATCCACAAACAGTTTTGCCATTTTACCAGCGTCCTTATTGTGCGCGCGACCAATAGTTAGTTGTGAAAAGTTGTCAGGCGCAGTTCTATATGAGAAATATCTTCCAAAACAATTCCATTTCAGTGCCGAGAGCAATTCTGAGCATCATCTTCATCATCATCTCAGTAAAATCTCCGGTGTAAAGGAAAAAGCGATTTTTTTTAAATGTTCAGATCAAATGTACTTATTTATAGCGCGTGCTGACACCACCCACCGGGACCGCGCGCTCGCCACACGTGTATAGCTTCAGAAGAGTGACAATGCTCTGAAACACATGACAGCTCATGTCAGCATGACATTAAAAAAGGCACTTAGGTCCCTTCATAGTTCCTTGTGTATAGATAGCCTATGATACAATAGGCCGTTTACACACTTGTCTCTCTCCACTTGAGGAATTTGAGCAGCTAATCTTTCTCACCGTTGAGGAATTCGCTCGTGTTGACGTACCTAGTCCACTATTTATTTTACCTTCAGAGCTGGAAGACATAAGTTTGGCCGTTTTTGAGACCAGGCATGTGGTTCCGGTCTGCCTCAAAACTGCAAACTAGTAAACTGTGGCATTTTTACGCAACCCTAACTTTTAACCCCTCAAAAAAAAAAAAAAAAAAAAAAAAAAAAAAGATGATTCAAAAAAATACTGCAATAATCGTGGGCGCACAGTGACATTCACCTTTTAGTTATATTAGTTTATAATGTGGCACTCCGGCATTTCAAAGGGTTTTTGGAATTTTTGTAAACAGAAATTCCAGAATTCAATTTTCGTTTACAGTATGATGATGTATTTGTGTTTAAAAAACTTCTGAGTTGCAAAAAAACCAGTAACAATATATTCAATAAGGTTTTCATTTGTTAACATGAACAATACTTCTACAGTATATTAATCTTATAGCTCAACATTGACTAATCGGCCAAAATTGTATCTGTTACATTAGTTACTTCACTGTGAACAAAATAACATTTTTAATTAACTAGCATTAACAAAGGTTAATGTTAACAAATTAGACATTGTAGTGTTACATAAAACCTAATTGTTGAAATCTGGGGCCATAACTGATCAAATTGTAGCCTATACTATATATGAAAATTTCTGAGGTTAGAAGTTAAAATAGTAGTTATTCTTATTATGTGATGTTAAAGGGTTAGTTCAGCCAAAAATGAAATTTCTGTCATTAATGACTCACCTTCATGTCGTTCCACACCCGTAAGACCTTCGTTCATCTTCAGAACACAAACTAAGATATTTTTGATGAAATCTGAGGTTTCTCAACGTCATTGCATTTTTCAAGGCGCAGAAAGGTAGTAAAGACATCGTTAAAATAGTCCACATGACTGCAGTGGTTCAACCTTAATGTTATGAAGCGTCAAGAATACTTTTTGTGCGCAAAAACAAAACAAAAATAATGACTTTATTCAACAATTTCTTCTCTTCTCTGCCATTATATACGCTGTATACGTTATATAGACACTGCAGCGCTTCTAGGTTCTACGTCAGAATGCCTACTCATTAATGGCCGGCTCCTGCATCAGCATCACATGCATGTGTCGCGCTGCTCATATGTATAACGTTGGCCAATACTGAGTCGACATTCTGATGTACAACCCGGAAGTGCTGCAGTATCTCTAAAATGTAAACAGTGTAGGAGAATGACAGGTAAGAGAAAAAAATTGTTGAATTATTTTTGTTTACACAGAGACAATAATGGTATAATTTTCAAAAAAGCACACTTTAAATCCCGTTTTCAAAAGTATGTGTTTGCAGGCCCCAAAAACACCATTGTCGTGTAAATAAAAGGCCAAAATGCATAAAAAGGAATACACAGAGCAAACAAAGGAAACTAGATGAGACACAGGTGAAACTAATCAGTAACCATGGCAACTAACTAGGGAGTAATCAATGACTAAATGGAACACAAGGAAACAGAAGCACAACAACAGAACGACAACTAAACCGAACATAACCCTTACAGTACCCAGAGTTTATACAACTATGTTATATTCTTGTATCTGTTCTATTCCTAACTGATAAATTAATATTTTAATGCAAAATGACATATTTACTTATCTGAATTTCATAAGGGTCTTGGCAGAAGCCATGTTTGGGCATAGGACCTGCCTATTGCTAACCC
The DNA here is from genome assembly GCA_028476615.1 of Culter alburnus. NCBI lineage: Eukaryota > Metazoa > Chordata > Actinopteri > Cypriniformes > Xenocyprididae > Culter > Culter alburnus. The sequence continues at coordinate 313,106 of JAOTNS010003909.1, forward strand.
TGAATCAAACCCACAAACATCAGGAAGTTTTCCCATCCAACACCCTGGTTAGCTGCAGTGGAGAAAGAGGAATTCCACACCAATTATATAGGGGGGGAGAAAAAAAAGGAAAGAAACAATTCACTCGCAAGAATCTTGTTTTGTGGACAATAGGGAAATAAGGACTTTTCATATCAGTTTTGCTGTAATTCAGAAATAATTTGAATTGGCCCTAGGTGACTGTGCATTAATTCTCTATATTCTATATTGCTATATTCTCTGTGGATATCATTTCCAAATGTGCTTATATAACAACAAACAAGGTTTTCATAAGCACTTTCAGTTATTTTGATGAAAAACATTTTGGGAGCCAAACTCCTGAAGGCATTAATGAATGCAATGCCTGGAGTTTGAGTATTTAAGAAGCTCTACCTCAAAAGCCACTAAGTACATGAAACAAAAATATATATGTAACATCAGTATTCAAACTATATATGCACAAAGCAAACCAGTTTGATTGAACAGCCAAGTAAAACAACACATATTTGAAGCTTTGCCCAAACCCAGCTGTGAAACCGTACAGAAAATCTCTAGTTTAATCACTTTCATGACCTAACCATGGCAGGACTTGAAATAAATAAATACAGGCTAGTAAAAGAACCCCTTCTCCAAACTATAATTCCACTAGGACAAAATTTTCAGACGAATGGCTGATATATAAAAATATTACTGAAAACAAATGGCTGGTGGGCAAAATAAAGCTCATTTTAGTGTGTGTTGAAAATGGTCAGGCATTTTTATTAATGTAAATCTGCAGCCTCCTCATTCTGATAATTTACAGAAGTTGAGGTTTAGTGTAGAGAGTCTATAAAATATAATTTAGTTTGTAGAAAGAACTTGTGAAAAACTAACATCTTTATCTATCTATCTATCTATCTATCGTTCTGGTTCTCGAATCTGATTGGCTGAGAGGTCTTTCCAGTTATGCAATATTCCACCAGTATCGCCACGGGAACTCATACTACTGTTATTTTGTAACGGGATGTTGTTTTAAGAGTTTTTGTAGACGAGAATATAGTTGTTTAGACCTTAGATATGTAAACATAGCGCCTATTTGAAAATTTGTTTAGTCGCTTTCGGATATGCGAGCTCCAGGCCGCCAGCAACTGTTCAGCGCTCATGTACCCGCAGAGAACAGCTTCATATCAGCCAGTCCTTCGGGACTTTGCCGCTGGCTCTTATGTAGATAGTGTTTAAACATGAGGTATAATTCATTTTGGGTATATCAAATGGGCAATCTTTTGCCTTATTACAGTTTTTCTCCATTGGTTTGGCTCATTTTTTGAAACAGAAATTACATTCTCAAAACTCTAAGATCATTTGGCAAAACAGTCTTACAGTTCAGTACAACACTATAGCTCACTTGCAAAAGCTCATATCTCTCTCAAAACTGTTTCAACTCATGGTTAAAAACTAAATTCCTTTACCAATAAATAGTCAGTGCACACAAAATGGGCAAAGATCCCTCTCAATTGCTTTGGCTCATTTCTTGAACAGACCGGACCATTCTCAACACACGTGGTGCTTTTGTCAAATAATGTGGATGGTTCGCACAACCCCATGGTTCACCTGCAAAAGCTCATACCTCTCCCAAAACAGTTCACTCATGTGTCAAAACTAAATTTCCTTCTCATTTAAACAGTCAGTGCACCCAAAATGCTTTGTCCCTTTGGCATTGTGTAAGCACTGCAAGTCAAAATGTTTAGATGTTTTGTCACTATGGCAGAGGACATTGAAATATCCCTCATGCCCACCTTTCAGTCTTAGCCCAGTCCTTCATTGACAATGTTACTGTACTGTTTTTGTCTAGCCAGCATAATACATTAAAACTGTAATGGGTCATTGTATGGGACGATGTGAATTTCCACCGTGGGCCTGCTCATCAGGGCCTGGTTCACTACTCATCCAAGGATGGTCATGGCGCTCCTACCACCTTACTCTCCTTTCCTCAATCCATTGGGAGTTTTTCTCTGCTTGCAGGTGGAGAGTGTATGAGCATTGGCTCAAGATCAGAGGTCCCTGCTCCATGCAATGGACGCTGTGTCTGAGGATATTACAGGAGATCATTGTAGGGGTGTGTGACATGCACTGTGTATAAAACTGAAAAAAAAATAGGATTTTAGGGTAAGAGTAGCCTCCAAGGTTTGACTCACACATTGCACTCATACTGCCAAGGAAATTGTAACCATTATCATTCAAACACATAAAGTACTTCCATACATCAGAGTAAAAAGAAAATGTATACAGCATAATATACTGTAATATAAACACACAAACAAAAAACAATGAAATTATATGCAGCCTACAGTGCTGTAAATAAAGCTGGAGTTTCACAACTACAGTTCTTCACTGGTTGCTGTCTTCACCCTCCCTCTCTGGACATCGTCCTCACCCTCCTGGCCATCCACACGCTGCTGTCTGTCTGGCCACAGATTCTCGTCCACATCACAGCGTATATTCTCCTTTGCAATGCAACGAGGGAAGAAACGGTGTGCATGTCGCAACCACCCCAACAATGATCTCCTGTAATATCCTCACATGCTGTCCATTGCTTGGAGCAGGGACCTCTGATCTTGAGCCCGATGCTCATACACTCTCCACATCCAAGCGGAGAAAAACTCCTCAATAGGATTGAGAGTAAGGTGGTAGGAACACCATAACCATCCTTGGATGGTATGTACCAGGTGAGCGGGCCACGGTGGAAATTCACATTGTCCCATACAATGACATATTGTGGTGGGTGAGGCCCTACGAGACCTCTCTCATTTTCAGGGTTCAAATCAAAAGAAGGCGGTCCAAGAAGATGAGAAGCTTCTGTGTATTGTATGGCCAGTCTGGGGAGTGAGTGGCCACACCATTCTCAGATATGGCAGCACACATAGTTATATTGCCCCCTCGCCTCCTTCGTTAGTCGAGTTCTAGTTTCACCTGACTGTCAATTTGCTGTAATAAATTTATCAAATGTTCCAAGGATTCATATGGTATTCATGGTATTATGTTCTTGACTAATTTTGACAATTGAACAGACAATTGTGCACGTGATGACTTATACATGAAATGATGCTGACACGTTTTGGAGCGAACGACCATTAGACTGAGAAACAACAATCAGTTTAGATCAACAAGATCTATTCACTTGAAAATTGTGCTAAATGTAGGCTACCTGTACTTAATCATTTGCAAAGATGTACTGAGACATTGAGACATGTACTTAGACATTTGCAATTTGATGAAATGATGAGAAATTCAATTCTGTTGTGAACAATTGCCAAGTGGTTTGGAGATTTGTCCATGTTGTTTTGAGAATGTAATTTCTGTTTCAAGAAATGAGCCAAACCAATGGAGAAAAACTGTAATCTATTACTTTGTTGAGAATTCCCTGGTGGTCACATGACAGTCAGCCATGGGTGGAGCTAAGTCTCCTCAGGTGCACTGAATCATTATTTAGCTGCCGTTGTTTGCTGAAGCTGACATACCTTTTCCTTCTCCTCAAAGAGAGCTTCTTGTAGAGTTGATGTGTTTCTGACCATGTAAGTTTATTTCTTTTGGTATTTAATGTTATTTCTTGAAGTTATGTATGTTTGAGTTCTATGTGATTTAATTCATATGTATTAGTGTTCTTATTTGATAAACTGTTTTGTTGAGCTAACTGGACTATATGATTTGTTTGAGTTATATTGTTAATTGTATCTAAAACTTGTTTCTTCTTTGTCTTTTGTTTTTAGACACCATACAACTCTGTTTGAATCTCATGTTGCCATGGCTCGATTCCTATGCTTCCAATTGTTAAATAAAGATCATGGACTCAGTACTTGATCCACCGTGTTTTTAATGGACACACCATCCTGGTAGCACATTCCTGAACCAACCCATTTCCAAACTTGACATGGTCCTTCGAGCCGGAGAGGCTGCTAGGATGGAGAAAGATGATGATTCTAGGATACCTAAACATGTACTAAAAAACCCCCTCATAAAAATCACTCAAGCTGAGTCCTTTTCAATCAGTTCTGACCAGAGTTCTAATCAAACATCTCCTGTTGTTAAACATAATCAAGAGGGTGGCAATACCAGAGCTTCTGTCGTCCTTGAATTGGGTGAATGCCTAAGACAGCATGAGGCAAAACGAGATACTGACCCACCTACATTACCTCCTAAACTCAGCAGACAAAGTACTCTCCCTCCTCCACCATGATCTATGCTGCCTACACCATTGCCACAAGAAGGGAAAGGGTCATTAGAGCCATTTTCTCTACAGCTTCCTGATTCACAAATGTCAACTGAACTTGTTGCTACACAGCATATTCATTTACAGTCCCAGTCTTCAGAAAATGATCCTGTAATGAGTATGAATCAAACTCATTTTGGTAATGTTCCCCCTTGGTTATCATCATCATCAGTTCAACACCCATTATATCCAGTCTATCCATCCAATGATCAGCATGTAACACAAAGCGGTGGGCCTGTTTCCAGTCAAATGCAGGGTAATGCATTCTTCCCATGGATGTTTCCAAATTATCCAGTGTCCTTTCATACTCCTGCATTATATCCACATTATGGTCCATTTGTTCATCCAAGCCCTCTCTTTCCAATGGCAGTACCATCCTCAATTAGTCAAGTTCCTTCAATACTTCCAGTTTCGATTAGACTAGTAGGACCTTTCACTAGACCCTTAGATGTGACTGCTATTAGTAATGTTCCTGTGTCTGTACCTCAGACATCATTTGGCCCTCTGTCAGTGATCCCTAATATAGATTCAAATAGATTCAACTGAGAGTCAAACAGTAGCAGCAGCAGCTTATGTTCAGCCCTCTTTACCAACTGGGACTTTAAGGCTGGGTCCAGTTGAGAGACCTTCATTTCCATGCTTTAAAAGTAATGATCCCTGAATATTCGCAATGCTAAATATGGCGCTAAGGAATCTGCTGTCTCCGGAGGAAACGGAACAGTATAAATATCATATACTTTTGGATCATTTAAAGCTAGATGCTGCTCGGCACTTAGCTTTGGCATATGCTCATGATCCCCAGCCTTATACTACAGCACTAAAAGCCCTCCAAAGGAAATATGGTCAGCCTCATCACTTAGTGTTGCGGGAGATTGCTTCCATTTAGAGCCTTCCAGCTATTCGTTCCGGGGATTCCACTGGATTCAGTCAGTTTGCATTACGATTCCAGGCTCTTGTAGGCATGCTTCAGTCATGGGGTCAGGATGAAGGGGCAAAGGAACTGGCATGTGCTTCTCATGTTCAACAGCTTGTAAGTAAATTGAACGAGTAGTCTTCGGTCCTCCTGGAAGTCCAGCACCACTGCATACTCGTCTTGAATGGGCACTGCAGGGTCCTATGTCCTTGATAACAGACACTAATTCTACCTCTCAGTGCCACTTCTTAGCTGTTTTTACTAAAGATCAGTTATAGAGGGATGTAGAAAGATTGCGGCAGGTTGATGTCCTTCCCTATTCCCAGACATTTAAGGCTGTTTTTCAGTCAAAGCAAGACCAAGAAGCTACTGAGTGCCTGGAGCAGAGAACAGAATGCCTACAGATCAATGGTGTTTTAAGAAATTCTACTCCCTTGCTCCAAGCCAAACATGTACCTAAATTTAATACTTCTCAGCAATCGGTAATGCCAGTATTGCATCACACAAAATGCCAGCTTGCAAAGAATCCAGAGTGTGTAGCAATATATGAGCAGGAAATGCAAAAGTTTGTGGCCCTAAGAGAAATAACTCTCATTGATGAATTCTGGTGTGTACCTTATCAATGGCCTAAGTATCCAAGCATTGCACCTGATAATGTGGCACTGGAATTGAGAAAACCATTGTTTTGTGGCCAGACACAATTTTCAGTAAGCCTCTCCAAATTAGGCCCTTCCCAATTCAACCCTTGGTCAGAGCTGGTTGCATATACCATTGAGAACTTTTCCCCTGTTTAACTCCAGAGAACAGACTTGGTCATAATCAAGCAGAGCTGCTACTCCTTCATCATTCACACAAAGATGATTTTCCTGAGAGAGAATTTCCTGAGTCTGTTCCCATGAGAGAGATTCATCAGACTGTTACCATGAAAGAGAGACTTCAGCCAAGATGGCCACCACACCAGATTACAGAGATGGCTCCAATCCCTAACCAGAGTCCAGCATTGGTTCCAGCTCATGAGCCAGCTCCAGAGCCTGCTCCGCCCTGGCTGCCTGTTCACCTCTGGCCTCCTAATAAATTGTTGATGGGGCGGCAAGATGTTTCCCTGCCTCAAGTAATGTCGTCCGAAGTGGAGACAGGATGGGAATTCAATTTCAGGTGATGCTGTAGTTATGGATCCTCAGCTTCCACGGGGACTTTGGCCTATAGGAACTGTCACAAAGATCTTGCCCATTCCTGATGGCAGGATAAGGGTTGTGGAAGTTCTTGTTGATGGGAAACCCTATGTACGCCCTTCTCGTCTAAAGGTTTTTAGATGACTCAAAATAATTGTACAGAATTCTCTAAATGCAAATATGTTGCCATATTTGGGGGTGGCTGTTGAGAATTCCCAGGTGGTCACATGACAGTCAGCCATGGGTGGAGCTAAGTCTCCTCAGGTGCACTGAATCATTATTTAGCTGCCGTTGTTTGGTGTGTGTAAAGCATGCAGCTGAAGCTGACATTCCTTTTCCTTCTCCTCAAAGAGAGCTTCTTGTAGAGTTGATGTGTTTCTGTAAGTTTATTTCTTTTGGTATTCAACGTTATTTCTTGAAGTTATGTATGTTTGAGTTCTATGTGATTTAATTCATATGTATTAGTGTTCTTATTTGATAAACTGTTTTGTTGAGCTAATTGGACTATATGATTTGTTTGAGTTATATTGTTAATTGTATCTAAGACTTGTTTGTTCTTTATTGTCTTTTGTTTTTAGACACCATACAACTCTGTTTGAATCTCGTGTTGCCATGGCTCGATTCCTATGCTTCCAATTGTTAAATAAAGATCATGGACTCAGTACTGGATCCACCATGTTTTAATGGACACACCATCCTGGTAGCACATTCCTGAACCAACCCATTTCCAAACTTTACAACTTGTTCCAGAGCTAATAGATTTGGCTTAAGGGCTATATTATGTTTCATAACTTAATATTTACATTGAAATTAAATCATAGAGCACTGCTTTTGTATGTTTGACTAAACTCTTTGCTTGTGTTTATTTCCTATTTTACTTCTTATACTGTTATAATGGCTATTGTTAATTAAAATATTATTGTTCATTAAAAAATATTTTATATAAATAACATGCTGTATTTTTTGGTATTGAGAGAGTCCATTAGTGATTTCAACTTCGGTGAAAGTTACATTAATACGCCATTAGATGGTGGCAAAGAATTTCTTTATGAATCAGTCAGTCACGACTTTTATATTGAAATGGACGGAAACAAGGACATAGTTTTTTCTTTAAACAACATCTTATGAGACACAACTGACAAATGCATTGACTAGCGCAGTCATGGGAATGTCTTAAATGTTAAAAGGATAAAGACAAAATCACTTTCCTCAGCGACCATTCAAACTGATGTTGTGATTATGACTGACCTGTTATCAGCTAGATGCAGGTAATGCACTGGCTTAGTCGATCTCTCTCTCTCTCTCTCATAATACTCTACATATTACAATGAGCTTCAATGAAGCGACTCAACATTCCTTTGTTACTGGTTCTAAAGTGATGTTTTAGAATTAGTAACGGAGGCTTGAGCTCAACTGTTAAACTGTCAACTTGAGATTTAAATCTGTGGTGGAAGTAGTTTCTCACAAAAAAGGGTTTTAAAGACACTCCATTGTTGTTCTATTCATTTATCTTATGAGAGAGTGTTCTGGAGAGTGATGCTTGACTTGTCTCTTCAGAATTCCCCATAGGTGTTCGACTGGGTTCAGATCAGGAGCCACTGAATCACTTTCTCCCTGTTCTTCTTCAGAAATCCAACAGTGGCCTTAGATGTGTGTTTAGGATCATTGTCATGTTGGAAAAGTGCACGACGACCAAGGGCACGGAGTGATGGTAGCATCTTCTCTTTCAGTATAGAGCAGTACATCTGTGAATTCATGATGCCATCAATGAAATGCAGCTCCCCGACACCAGCAGAACTCATGCAGCTCCACATAAGGACACTGCCACCACCATGTTTCACTGTAGGCACCATGCTGTTTTCTTTGTATTCCTCACCTTTGTGACGCCATACAGTTTTGAAGCCATCAGTTCCAAAAACATTTATCTTGGTCTCATCACTCCAGAGTCCCAGTAGTCTTCATCTTTGTCAGCATGGGCCCTGGCAAACTCTAGGAGGGCTTTTTTGTGCCTGGGCTTTAGGAGAGGCTTCTTTTGTGGACGGCACCCATGCATGTCATTCCTCTGCAGTGTACACCGTATTGTGTCACGTGAAATATTCACCCCAGTTTGGCTTTCTACTTCTTTAGATAACTGCAGTGAACTTGCATGCCGATTTTCTTCAACCCTTCTCATCAGAAGACGCTCCAGATCCTGATTGCAGTTCCATCTTTTTAAATTTTTGTACCACTTTTGCTACAGTATTCTGACTAAGTAAAGCTTTGCTGATCTTCACCTTTCTGGTGTAAAGAAATGATTTTCTTTCTCAGGTCTTGTGACATTTCTCTTCCATGTGGTGCCATTGCTGACAGCATGAAATGGGAAGGGGTTTTAACACCCTTTTATAGTCAACTGTCTGCTGGACACCTGTGTAATGAATAATTAGACTCACCTGTGGTTGAATTCTTGTTAAATTAGACATTTGTAGTCTAAAATTTAGCTTTGCTAAAGAGACTTTCAGTGGGGTGTACTCATTTTTGCATCACCCTAACTTGAGTAAAACTGAGTATGTGTACTCATTTACTCTGAGCACTGTATATAGTTAAACTGTCTTCGTTCTTTAGAGCAGGAACTGGAAATAAGCTCCAGATCATTTTAAAATGAGTTCTGAACAGGTCCAGAAAATGAAATTTCAATCCAATATTATCATCATTAAACTAGTTACACTATATAAATCTCTTTTATTGTTCTGGCTGTGGGTTTTAAAAGGTGCTACTTTTATACACCTGCTTTGGAACAGTATGTGTTTTCAAAGGCACTAAAATTGAAGTGAATTAAATTCAATAACAATGATTCATGCATATTCGATATGCTTTAATACATCTTTACGCTTATTCATGGAAAGTATTAGGGAAATTGATAAAAAAAAAGATGTTTGGAGACCATATTGGGAGATCTTCTTAACTTGGGAAATAAACCAATGGAAATGCTTTTTAAAACCCCAATAAAACTTTTCCATGGCCACAACCTCCTTTTTTCCATTATTTTTGTTATGAATGAATCCTTTATTATTGCTCATACTTTTTGGTGTTAGTTACATGATTGCTATGGTACAATTTACTGTAATTGGGAAAATATTAATGTTTGCAAAGTGTTCTTGGCTTTCTCATACAGTTCCTTAAAAACTCTGAGATTTATGTACTACAGATGTGTACTGAATCACACAGTATATTAAAGGGCAACATAACAAGCACTCTGTTTCCTTTGAACAAGAAAATATACTATGAGTAAAAAAATAGGAGTGAAGGGAGTTTTGTGTACAATTATATTGTCTTTCATTACTGAATACATTGTACTCTAGGGATTTCAGCTGACTGATTTAAGATGATTCCATCAAAATATGTGATTGTAATCAAACCACAAACCACTTATACCGAGAGATGACCACATGAAAAGCCCCTGTGACCCAAGGTTATACACACTGAACTGAACTGTTTTTACAGCATCATTACAAAAGAAGTTCCCACAGGGTGGCTTACTGTATTGAAGAAACTTTAAATCTAATATACTCATTTTCTGTGAGACGTCTGAATGACATTGAGTTTGTGGCCATTTGCAGAACTAGATGCCCTTTGTGTTGTACTACAGCCAAGAAACTGTGAGCATTCAGGCTGAGTTCAAAAAAATCACTTTTCTCACCATTTTGAGGCCGAATCAAGCAGGCATCTGGGGACACTCACCAAGTTCTGCTTTATTTCAGTAAAAAGAAATACTTCAATGTAGACTTCAAATTGCATCAAAGACATTGGAGAACACTCAGGCATGGTGAGATTCAAGAAATTGGCAGGCATTATTGTGACCTGATTAGTTCATTATGTTGAAAGCTTTCATTCCCAGATGGCTCACAGACTAGTGTCTTGTGGACAATTTGCTTTTGGTTTATAATCCATTATGAAATTATTTTAAGGTGTGAGTGTCATCGCATTTTCTCAAATCAATTTGAATTTCATTTTAAAAACATCCATTAAACAGAATAATACAATTCATCAATCACTCTTAAATACACTATGCATTGATCTGATATTTGAATACTCCTGTGTAAGATCATAATACCTTTAAATAGAATTTAAACCGAATTGCTCTGATGCACTACACGAGCTCAGTTACAAGATCACCTCTGCCAGTACACAGATAGAGAGTAGATACTTGGGCCTTCAACTAGAATACATCAAACTTATCTGCCGCAGATCTTGCATGGTGACTCTGACTGATCACACATTCCACGAGACTCCAAAACTGACTCATGTAATCCATTCCAAGTCCAGGTTAATAAAACACATACCTGAGGGATTTAACTGCCCATTTTGAATGAATTAAATGACCGCACTGTGTGAAAACAAGTCAAGTCAAGTGACTTTTCTTTATTTAGCGCATTATACAATACAGATGTACAAAGCAGCTGTACAGTGATAAACAGGAAAATAATGATTTAATTATTCAAACAGACTTCAATTCTGATTTAAAGCAGTTCTAAAAAGACAATCGTAAAGAGTCGTTATTCGGTTGGAATCAGTTCAGTTCAATAACTCTGTAAAGTTCATCAATAATGGAATGAGTTCATTTAATCTATAAATCAGCTCTGGAGAATACAGTGATGTCATCGTCCAGTTCTGTTCAGTTCTCATCCAAAAGTGTCAGTCAATAATATCGCAGAATATTAAAGGATCAATTTACTCACCCCCATGTCATCCAAGATGTTCATGTCCTTCTTTCTTCAGTCAAGAAAAAATAAGGTTTTTGAGGAAAACATTGCAGGATTTTTCTCCATATAGTGGACTTCAGTAGGGAGGAATGTGTTGAAGTTCCAATGTCAGTTTCAGCTTCAATGACTCTACATGATCCCAGACCAGGAATAAGGGTCTTATCTAGAGAAACGATTGGTCATTTAAAAAAAAAAAAAAAAAAAAAAAAAAAAATCGGATAATTTTGAAGTTGGAGGAGAAAATGAGATGAAGTTTTTTGCCCTTTCCAACGTGATTACGTCATGAGTGGCGCATCGCAGAGCTATGACGAGCATTAGTGGTTAAAAAGTATATAAATTTTTATTTTTTTTTAGAAAATTACCAATTGTTTCACTAGATAAGACCCTTATTCCTCATCTGGGATCATGTAGAGCTCTTTGAAGCTACACTGAAACTGACATTTGGACCATCAACTTGTTGCTCCCCGTTGAAGTCCACTATATGGAGAAAAATCCTGGAAAGTTTTCCTCAAAAACCTTAATTTCGTTTCGACTGAAAAAAGAAAGACATGAAAATCTTGAAAAGACATGAAAATGACATGGGGGTGAGTAAATTATGAGGAAATTTTAATTCTAAAGTGAACTAATCCTTTAAGCGTCCCCAATTAAGCAAGCCAAAAGGCAACAGTGGCAAGGAACCCAAACTCCATGGAGAAAAAGATCCTTGGGAGAAACCAGGCTCAGACGGGGATCAGTTCTCCTCTGGCCAGACGAATGAACATACTGTGGTTTAATTCCAGACTGCATCAAAAGTCAGATGTGTATTGATATCAGTACGAATATTTCATCCAGTTCCTTCTGCTTGAGATTGGGATACATTACGGCAAGTTTTGGTGGAAGGAGTTGAAGCTGGCCATAGGGGTCTGTGCAGAAGACTTGTCTGGTTCTTCGTTGAGGATCTGTGCCAATGGCTGTTGAGTCGACAAGGTATTCACAGCGGGTCTGTCTCTAGGGCTCGTCTAGTTGTCATGGTCTCGGCTGACATTCAGGGCTGTTGTGGTCATCTCTATGTGCAGGTCCACCATATGGTGGGATAAGAATGAGACAGAAGGCATTTCTCAATACCAAGTATGCAAAGTTCAGACTTGCGTCTTTAGTTTGGACTTGGCAAGTTCAGCTCAGGAGAACAGACTTCCGAGGAATAAAAAATCTTAAACATAATAATAGCCTCACAAATGTGGTTCAGGTAAAGTGTTCACTGATTATCTTCACTGCATGTATAGTATTTATAACGAAATATAAAACACACCATGCCTCTCATTTACATTTTAAAAATATTAAACATAGAAATATGTGTTTCAGGCAATATGTGCATACTCAGATTATCTTCACAGTAATAAAATGAAATAACATAAAACACAACCCTGTCTCTTTTTGTTAAATGTCAGTTTTATGAACAATAATAGCTATAATAAAAGAATAAGTAAGGTATAAGAAGCTATACAATAAGAAATAAAGCAAACAATTCAGTCAAACATACAAAGTCAGTGCTCTAGTAGACTACAACAGTAAAGTTAAATAGCCTAAATATATAAAGTTATGAAACTTCACTTTGCCCTCAGCCAAAACGATTTCCCACGGAACAAATTATAGATTAATGAGACCAACGATCACTCGTTAGATATACAAAAGATTAATTATATCTGATTTTTAAGCACTACAGAGGCATCAGAGCCAGCGGCAAACGTCAGAAGGACTAGCTGAGGTAAGGCTGTTCTCAGCTGGGTACATGAGCACTGAACGCCAGTGATCGCCTGGATCTCACAACTCCGACAACGTCAATATTTTCAAATAGGCACTATCTTTATCAATAAACCACAAATTTGAACTTTAAACCAGTACATTTTCACCTGAAAAACTCCTAAAACTACATATCATGACATTATAGCTGTAGTTTGTTTAAATTATGTGGGTTTTCTCATTTACTATTGGTGATCAGTGCGCGATGCATTCTGGGATACCTGGCTGTCTCAAGTCCGCACAAGTCACCTCTCGATGCATCCTCGATAAAAGGGGTGGATTAAGAGCACAGCTGGAGATTTTAACTGTATTTGGCTAGATGTGAGCTTTGAATTGGAACAGTTTGGGCAGTGACTGATGACGTTTCACATGTCCACAAGAACACAGTAGCCTACAGACAAGAACACATACTGAGACAGTCTAATGCTGCCTTCATGTGCTATTGGAATTACAGTAAATACAAGTTTCTTAGTAGTAAATTGGACATGAATGCCCTCTCAAGTCCTTTTTACCACTGGGAAGCTCGGGGATAATTTTGATACCCAATTTCCCAAGATAGGTGTGCTATAAACTTTAAACATGGCAGAGAGGAGAATGATTGCTGATGTGACTGCTATTCTTTATTAGCTTTTTCCACAATAGCTACATCACCTTGTCTTGTCATAATGCATATTTACATATTTGAATAATCAGTTGAAGCATTATTGAATGTTTTATACACAGCAAAAATAGCCCTTATTTGAGTGAAATTAAAGAATTGACAGCAAGCTGACTAGATAGTGTGGTGAATGATTGTCAATGAATGGGACGCCAAATATCATTTTAGCTTGAATACGATTTTTCCCAATAAATAGGCTCGAATAAACCCGGTGTCCTCATCGACTCCCGTTTTTTCCACCAACAAAGCTTGTAATCACGCTTTAGAAGTTGGAAGTAGGAAATTTCCGATAGCATGTGAACACAGCATAAACGATAGATGCCATTACTCTTACGATGTAGCAAGTACATTGGATGTTATGGGAAGTGTTCCTGGTATCCAGTTGAGGTCTTACAGTATGTAGGCTATGTAAGAAAACATTTGCGTGTTCATACGCTCATCCAATTCACTGCGTGCATGCAAAAAAGCTTTTCTCGTGTGCACGAATGTTCGTAAGAACGTGTGCAAATGTTTCCTCGTGTTTTTTCTTTATACCAAGTGTCATTTTAGGGGCTCCGTAATATCACGATAAAATGCGATGCATTGTTAGATCAAGTCAGCAATGTCGCCAAACATCCAAATATTTAAATATTTCTTGATTTGATTTTATACTTACAATTCTGAAGTTCTAAGGTTTATTAACAGCTTTCATATTCCGATGATTTTTCAAGTGTAGGTGAGCTGTTTTAATGCAGTTTTTTAGTCCTTTTCACACTCTTGTCAGCATGCTCATGAATAATTAATATGGTTGTATTGTTTGATTGTTACTTTTGTTTTATTGTTGTTGATTTTGAAATCACATTTGTAATTTGTATTGACAAGTTTTGAGGTCTGTATTTCATGTTTTTGTCTCTTGAGTAATGGGATGAATATGAATATTTATATGATGTTGTCAGCAGATTATGATAAGAACTTTGCTCACCATGACATGCACGTTTTGTATGGAAAACATGAGAACAAAGAACAGTATTACAATTTTAAAACCATGCAGGTGAAGTAAACAATTTGCATAGATACAAAGTCTTCTTTGTTACTTAATATAAAAAGGTCATTGTTACCGTTTTGTCAGATTTGAAGTCAGGCAAGATGTTTTCTTGCAGTAATTAACTGACTGAAAAACATTGCCTTCTTTTGTGTTATATTCAATTAACATCTTTTTTTAACACTCTTATCAAGCAAGTTATTCTCAAGAGAAAATTTGCAATATCATTTGAACACAGCAATAATATGCACCCTCTCCCTCAGATAAATGTGTAGGTGGAAAAAGTGAAACTTAGAATCTCATTAAAACAACTCAGTGACACATCTGTTCAATATTTGGCTGGTTGTTATATTTGTCCTCCCTTTAAAGTTAGCTCTGACAAATTCTTCCATTTTCTTATGAGTAAGATGAACTGAAGAGGTGTTTTATCTTTGTTTGAGACACACCTCCCTCCCCAATCCAATGCTTTAACCACCACTTGATCATAGATAACAAGCCTTGTTGTATCAGGCAAGTTGTTGAATCAATTTTTCCATCTAGGCCTAGATTTTACATTGGATATCAAGCGGCAGCCCAATACATCATGCAAAAGTAATCTGAGTTTCCTTAAACTTAAACACTTTAATGTATTAATATTACCATCAACTCCATATGCCCAACAATATGCAAAAATATTAACCTGACACTGGCTGGAAAGGAGCATTGACAATGTTGTTTTTCTAAAGGGTTAGTTCACCCAAAAATGAAAATTCTGTCATTAATTACTCACCCTCATAAGACCTTCGTTCATCTTCAGAACACAAATAAAGATATTTTTGATGAAATCTGAGAGGTATCTGACTCATCCATAGGCAGCAATATAATCAACACTTTCAAGGTCCAGAAATGTACTAAAGACATTATTAAAAAAGTCGATGTGACTGCAGTGGCTCAACCTTAATGTTATGAAGCGACGAGAATACTTTTTGTGCACAAAAACAAAACAAAAATAACTTTATGCAACAATTTTTCCTCTTCCGTGTCAGTCTGTTACGCAGTTGGCGCAGTGAACGCATTGCAGAGCTTCCATGTTAATGCCGGCTCAGTATTGGTCGGCGTTGTTCACGTGACCAGATGCATGCTTGTGATGCTGATGCAGGAGCAGCATATGAGAGTGACACAGAAGAGAAGATATTGTTGAATAAAGTTGTTATTTTTGCTTGTTTTTGTATCCTCGTCGCTTCATAACATTAAGGTTGAACCACTGTAGTCACGTCGACTTTTTTAACAATGTCTTTAGTCTTTAGTATTAATGTCTTTTAGACCTTGAAAGTGGTGATTATATTGCTGTTTATGGACGAGTCATATACCTCTCGGATTTCATCAAAAATATCTTAATTTGTGTCCTGAAGATTAATGAAGGTCTTACAGGTGTGGAACGACATGAGGATGAGTAATTAATGACAGAATTTTCATTTTTGGGTGAACTAACCCTTTAAATGTCTTGAATTGTTTTGATGATTTCATGGTCTCGTTCTTTAAAACAAACCATTTCTCCTGTAAGTGAACCCATATTAAATGAAGTCTGGGTTGTATTTTTTGTTTTACTTTGCATACTTTTGTTCATAGCTTGAGAGTATGAGGGGCACGTCATGCAACCTTTCCATGTTGGCATTTGCCTCGTTTGGCTAGGCCTCTACAAAACGCCAGATGAATTTGTATCAAAAAAAGATTTGCACGCACTCATTTGACATCAACAGCAAAAGTTGTTTTATCTTCCCCTTTAAAGGCTGCTAAACATATTTATCACAATTATATGGTTAGTTGAATTCTATTATTTGCAATTAGCATTATTTTTCCCTGCTGTGTGCAACCCTGTCACAAAAAACCTGTGGCTCATTTTGGGTTGCGACCTAGTTTAGGTGGGTTGTGGGACACAAACATTTCACAGTCCCGATCTCTATTCCCCAACTATCTGATTTTATCTCTAACATGACAAATGAACTTTTCTTGACATTCTCTCCAAACCACAAAGGACTGAAAACAAGGGTGTTGTTTCCCAGTAAAATATGCATAATGATGGTAATTACTCGAAAGATCGCTCTTGTCCCCGACAATGCTTTTCCCACATATTCTGTGCAAATGGGAGTAGCGTATTTCACATCTGTCCACTGTGTACAAAGCACAAAGGCCTGTGAATGAACCATTACATGGTCAGAAAAAAATAATGCTGCCATCCTCTGGTTGAAATATTCATAGCAACAGTTCCAGCTGTACCAAGCAGATGTATTTATTGTTTATCATTTCACTCCGGTGATTGTTTAGCATGTATTTCAGACTTAAATGTATATATATAGTGCTTAACAAATGTATAAATTATTTTATGGCCTCCTTTATTAGCCTCAATAACAGCTTGCATTCTTGCTGGCGTTGTTTTTATATACAGTGTCCTCCACAAATATTAGCACCCTTAGTAAATATGAGCAAAGGTGGCTGTGAAAATAAATCTGCATTGTTTATCCTTTTGATCTTTCATTTAAAAACTTCACAACAATCTAATCTTTCATTTAAATAAAACAACGGAAAATGGGGGAAACTCACATTATGAAACAAATGTTTTTCTCTAGTTCACGTTGGCCACAATTATTGGCACCCAATTATTGCAATGTCCTTTTCCCAAGATAAAAGCTCTGGGTCTTCTTCTATAATGCCTGATGAGTTTGGAGAACACCTGACAAGAGATCAGAGATCATTCCTTCATACAGAATCTCTCCAGATCCTTCAGATTCCAGCTCCATGTTGATGCTTCTTCTGTCATTTTCTATAGGGTTCAGGTCAGGGAACTGGGATGGCATGGGAAAAGCTTCATTTTGTGCTCAGTGACACATTTTTGTGTTGGTGTTGATGTTTGTTTTGGATCATTGTCCTGATGGAAGATCCAATCATGACTCATTCTAAGACTTCTAACAGGTAGATAGAATCCATGATTTCATGTATCTGAACAAAATGTCCAGGACCTCCAGCAGAAAAATAGGCCCACAGCATTAAAGATCCAGCAGTATATTTAACCGTGGGCATGGGGTACTTTTTATCCATGTGTGCACCAAATCCATCTGGTGGGTTTGCTGCCAAAAAGCTCTTTTTTTAGTTTCATCTGACCACAGAAGCCGGTCCCGTTTGAAGCTCCAGTCGTGTCTGACAACTGAATATACTGGAGATTGTTTCTGGATGAGAGCAGAGGATTTTTCTTGAAACTCTCCTGAACATCTTGTGGGGATGTAGGTGCTGTTTGATCATTTTTTTAGGCTTTCTGAGACTCAAGACTCAACTAATCTCTGCAATTCTCCAACTGTGATCCTTGGAGAGTCTTTGGCCACTCAAACTTTCCTCCTCACCGCACATTAGGACGATTTAGACACTCGTCCTCTTCCAGGCAGATTTGTAACATCTTTAGTTGATTGGAACTTCTTCATTATTGCCCTGATGGTGGAAATGGGGATTTTCAATGCTTTAGCTATTTTCTTACAGCCACTTTCTATTTTGTGAAGCTCAACAATCTTTTTTTCACATCAGAACTATATTGTTTGGTTTTACTCATTGTGATGAATGATTAAGGGAATTTGGCCTTTGTGTTTCCTCATGTTTATACTCCTGTGGAACAGGAAGTCATGGCTGGACAATTTCATGCTCCTAGTCACCCCGGTGTGCTAAAAAAATGTAAATATGAATGGAAATATACTTCAGAGATATTTTACTCATAACAATTTCTAGGGGTGCCAATAATTGTGGCCAACATGTATTGGAGAAAAACATTTTTTTCATGATGTGAGTTTCCTTCCACTTTCAATTGTATTACTTCGATGAAAGGTTAGAATTTTTAGAATTTTTTGAATGAAAGATAAAAAGGATAAACAATTTTTATCCAAATTTTTCGATTTATTTTCACAGCCGCCTTTGCTCATATTTACTAAGGGTGCCAATATTTGTGGAGGGCACTGTACTTTTCCACAGTTTCTGTTGTTATTGACTTCACAAATTTTTCTAATTGTTCCAGACTTGCTTTTTGATGAAACTTTTGTGCAATCTATTTTTGAGTCCATTAAAGGGGACATATCATGAAAATTACTTTTTCCGTGTTTAAGTGCTATAAGCGGGTCCCCGGTGCATCTACCAACCCAGAAAACATGAAAAAGGACAAGCCAGTAACTTTGTTTTGGCAAGCCTTTTTCTGCAAGCATGTGAAAAAAACAAGCCACTCAGATTTCGCTCTGTCTGAGCGATATTTTGGAAAAAATATTAGACCATTCACAGCATTTGACAGCAATCATAAATGTTAGTCTGGTGTGTATGGCTCTGTTTGGCAAACAGGTACGCTATGTATAGTGGGTGTCCATACGGGTTTTGCACAAAAGATGAACATGACGGCACATGCTAGTGATGAGTTGAAATAACTCCACAGCAACTACATAAATTTATCCACTAACCATTCAGAAACGTCCAGTTTCATTCTAAAAGTTGTAACTTCTTCCTGAGTCTCTCCATCAGTGTCGACTCCGGTTTGAACAATGTAAGGCTGAACACCGTTACTGACAATCCTCATTTTGGCTGCGTGAGATTCTCCAGCTTTGTTGTTGTTGAGCTGTTAAAGCTCCGCCCTCTTCTGGAAAGGGGGCGGGGAGCAGCAGCTCATTTGCATTTAAAGGGACACACACAAAAACGGTGTGTTTTAATTGCATGTTTTGCACACCCAAATAGGGGCAAATTTGTCAAGCTATAATAAATGATCTGTGGGGTATTTTGAGCTGAAACTTCACACACACATTCTGGGGACACCAGAGAGACTTATATTACATCTTGTGAAAGGGGCATTATAGGTCCTTTTTAAATCCCAACAATGATAAAATTAGCATTAGAAACACTAATTTGACTAAAGAGTTTACATTGGTGTGGATTAACCATTACAGAATCTTAAAAACTGGTCATCACCAATACTGTTAGTTTAGGGCAGCTGTGGCACAAACCTTACATTGAGTGGTGGTCTAATAAATTTGTTAAGCAGTGTATATATATAGGAATTCTGCATGCTTTGTACACACACTTGTGTATATAAGGACTGTCATTTGTACACTCCACTGTAATTTTCTCAGCATGCACACTCATTTCCTGTGCTGTAATTACAAATGAACTCCCACTACAGAGCACATTTCCTATCAGGCTATTGCACTTCACTGTTTAATACGGCTGTATATGCAATAATACTCCAGAAATTAGTGCAATTATTTGTACAGATAGAAAAATATTTTTTTCAAAAGTATTTGTATGAGATATTACATTCCAAAACTTTAATAATAAAAAAAGATATCAGGCAGCAGGCCGTCACATAACATGATTGCTTTCAGTTTCATCAGCAGTGCATTTAAGATGGTTGCCTTAATTCAGAAGTGAAGGATTTCTATCAGTCTGTAAGTAGAAGGGCTTTCAGTAAACCGGTTGTGCACACAGGGGGTTTTAATGTGTTTGCGTGGGGTCAGGATTCTGTCTACTTCATTAGATATTTGGATTTATGGAGGAGGATGTGGATTGAGCATGAATTGAGCTGAATTAAGTTTAAAATTGTCCTCTTATTATTTTTGCTTTACATACATTATGGCTACTGGATTGTGTATTTGTGTATTTTTTTGTTGTACATTTGCATTTTCCTCTTAATTTGTGTTTCTGAGTTATTAATTCCCAGGTTTATTGCAATATTAGTTTGCGACAAACTACAAAAGATATGCATGTGTAATGCATGTGGTATCTTAAAGATATAGTTTATCCAGAAATTAAAATTCTGACATAATTTGCTCATCCTCATGTTTTCCAAAACCTGTATGACTTTCTTTATTCTGTGGAACATAAAAGAAGATATTTTGAAGAATGTTAAAATGTAAAATGTCAAAAATATTTGGTTACCAACCATTGACTTCGATTGTATGGACAAAAACAAAACAAAACACGTTTTTTTCTCAAAATATCTTCTTTTATGCTACACAGAAGAAAGTTTATTGACATTGAAAGTGAAACTGACATTTGGACCTTCAACCCGTTGAACCCCACTGAAGTCCACTATATGGAGAAAAATCGTGGAATGTTTTCCTCAAAAACCTTCATTTCTTTTCGACTGAAGAAAGAAGGACATGAACATCTTGGATGACATGGAGGTGGGTAAATTATCAGGAAAATTTCATTCAGAAGTGAACTAATCCTTTAAAGGGACTATGGCCCTGTCCCAAATGGCACCCTAAACCCTCACGGTCTTCCTCTGAGTCCGCACTTTCACGACATAATGCTGCTTTGACTGCCGGGTAAAGTCCTCTGCGTAGCTCACAGTCTTGCAGGCTCAGCAGAAGTGTGCATCGAGGGCCCATAGCAGCCGCAAAGGGGCGCTCACGAGCCCCTTCTTTAAGCTTAAATGACAATGAAACACCCTACGGTCACCCTACAAGACCAAAAGTGCACATGAAGTGGCCATTTGGACAGGGCCTATGTAGATTTCAGAAACCCTTGTTATTAGTGACACCGGTGGCTGTTAAGTGAACTGCAGCCAGCAACTTATTGCTTGTGCTTGCACTCCTGAAGGCAGGAACACACCAAGTCGGGCAGTTTTTGTTCGTCGGCCGACTAAGTTTTCTCAGTGTGTTCTGCACCGTCGGCTGAATCGCTGTCGAGCTCGTCGGTCCCCCATCTGATCATTCTGATTGGCTGTTCAGCTACTGCCACCTGCTGGTACAGAAAGGCGTTTCTTCTTACACAGGCACAGAACTGACATGCTACTTGGCCGTCGGCTGTCGAGCGTCGGTTTGGTGTGTCAGAGCAACTTTGGACACAGACGCTGCCGACGTGAGCCAACCCCGCAGTCTGCTTTCGTCACCACTAGTTCGTCGGTGTCGGCTTGGTGTGTTCCTGCCTTGAGTCGTGCACACACTCCACAGTGACGTTATTTTCCCGTTAAATGACTTAAAGGGTTAGTTCACCCAAAAATGAAAATTTTGTCATTTAATATGCTTCATGAAGCTTCGGAGCATTATGAATCAGTGTGTCGAAAGTCACGTGATTTCAGCAGTTTGACGGTTAGACACACGATCTGAATCATGATTCGACACGCTGATTCATAACGCTCTGAAGCTTCATGAAGCAGTGTTTTGCAATCGGCCATCACTATATAAATCCTTATTTTGTTTTTGTTTTTGGCGCACCAAAAATATTCTTGTCGCTTTATAATATTAATATTGAACCACTGTACTCACATGAACTGATTTAAATATGTTTTTAGTACATTCAGGCCCGGATTGGCTAATCGGGAACACCGGGAGAATTCCCGGTGGGCCGGTCTGTTTATTTGTGTTGACAATGTGTTGTCATGGCACTGGGTTGAAATATGCTCTAGAAACTGTGGACGCGGCCAGATGTACTAAGCTGAGTAGCCTAACTTTTTCCTTAAAAAAAGTGTCCAGTCAGTGACGGATTTAGGCCTGGACGACATGGGCAACGGGAAACAAACAAACAATCAAACAAACTAATGCGCGATCAGATTATTACCGCTCACTTGCACGTAACGTCATATATCGTCGTATATCATGTCACTCGGTGGGTAAATTAACCTGGTCGGGAGGGGCTCGGAGTGTGCGCCCGGAGAAGACAACTCACTCAAAAGTATACGAGAAGAAGGAATGAGGTGACGTCTGTAGGGACAGCGGGACAAGTTCTAAATCAACGCTAAATTATGGTAAGGCAAAAGGTCTAAGCCACCGGAGGCCGATTTAAGTAACGTAAATAAATAAAAAGGAAGAGGGGAAAACATGCCAAAGATAAAGGCATGTATGCAGCTTACTCATATCGTAATAATAGTAGGCAAATATAGGGGCTATCACTTATGTTATGTTGCATGCTATGCTATTACACATTGGCCAACAATATTCATTTTTCTGTCCAAAAATGTGCCTGGGTTTAGTGGATGATTACTGCCATCTACTGGAAAGCAAACACTTAATTAAATTAAAATTAAAATAACATGAATGAATTTTTAACTATAGCCACTAGATGGCTAGAGAATTAATCAATGGTTAACATTTTAAAATCATTATTATAACTATAAAAATAACTCTATATCAAATTTTAGCATTTTTATTGTACTATCATGGGTATTTGAAGATATTTTTGAAAAATACAATTAATTACAAGGCTGTAGAGAACCGTGCACTATTGCAGACTTATACTGAGGTTTTAATTACATTATTTTAATATAGTCAGTCGTGAATTAAAGTGGGTCGGTCTAAGGCATTAAACTCTAGGGCTGAAAATGAGTCCCAATCCGGCCCTGAGTACATCAATGGATCTTGAGAGAGGAAATGTCATTTCTGGCTATGCAGGCCTCAGTGAGCCATCGGATTTCAACAAAAATATCTTAATTTGTGTTCCGAAGATGAACGAAGGTCTTACAGGTGTGGAACGGCATGAGGGTGAGTAAATGACAGAATTTTAATTTGTGGGTGAACTAACCCTTTAAAGGACATTACATCGTTTTTTAAGTTTCATTACAAGCTGTTCACACATGCATGGGCAATAAAAAAAAAAACGATTAATCCATGGAAATTCGTACATATAGCCCCTTTAAATTTTCCATTGTCGCACATTGCTGTCTGAATAGCAACATACCAAAAAAAAAAAAAAAAAAAAAACGCCCCGAATTATTATTTTTCTAAATTTGTTAAAGTTAGTAATGATGTCCTATAAGACCTCTAAGTGTGTATAGGGTGAATATAGGGTGAATTCAGGGTGATTGGGGCACTTTTTGCCATTGAGACGACTCGATGTTATGACTCAAAATATAGGCTACGATTATACAATTTATTCTCACATTAATGTATCTGTTTCTTACGCGGTTCACTGAATTACAGGAATGCGGACGTGCATAAAGCGGAATAGAGGCTCACAGCGCATCCGTGATGATGAAATCGGTGCGCGTTCAGTTCAGCGCTGCTCCCTCAGCTGTGAGGAAGGAGTTTGGTGTATTCCAGCGCACATACGCCCCCTACGCGCCTCTCCTCCTCCTCTTCTCCTCTTTTCCTCTCCTCTCATCCATCCACCCGAGAGCTGCTCTTCCCCCTCTGTCCGCTGCTCCGCTCATTCATCCTCTCGGACAGTCTCCATCCTTTGACGGAGAACAGAAGAAGCAGGGCGGTGGCATTCGCAAGCCCTAAATGGTCGGCATTTGGACGGAAATCCGCGCGTCAAACCTGGAGAGACAGGTAGGGCTCTTTGTTGCGATGTCATCCGGCGTATGCTCACTATCCGTAAAGTGTGCACTATAAACAGGTTGAAACAGCGCTTGCAGCGAGGGCTCAGTCCATATGTCCTTGTGACGAGGCTTACATTTTTATCTTATTAACATGTTGTGCATCAGGCCGGTGACTTAACAAGGGCTTGCTACTGCTCTCAGTCCTGTGGTCATTTTATCAACGTAAAAAATGGGTTTATTAGAGAAGACATAGAAAGGATGCCGTTGTTATGCTGAACAATACGTGTAAATGAGCGGCGCGTGCCTGTCAGTGCACCTTATGGAGGAGGACAGTGCTGACCCTTATGCATTACGTGCATAAAGCTTAAAAAAAGGAAATATTAGGCTGTGTTTCTTCCCCGTTGGCCTGAGGTATTAAATGATTGGCCAGCCCCTATAGGTGATTGTATCACGCGCTGAATAACATTTATCTTCGTGGTCTGAATGCGGTGGAATGGCAGCTTCACTTTCATTTAAAATGTTGCTTATTGGTGACTCAGATGTAACTGAGGTGTCAAGGCTGTTTAATGAAAAGAGGGTGTGGCACCGGGGGCAGTCGCGCGCGCTTCGTGTGGCTCGAGAAGCCAATTAACTGAAAGCTGTTGAGACTTATGGAGAGCGCGCGAGTACATACGCTCCACTGCTCTCCGTGTTAGTTTCCTATAATAGAGTGAAAGGAGCGCGCTGAGAGAAAAATTAACATTTGCCAACGCATTTCAGAAAACAACTGGACTTGTTATGTATTTTTTGGCGTTTTATTGTGTGTCTTGTTGTTTATATACAGCACCCTTGTGGTTCAAGCCAGATTGTTTTGCTTGAAGAGGCTCAGCTGAGTATACAAAGGCCTTCATCTATTGGATCTAATTGCTTTTCAAGCTTGGAAATATTAGAGAATTGTAAAGTGATGGAAATTTACAAAAACTTGACATAACCCAGATGTCTGTTTGCTTTTTCATCTGGAAATGTGTTTTTAGAGAGTTTGCTCATCTGCAGTACAGCTCTAGATGTTAAAAAGACATTCAGATGTATTAAAGATGTTTGTAATTTAGTAAGCAGATTTTTTTTATTTATAAGATGCTATTAGATGTACATAATAATTAGATGTTTTGCAGATGTTCAGAGCTCTTGGAGATGTATGCTTACTGGGAAGTCAAGAAAAAAATACTATAATTGCGCACATTCTCTAGATATATTTAACAATTCATGGGTTGTGGGGAAAGTAAAACCTACTTAGTGATTTCTCATTTGAATGTCTCAGCTCTTGTCATATATCACAGCTATTCAATGTTTTCATCCACACAATGGTTATTTTACGTTTCAGACATTTATATACACAGAAGTACTTGAAAAAAACATTTAGGCCTATAGTTTGATGTCCATGGAAGCAGCCATAATACACCTTTTAAGCAATTTGACAACGTTTTATTCACGTCAGACATTGTGTTGGTAACTGTAAAGTATATTCTTCTCCCGGCCACTTACTTTCATTTTTTTCAGGAAAAGTGGATGAATTTATGTGATGTAATTCCAACCAGTGTTGGGGGTAACGCATTACAAGTAACTTGAGATTATTTTTCAAGTAACTAGTAAAGTAACACAATATATTTTCAATTTAATATCTAAGTTACTTTTTCACATTTATTGACTGACAGCTCTGCTGTCCCCATGTTGAGAGAAATAAAGTGAAGTGCGCTGTGTGAACATGATGGTTATTGTAGTTCTAGACTCAATGTGAACATGCATTTACTCATCTCACTTCCACAAAAACATTCAGTATTCTTCAAAATGAATAAAAACAGTGAAATGCAATCTCAGAATTTTATGTAAACGTAATAATTAACTATATTAAATTATACAAATATACTTTATGTATTTAATCTCACTTTATTAACCGATGTCTTTGCTGCTGACCTTCAGTGATCTAATTTAACCATACTAATAAGCAAAAATGACTTTAGATTAGATTTAGAAATAAGAGTGCTGAACTTTCTTCTCCTGTATCCTATTCTTCTTTAATCCAGAATGGTTTGTTGAAAGGTTTGTTTGAGCTGCGCCTCTACTGTACAGGAGTGAATATGCATTTCCTTCAGTCTGATGCTTATTCATTTCACTTTTGGTGTGAAAGGGCCTTAACTTTTGCAAAAAAACTTTTTTTTTGTTATTAAAAAACAAACAAGCAAGCCCAGCCCAGGCGGATGTAAAAAAAGTAATGCAAAAGTAATGTAACGCATTACTTTCCATAAAAAGAAAATAAGTAACACAATTAGTTACTTTTTAGGGAGTAACATTATATTGTAATGCATTACTTTTAAAAGTAACTTTCCCCAACACTGATTCCAACATCTCTGATTCTCTCTGTTGCTGCACAAACTAACATCACAACATCCACCGCCTGTTATAACTAAGTTCAACAGATCAACTAACATCATCATTATAAAGGTGTTTATTGACAAAATACATTTCAGGATAATATAGTTAACATGTTTGTGAATATTTTGAATAAAAAGGAAAAATTAAATGAAAAGAATAGATCTATTCTAAGACATGCTTGAAGCGTTGGCATAGAAATAATAATGTGATACAATCAAAAATAATGGCTATTTAAAAAACAAAAGAAAAAAAACAAAAAAAAAACCTCACCCAGGGGCTCAGCTAGAATATTTTAAATGTGTGAAAGGGTAAAAATGGTAATTGCACACCTCTCCTCAACAAGCCACATGATTTGATGTGTTATTCTTTAGCCGAAACTGTGCTGGATGAGTAATGTGCCAAAGTGTAATAATTTAGAGGTTTGTTCAATTCCTTAAAAAAAAAAAAAAAAAAACTCAAAGTATGAGCAATAGTAAACAGCAGGCATCACTATTTATTTAGCTAAAAAACAAAAAACAAACAAACAAACAAACAAACAAAAAACAGATGTTTAATTCATGTCAAGGCTGTAGCAATACAAAAATTCTGCAAGCTATTCCTGTATCATGTTGTTTGGACTAATTGAGCTCAGCGTGCTATTAATGGCAAACTGCAACCATCCCGTCCTACACACACCTCCAACATGCTCTCAGCATTCCTATATAACGTCCCATGAGTTCCCCTGATGACAGTATGCTGACATGTATTGCACTGTGCTGCATTTGGCAGTTTCAAAATATTAGGTAGGAATGCAACTAAGATCCTTTTTTAACAACCTTTTTTCCCATGAGTACAAGAAAAGGTGAATGTGTTGCAAAGGTAGTCTGGAGGTAACCGGCCAAATGTGTGCTCTCAATTAACTGAACATTTAGGGCACGTTTACACGACAACGATGTAGGCTACTACAAAAACTGAAAAGTTGTTCCTTTGCGTTTTTCGCAATGTATTCTGCTGCCGGGCCAGTAGTTGGCGATGTCACTTTGTAAAGAAACACTACACACTAGACTGAACACACGCATGACGTCACCGTTTTCACAAATTCGCGTTTTTGTAGTTTACACAGAGACAATAATGGTACAGTTTTCAAAAACTTGCACTTGAAACGCCATTGTTGTGTAAATGAACAGTCAAAAAAAAAAAAAAAAAAACGTTAAAAAGTCTTCAGTTTTTAGTTGAAAATGATGTAAATGGCCCCACAGGCTGAGTCTGAAACAGAAGGTACAATAGCTGCTTTGTTACTTTGGAGCAGAGACAGTCAATGAGCCTGTCCCAAATGCATCCCTAAGTCCTTGCGGTCCATTTAGCCACCACATTTTGGTGACATAAAGCTGCATAAACTGTTGGGAATGGAGTCCGCATTAGCTCGGACCCGGCAAAAAGATGCATCAAGCCACCTGTGAAAACCATTCAGAATCATAAAATGACAAATGGGACACCCTACTGTCTCGTAGACTTTACAGACGGTCCATTGCAAGACCACAAGTTCACATTTCTGACAGGGCCTATGACTTGAAAAAATGTTGCATAACATATAATCTGATGATCTAGAACAAATTCAAGTGTGCTTTAGCTTTTCTCCAAGTGAATATCTGCAGTACTGACTACATAAGATCATAAAAATAAAAAAAACAAC
This sequence comes from Culter alburnus, assembly GCA_028476615.1. Taxonomy (NCBI): domain Eukaryota; kingdom Metazoa; phylum Chordata; class Actinopteri; order Cypriniformes; family Xenocyprididae; genus Culter; species Culter alburnus. The sequence goes on from JAOTNS010003909.1 coordinate 340,989, forward strand.
TACTTATAATTAAAAAAAAGATTTTTTTTTAAATTAATTATATATATATATATATATATAATTTAATTCTTCCAAAGAAATGACAAATTGCACCAGTGTTATTTTAATATAATTGAGATATTAATATTTTGAATTAGTTTTTATTTTTATATATATTATTTTATTAAATTTTAGTAAAAACTAAAGTTTTAGTAAGTTTTTGTAATTTTTATATATATATATTTTTAAAAAAAAAAATATGTCTATTTTTATTTAAGTTTTAGTTGTTTTAGTAGATACACAAAATTAAACTAAAAATATTGCTTTGGCAACTAGCAGAAATATACAGAGCCCGACATGACATGCAAGAAAAAAAATTTAATTGTGCGCATGATTTACTATTTCATTCCCTCAGTTTACTAAAGGTGCCCTAGAACCAGTTTTTACAAGATGTAATATAAGTCTAAGGTGTCCCCTGAATGTGTCTGTGAAGTTTCAGCTCAAAATGCCCCATAGATTTTTCTTAATTAATTTTTTTAACTGCCTATTTTGGGGCATCATTAACTATGCGCCGATTCAGGCTGCGGCCCTTTTAAATCTCTCGCTCCCTGCCCTCCCGAGCTCTCGACTATAAGTGCAGTTATACAGTCCATAAACAAAGTTCACACAGCTAATATAACCCTCAAATGGATCTTTACAAGATGTTCGTCATGCATACTGCATGCACGCATCAGATCGTGTGAGTATAGTATTTATTTGGATGTTTACATTTGATTCTGAATGAGTTTGATAGTGCTCCATGGCTAAAGCTAACATTACACACTGTTGGAGAGATTTATAAAGAATGAAGTTGTTTATGAATTATACAGACTGCAAGTGTTAAAAAATGAAAATAGCGACGGCTCTTGTCTCCGTGAATACAGTAATAAACGATGGTAACTTTAACCACATTTAACAGTACATTAGCAACATGCTAACGAAACATTTAGAAAGACAATTTACAAATATCACTAAAAATATCATGATATCATGGATCATGTCAGTTATTATTGCTCCATCTGCCATTTTTCTCTATTGTTCTTGCTTGCTTACCTAGTCTGATGATTCAGCTGTGCACAGATCCAGACGTTTTTCAACTATGCCAAGGTCAATTCAATTTTTGATTCTAGGGCACCTTTAAATTGTGCACATGATTTATAAATCGAGGGAACGAAATAGTAAATCGTGCGCACGATTTAGCCTACTATTTTTTTTCCTGCGTGTCTTGTCCGGGGCTTCGTAGAAATATTTTTTCATATGTATTTTATTTTATTTCAGTTAAAGGGTTAGTTCACCCATAAATGAAAATTCTGTCATTTATTACTCACTCTCATGTTGTTCCACACCCGTAAGATCTTTGCTCATTTTCGGAGCACAAATTAAGATATTTTTGATGAAATCCGGGAGGTATATGACTCGTCCATAGACATAAATTTAATTACCGCTGTCAAGGCCCAGAAAGGTATTAAAGACATCATTAAAATAGTCCACGTGACTGCAGTGGTTCAACCTTAATATTATGAAGTGACGAGAATACTTTTTGTGTTCAAAAATGAAACAAAAATATAACTTTATTCAACAATTTCTTCTCTTCCATGTCAGTCTCCTACACTGTTCATGTAGTATAGATAGTGCAGCTCTTCCGGGTCAGAACGCCATCTCATTATTGGCCGGCTTCTGCGTCAGCATCACACGCATGCATCGTGCTGCTCATGTGAACAGCGTCAGCCAATACTGATCTGGCATTTGGATGTAAACACTGAAGCGCTGCACTGTATTTACTACGTCAAGTGCGTAGGAGACTGACATGGAAGAGAAGAGATTGCTGAATAAAGTTGTTATTTTTGTTTTTTGTGCACAAATGTATTCTCGTCGCTTCATAAAATTAAGGTTGAGAGAGCGTTTACGTTTCTATTTGTAAGCTTCTCTGACAATGTACATGATGACAAGCTGCTGCTGCTTTTGCTTTTATCTTGATACTCAACATGACCGCGGACACTGCCTCCTAGTGGTCTGCATGCATGTCGACGCGGACAACGACGCAGAAGTATAAATGAAAACAGATGCATAGCCTAAATGCATGTTGTCTATGGACAAGTCAGAGAGCTCTCAGATTTCCTCAAAAATATCTTAATTTGTGTTCTGAAGATTTGGAACGACATGGATTACGGATCTGGAACGACACGAGGGTGAGTAATTAATGACAGACATTTCATTTTTGAGTGAACTACTGTCCCTTTAATGTTTATTTTAAGTAATGAAAATATTTCTATGATTTTAGTTTCAGTTGACTGTAATAACCCTGACTGCACGTTGTGGCGATCCACAATGTGCATGCCCTCAAAAATCGACCAGACGGAGGCATCTGAATAAACAGGATGTTGCACTATGACATAACGTCTTGATCTTTAATATAAGCCTCTTTTTGTGGCCTTTTTTCCTCCCTGTAACCCGGCAAGATCCATCCTCTCTGCTCTGTGTGCTCTTTATGGCCTCCAGGGCTGACAAACTGAACAAATGACCCCCTCTCTACCTCTCCACCCCCTTCGCAGGGCTCAGAGAGTGCAGATCACTCTTCATTCATGTTTAACAGCGTCACATTTGCCGTGTGTATCCAAGAAGAGAGTTCCTGTGCCTTTGTGTCAGGGTTGGGAAGGTTTTGATGTTCACAGGAGGAGGGCAGCCTCCCACGGGAGCTTATTTGCCTGTATATGAGTCAGTTGTGTGTATGAAGTTCTGCCCTGATCGTACAGAAGAATGTAAATTATTCACAAGGCAGTTAAGCTTTGTGGTCTTGTGGGTGACAGCATGACTCGGCCTGATTGCCGTGAGTCAGCGCAATTTTCTCTTGCCGCTTCATCAGACACCCTTTCACATTCATTGGATTCACTGACATCTTCTAAATGGACACCAGGCGGAAAATGAAGGGGTAGATGTGGATATCTTCCAGGAGGCACTGATACCTTGGAGTAAAAAGCAGTTTTACATCTCTCAATATCGAATCTGGCTTTGCTTTTGTGTCTTGCCTAGAAGACCCTTAAAATACTTTCCATCATGATGTTTTACTATGTTTTACTATGGGAATCGCGAATCAAGAAATGATTCTGGGTCGATTCTGAGATTTTCCAAATGCATTGTGATTCTCTCTCGAATCGATTCGACAATTCGAAAAGGTTGAAGTGAATTACAAGGGTGTTTGCAGTGGGCTGTTTACAATAATCTCGCGTCATAAAAGCATTCTGAGGTGCACGTACATAGCCGAATGCATGAGCGCTCTTCTTCGTGAGCATTTGAGCATGCGGTTACAAACTAACCTAGAGCGCCATCTGCTGTTAAAAGCTAAGCTCAGAATCAATTCAAGAATGAAGCTAGAATAAAATGGAAACCCGAACCATATGGAGTATCATAGAGACCTGGTGGCAGTGTTGTTTTTGAAGTTGAAGTACTAAGTTGATAAGTTGAAGTACTAAAATTACTATAACTGAAAAAAAAAAAAAAGACAAAAGCACAATACAAAATGACTAAAACTAGAAGTATAAAAATAAAAGCTAATTAAAAATATGAATAAATACTATATAAATGCTATAATAAGCATTTATTAATCTTAGTTAATGTTATTTGTGTAACACTTCACTTAAAGCCTTTATATATAATGCATTATAAAAGTATTTTTAATGCATTAATTATGCATTGTAATGCACCGTATGAAGCATTGTACTGTATGTAACCACAGTTATAATACATTATAATACCTATGTTACACCTTTAGAAAGTATAATGCATTAAAAACACATGACAAACAACCAATTTCAGATGTAACAAGGAATCTGCAAATATTATAATGCATTTTAATCTTGGTTGCAATTATGGAAAGATATTTATGCATTATAACATCTTTATAAATGCATTATGCATAAAGGCTTTAAGTAAAGTGTTACTGGTAACTTGAACAAACAATGAACAACTATATTTACATTAACAAAAATTAATAAATGCTTTAAAAAACATATTGCTCATTGCTAGTTTACATTTACATTTAATAATTTAGCAGATGCTTTTATCCAAAGTGACTTACAAATGAGGAGAACAATCAACAATAGGGCAACAATATGCAAGTCCCTGTCTAGCACAGTAATAGCTAATGCATTTACTAATGTTAACAAATGTGTCCTTATTGTAAAGTGTTACCATAATAATATGTAAATATTACTAAAATAACACTGCTTGATGGTGGGCTCTTTTGACTTCAGTCAGGAAGCACACCGAACACATTAGCATCCGCATCTCAATGGCCTGACTGTGCGATTTGCAAGCAACTCACATTTTGTTCAGAAAAAATTAGGAGATTTATTAAATTTGAACTAAAGCGTTTTAATATTGTCGTGGTTAAAGAATCAAAGACACCTTTTTAATGTGACTTATTCAGATAGAGATGGGAAATCTGTCTCTCAATGTGTCAATGTGTGGACAGGTGTGTTTGTCTGAAACCAAAAAAACTAATTTGCATAACCCTAATGAGTCTGTCTGCCTATACGCTCATTACAAAAGTCCATTTGATCTCACAGTCTTGCAATACATCTCAGCCATTGCTGAGACCGATGAGTCGGTGAGGGAAGTGGAAAGGATGTATGATAAGTGAATGAGGCTGGCCAAAAGAAATCATTTGTGAATTGAGTTGGCTACTTTGACTGCCATTTTAAGAAATTAGTTTAATCAGTAAATGAGCATTTCGTTACTCCAGGCTTTCTGCCATTGCGCCTTGCTGGACTGACAAGGACTAATCTATGAGCTTTCATTGTACACTCGGTCTGAGAAGCAGACACCCTCAGATGCAGCTTATTTACTTCAAACCCTTCATACTTTCAAAATCATAGGCTTATATGTAGATTTTCAGCGTTAGCTATAGTAAGTGCTTTGAAATTCATCCCTCTGTGGCTATTTTAAGTTCCTTGGCATAAGAATTTACCCATCTGTGTGGTAAAAAGCTGCAATGCTGCACAGTTGTTTAGGGTTCACATTGCTTGTATGATTCCCTTGATGAGCTCAAGTCACAAGCAATTCTAATATTGAAGCTTGGTTTACTTCATTGTGAGAATTAAAAAAAAAAAAACAGCCCAACTGATTAACCTTTAATGTCAGTTGTCAAGAGGATACCCACTGGCTAAATTCATTTTTTTTTTTTTTTTAAATTAAATGGTGACTTTCTCCATAGACAGTTCGTGTTTGAGTCACCATGGCAACAGAACTTTACAAAGAGCAGCCTTCTTTGCAGAAAATCTCTTTACCTCAACATTGCATAGCTTTTTGCTGTCATTTTCCTGTCTTTAGAGATGGGTTCATAAAACAGGCCTCAATCAGTGTGTCAGACTGAGAGTCTGTCATTGTGTACCGTGAATGTTTTAAGGAGCTTTGTGACAGTGACAGTTGTGGAGGTAGGTAAACACATTTTGGTTGCTGTAGCACGATGCGACTCATAGGAAGACTGCGTAAGGAATAACTGGCTCAACAGCATTAGCAGCCCTGTTGGTACAAGTAAAATGCATCAACCTGCAGCCCAACACCACTTCAGAAGCCCAAAAGTGACACATTTTTACAATATATTTAATTTGGAAGTAGTTGCGAGTACAACTTATGCTTCAAGCGTATTTGCATTTGCGCTCTGAAAATGTTAATATTTTTCAAGCAATGTTCATTTTGTTTAACATCATTGATCATGGGTTAGTTCACCCAAAAATTAAATTCTGTCGTTAATTACTCACCCTTGTGTCGTCCCCACCCATAAGACTTTCGTTTCATTCTAAAAAGAATAAGATATTTTTTTTAATGAAATCTGAGAGCTTTCTGCCCCTCTATTGGCATCTACACAACTACTACATTCAAGTCCAACAGTATAGGACATGTGACTATAGTGGTGTTAACTTCATTTTATGAAGCGATGCAAGTGCTGTGTTTGCACAAAAACATACACTTTATTTCCAAATATGTACTCTTAAAGTGAACATGTTTGATTTATTTGTAAATAAATGGTGAGTGTTTTTTTTTTTTTTTGCGCAAATACAGTTGGTAACTTTTAATTAAAATAAATCCTGTGGAATCAGATAATCCAAATCAGTCCGGCTCCTCCCCAGTGGTCCTATTGCCATTGGCAGAATACACCGCTCCCGGTAAAACAACCATCAGAGCCAGGAGGAGTGTCTTAGCAGTTGTCAATCAAGCCGCTTGCGCGCTGATCACATTCCTCTCATGCAGAGCGCGTACAGGCGTCAAATTCAAGATTACCGTGTGCCGCAGCTTTGCTCATGGCGGAAAAAACATCCAAACTGCCAATTCCTCGAGTGGCACCTGCTCATAAAATAAAGACGGGTAACGGAAAAACAGATGACGATGATAAAAAAGCCAAAAAGAAAGAATTAATAGAGCCCGAAATAAAAACGGGTAATATCGGAGCGGCTTTTCTGAGGTGGAGGGAGCTACGTGTCCTGAAAGGATTAAAAACCGATGCAGAGTCAGCCACATTTCTGCTTGACAAGTAAGTATCCCTGTTTGATTTGTTTCATTTTTTAAGAACTACACAACTAAGATCATTTCATAACAGGCCTGCCCGTCCCCTGCCTGATGCTTCCTCTTCTCCCCGCCCGTTGACTCCTCGAAGTCGCTGTGTGAATTCCTCGTCGGAGCCCATTGACTCGGTGTCAAAACTCTAGCCGCATAACATAACGTTACAGATAAATGTCACGCACTGTGCAAAGCAACTATTGAAACCTACTAATTCACTGGCTTGTCATGTTGCTGAAATAATGTACTAGCAAACCTTATTTAGCATTACATATCGATAGAATAATTACTTGCATACTGTAACGTTAGTTACCGTTAGCTATATTATCATACTAGCTATTTATTACTTATAGAAATAGTGCAACGTCATATAGTTACATTACATGTATTGCAAAATACGTAATGTTTTGAGGACCAAGATTGTAGTCAAAGTATGGGCAGGCCATAGTGTAAATCATATTGTTGATGTTTCGTCTGTACCAGTGAATATGCCATAACTGTTTATCCACCTTACTAGCCTGCGCGTTCACGGCAGGCTCTGTTGTGATGGGGGAGGAGCTGTGGAGGGAGGGCTGTAGCGCAGCATAGAGCAAGGGGGAGTGACCTGTGAGTTGTGCTTGTTCAAATTTTCAGGCTAACGCGGCTGTTTCACACTGCAAGCGTAAGCGGCGCGTGAGCAGCGCGTATTTTTTTCGGCGCCCATGTTAACCAACGGATGCATTCACACAGGCAGCAGGAGCAGCGCGTAAGCGTAAAGCAGGAGCGTCGCGTGAGCAGCAGTGAAGCGGAGGTTTCGGCGCCGAGTCTATTTTTGCTGCGCTGCTGACGCTCAATTAAAGTGAAAGCACACTTTTGATGGACAAATAAATATAATTTCACACAAAAAGTGTCAAAATGCACAGATAAGCATGTCTAATGTGTTTTAACAAGAATTTGAGTATGACAGAAAAGAAAATTAAGAATCAAAAATAATTAAGATTTATCCATTTAAACTTGTTTTTAATGATTCAGTTTGGGTTAAAGTATGGTGTATTATAAAAAACTAAAGTAAGCTAGCCAGAAAATATGATATATAAACATTATTTTAGTTATTACACAGAGGCTGCAGCATACCCAAATCAAACCCGAGTTTGCTGGCTTTTTTCGCCAAGTTTGCTGTCTTGTAAACATGTGCACGCGGCAGATGATGTAAAACACAAAGCTTACCTCATTCGTGTGCAGCAATGTTGCTTATTTATTTATTTTTATTTATTTATGTATTTACGTTTATATGAGTATGTTGTACACCTCCCCATGTTAACAAACTTTCAAGACTATCAAGTTTATAAATGACCAACTTATAAAAACAAATTTATAGCTGTCTTTGTAAAGAAATGCTCACTTTATATGTAGCTTCGAGCCGCTGCTGTGACGCTGTACAAACGCTTGCAGTGTGAATACTCGCGCGTCTCTGCAGCTGCAGTGACGGTGTAGTTACGCTCACGCGCTGCTCACGCGACGCTCACGCTTGCAGTGTGAAACAGGCGTAAGTCAACGTTTTCTAAAAACTCCCTACAGCAGCTTTAAACCACTGGAGTCACATTGAGTACTTGATGAGTAATGATGTCTTTACTACCTCTCTGGACCTTGAATGTGGTAGTTGCGTTGCTCCTAATGGAGGGACAGAAAGCTCTCAGATTTCATCAAAAATAACTTCATTTGTATTCCGAAGATGAACGAAGGTCTTACACGTGTGGAACGACACAAGGGTGAGTAATTAATGACAGAATTTTCATTTTTGGGTGATATATCTCTTTTAAAGTGCCCCTATTATGCTTTTTCAAATATTACCTTTCATGCAATGTGTAATGTAGCTGTATGTGAATGTAAACAATCTGCAAAGTTGTGAAGCCGAAAGTGCACGATAAATAAAGTTATTGTCTCTCAAAGAAAGAACCGACTCTGAACAGCCTAAATGAATTGTTAATAATTTGAATTCCACTTCCGTGACGGCCACACGTCAGTGGGTAACATATTTGCCTAATGCCCACCTATGGCCTTCATTGGCTGCCCGCGAACAACGTCTATTTTGACCCGCCCTCAAACGCTGTATCTGATTTCATGTTGTTTCATGATGTCGAGAAGATGCTGTTTTCTGCTCTGCAAAAGCAAATTAAGTAAGCACTCACTTCCAAAGGATAAGGATGTGAAAAGTCAGTGGTTAAAATTACCACAGCGATACAACAGCAGAATAACCAGCAGAATTGCTTCTCAAATCTCTGTGAGGTCTAAATGGGATTTACTAAACGCTTATCCATTAAATATGGGACCGTACCGACTTTATTTGGACCAACTTGCTCCTCAGAATCACAGCCTGTAAGTACGATTAATTATTGATCAATATATTTGTGTGTTCAAAATACATAGTTTTGTGTTTTATATTAGATCTCCGGCTAACTGGCTAACTCCAGTCCATTAATACAGACTGTCTGACGTTCTTACAACTCTAAGTAATGATAAAGGATGGAGCAAGACTTGTTTTACAAACTTTAATGTTACATCAGTCATTCACGTTAGTGCTTGGCTAATGTTAGCACTATTATTGATACAGTTAAATGATAGTTCCCACATGTGCACGACAATAAATTAGAAATATACACATCAATTTCTTGATGGACATACACTTGTTAATGCTGATGGTGAGGAATTACAGTTGCAACATCTCATGTTGTACGTCAAACTGAGTAGCGTATCGCTTTGGGTCGAATAACTAGTTCTCCCAATATTTCATCATTGGACTTGCAGTCGGATTGATATCGACGCCATCGTTACTTTCTTTACAGTGTGAACAATCGCTGAGCTCCGGAAGCCTCCGGACCGGAACTGAAGTTCTGTTGTTGTAAAGGGAGTTTCGCTTCCAACAGGTGCTGTAAGCGGCAGACCAATCACAACAGAATGTGCCATCTGGCCAATCAGAGCAGAGTAGGCTCGTGGAAATGAGGGGTTTAGAGAGACTGAATCATCGGACGAGTCGTTTGAGAATCATTGAAAAATGTAGTGATGTGCAGTGTAAATTATGAGAAAATGAAAGCGTTGTTTTGCACGTGCATTGACCTTTGATGCACGTAAACATGTTGTAGCAGACATCCAAAACAAAACTAAGAATCTTTAAAATAGCATAATAGAGGCACTTTACTTTGTAATTGCCGAAAGTCAGAGCTGCAGATTTTGGGCAGTCGGAGTTGAACGATTTTGCAGAAAATCTGGAATAACAGAATTTTAGCAAGAAATGCTCAGTCACGCTAAACTGTAGTGATTGACAGCTTCAGTGATTATAAAAGGAGTGCTCTTTGGTCGCTTTCTGTATGTAACCCATTCACGATTTGAATAACATTTTTCTTTTCCGTGCTAATAGGACCAACAGCCACGTACACACTGCAAAGTGTCAGGAGTGGAAAATGAAAATCACACTGCCTAATATTCACGCTTCTTTTGGGCGCAAATTCCAATAAATACATATTCGTATTTAGCATGATGCGGGCAACAAAATAATTTGCCGACAGGCCAGATGCCTGTAATTTGTTATATATATGGCTAAATTATATGACAAAATTCTCACTTTCAAATTATTTGTGTCCTTATCAGTTTGTGAGTCCCATAGAGAGTCTCATTTCATTAGGAATTTATGGCATGTCATTGAAAGAGAATCTATGTCTAATTCAATATGCAGTTATCTGCATGCCCTTGAACTGCTCAGTGATGCGAGATGGCACGTTCTTAAAGGATGATGTCTGCATCTGTGGATTCTCACTTGTTCCCTGCGGAATTCTCCAATAGGAAATGTCCACAGTCCTTCTTCCGTTAATGTATTTATCTACGGTATGGATAAAGGCAGATGTTGTAACACAACAAAGGCTGTTTGACAGGATTTTTCAGGGATGGTCTTTCCCCAAATTGGTGTGATGCTCCTTTGGCTAGAGATGTTTGTTCGCACTTTCACCGAACTGCGTTTTTATCGCAAACGAGCAATAAAAGGCCTCTCTGGTTTGAGGTTTTACACTCTCACTGAGAACCCTACATGCTTGGCCGACTTTCAATTTAACTCCTGTTGCTTCATAGGATGCCTTTTAGAAATTCGGGCAACATCCCCCCAGTCAATTTGAATGGGTTTTAGCTTTAAACCATGGCCAGAACAGTCTCATTCTTAGGACAAGGACGTTTCCGTGCTGGACTGCACGCCGCTCCATTGCATCAGCCAAATTTCGGTCAGGACAGATTGATGGATTGGAGGTAAACAGCATTAATATGAATGCTCCAATTAATTTGAGAGGGGCCGTGTATGATGTGCATGCTAACTAGGGGCCCTGAAGAAAACCTGCTTTCCTTTCTTTCTTCGTGCTCCTCCTCTCTGCCTGTACGCCCGCTCTCAGAGACTGATTGCACCGGTGACGTCATCACTTTCTTCTGTTTGCCGCCATTTGAGGACTCATGGGCTTGGGGCTACAAATGTATCTGAGCTTGATATGTTTTTTTTTTGTTTGTTTTTTTTGCACATGAGCGCCTGTGTTATTGTATTTGTTTATTTGAAGGTTGTTCTGCATTATGACATTATGACATTGCTGTTTGTACAGATTTTTCTAAGATGGTAAGTAGATTTTGCAAAACTGAGCTGTCAGATTTGTCTTTAACTCACTCAGTTGATATAAGACCTGGCTGATGTTTGGTTGTGTTTTCTTTTTTACAGTGGAGCGCTTTCTTGTATTGAACAAGGAGGGTTTTGTGCCTTCTGAAAGGGCAACACAGCTCCCTCAAAAAGAACTCCAGCCATTACCGTTTCAAAATGTAGTGAGCTGCCTCCTTAGGCTACATTTTAATGCATTATATATGCTCCTGATGCAAAGGCTGTTCCAAAATGTAGTCCCTCTGTAGTCAGTCATTTTATCACTTAAAACTCATCTTTGATCACCAAAATGACATATTTCAATTTTTTTTTTTTTCTGTGAAAAAAAAATTCTTCATGCCTTAAAATAGCTTAAATGTAACTCTAAACCCTTGGTTCATTTAGTATACGTGGACTTATAAATATGCTTATTAGCCCCGCCTCCACTCACTCGAACAAGAGATCCACTCGGTCAACTCGGTCAGAGGTAAACACTGCACAATGGTATCGCTTTTTACAAAGTCTGACACATAACAGTAATTAATATGATTAACCTTTTGCTTGACTACGACAAACAGCTAATAATGTGTTGCTAATGTTACACAACTCCCTTGCTTCAGAGCGGTCTTAGTTAATTATATGCTAATGCCTGTCGGCATATCATGTTGACATGATTGGTTACAAGGTAGTTTGTGACGTCAGAAACACCAGTGATTTCAAACAGCGTTTTTGTCTTTAGATCACTGCAGTTTTAAAGAGAAAATACTCAGCAATGGTGTTGACTTATGTCTATCTGGTATATATGCTTTAAAACAAACTGTGTGCAAATTCACTAACCGGATGTGGAGGGCAGTTGGACATTGTGGTGTATTAGAGGTAAAAAATGATATAAATACTGTTCGGTTTCTCCCACAAACCGATCGTTTCTTGTCTTAGGACATCAATGTGTCGTCACGAGCCGCAGGGTTTATTTTGGATTTGTCTGTGCAAGTTTTTTTGACTCTTATAGATGGAGTTCCCATTGACATGCATTATACAGCTAACAGACAGCAACAGTTGGAGTTAAAGTTATTTGTGTTCTACTGAAGAAACTGAAAGTCACCTACATCTTGGATGCCCTGGGGGTAAGCAGATAAACATCAAATTTTCATTTTTGGGTGAACTGTCCCTTTAAAAACTTGATTTTCGCCACAGGGGGACATTAATTATGTTGCCTTCTCTTGGACAAATTCAAAGGCAGTGTCATTGTCCTTTGTGGAGATAATGCAATGTAATGCAGTGAGCTCAGAGAAAAAAATGAATCCAAGATGGTGGACATTTTGAGAGAAATGTTGATTATAAATATAACTCAATACTGAAAATTATAAGTACCAATCAATGTGCTATGGATATTTATCCGTAATAAAGGAGTAATTCACCCAAAAATGAAAAAAAGTCATCATTTACTCGCCCCAATGATGTATCAAATTTGTATGACTTTATTTCTTTTTGCAAAAGGATATATCTATAAATGAAAGTGTATGGGAAATAGGGACAGTTTTGTTCACCATTCACATTCTTAAAGCAGCTTGGACATTCTGCTAAACTTCTGCATATGTGTCCTATCTATGCAAGAAAGTCATACAATTTTGGATGAGTAAATGAAGACAGAATTCTCATTTCTGGGTGGACTATCCATTTAACTCTATAAAGCCTAATGTATCATATTGTAAATCTGTAGTACAATCTGCTATATTTTCTATATTATCTTATCTAATCTATTATCTAATTATATTTTTTAAAACTACTAAAGGTAGGGTAGGCAATTTTGTTTTATTAACACTTTTTGTTACACCGGTTGAAACTCTCTTCACATCCTGATAGCAATCAATAATAGAAGTGGTCTAAATATTAAAACATGTACATGTATCTTCTGTGGAAGTCTCAAGACCAAAAAATGTTCGTCCAAACATTGTTTGCAGTATGAATGCAATGATACCATGTGTGCGTGTGTTCGTATGTTTTGAAGGAGGCATGGCTTTGTGTTGGCCTTCGATTATTTGTGTTGGACAATGGGAGGCCTTGGAATCAAAAATAGAGAAATGCTGCTTTCAAATATTGTGTCATCCCTCTTGTGTCTCCTTTATTAAAACCAGTTATTGCAAGTTCCTGCATTTCCGTTTTTGTTAGGATGCAACCTATGTAGGCAGTAGGCAGCAAGCAAAGATTTGGACCTTAGCTCCTGTCTTCATGCATGAGAAAATACAGAGAGGCTTTCCCTCATTACTTCTTCCTCATGCACATTTTGTCACTTCCATAAAATCGTTTTGTGCGTACTGTTGACATGTTTGTCTTGAGTTACTAGAGCCTGTGCCTTGTGCCTTTCTTCTACTAGCATGCGTTATGCCATAAATGATGGATTCCTATAGCAGATTGCACTACAGATGAGTGATTGTGCTAGGAGCTACGGAGAACTGGTCGCCAAGTGTAGATCTATTTTCCTACAGCAAGGCTGCAGGGAGAGAATGAAGGGGAAGATACTCGATGACAAATGGCGTAGTATGGCCGTCATTTTGCAGGAAATTATTCCCCATCATTTTGCTGGCTTTGGGGGCATTTATCTAAGCAGGCCAGCATCCTGAGCTGCACTTCAAAACGGCTGCTATAAAAGCGAGTGTCCTGTACTTGAATATTGTCTTGAAAATAATAAATTTCAATGTTAGTTTTAATTAGGATAGAGAGAGACAGACAGACAGACTGCTTATGAAATGGCAAGTAATAGGATACAAATAATGCAAGCAAAAATAAATCGTGGTAGAATGTGGTACTGAAGATCAGGACATATAAGTCAAGGACATTTGAATCAAGTCTTCGTCCTGCTGTTAACTCTGATGCCAATTTGGCCTTACAGAAAACCATAATTGGAGGAAAAAGATCATTTCCCATTTAGCTTGCCATTTGCAACCATTTTGAGAACATTTTGACATTTTAAATGTTTTGGACCGCAGCAGACATTTGTATTCCCGGTCGACTCTGGCAAGAGTGCAAAAAATGACCTGCCCCAATTTCAACCTTAACATGTCAGTCTATTGATATATTCATATACTGGCATATATTGTCCTTGAGAGTAATTAAAGCAACTGCTTTTGTTATGCAGTTCATCTTTTTGCTTTATCCATCAGAACTTCTCACTTCACCTTCTTTGAAACTGTATCTAATGCCCTTCTTGAAAAAAATGTAGTGAGCTTTACAATTCAAAATGATTTATTTGCATTAGCTCAGAACAGGTGCATCTCTGGGCTTGTTAGCATTTTAGCTTAGCACACCACAAAGATTAAAACCATGTTTTTGCTCCAGACTTACAAGTCGAGTGTTTTAAATAACCTTCTGTGATGTGGCTTCGGATCAAAAATCAGACAGAAAACATATTATTTTGTGCTATTCTGCACAATGAGAAAAGCTATCTCGATTAGCATTGCATTATAAATATAATCTATTATTATTAATACCCGACATGGCGTGAAGAACACAGATAAGCCACATATCGTCAAAATCGTGTACTTATTACTTTCAAAAGTGTCTATTTGCATGGTTAGCGATCTCTGGAAGCCTCTGTTAGTTCCTGGAATGTCACATTTTCTTCATTGAGGCATTTGTGGACTAAAGTTGCACAGAGCGCCCTCCGGCTGCAAGTATGAATTGAAAACACTAGATCAGAGTAATCCAGCGCTCGTAATAAGGACAACAGCGTGTTTTGGGTAAAAATTTAATAAATATTACTCCTCTGTATAGAAAATTGACATAAACGTATGAGAATCCATCGATATTTCTCAAAATGTGCATGCTTTTAAGCTAAAAGCCCTGAAGGATGTTATTTTGTCGAGTTTTTTCATGACGATCTCACAGGAGTTTTTTCTCAATGGCTGAGGCTGACGCTCATATTTCAATGAAAAGGTAACGACTCCGTTTTTCATATTCATAACTCCCGACGCATATTAACAAATAACGGTCACTATACGATGTTGAGAGTAAAATAAAGATTAAAAATTGAAGCTTGAGACTTAGATCTTTTTAAATGTATAGTTTGTCAAGGTAATTACATTACATCTAACAGTAAATTTGAGCTAATTTAAACAAAGAAGCTTAAAGGATAAATATGAGCTGTCACTCTATATCTTCCAATAATATGTCTTATTAGGATGATATTTAAATGCCTAGTTTTATGATCAGAGTGCTGGGGGACAAAACATATACTTCTATAATTGCATATAATGCAAAACAATGATGATTGCGAAATAAACGTTCCTCAAAAGCTGTATGTGTCATATTTGATATTCAGATTTTGTTGCTTCAGTCCAGTAAGTGTTCATTTCGAAAAATTACTAAAAGCTATTCTTAAGTTTTCTTAATAAAATTAATGAAGATTTCATAGAAAAAGACATGCGTACCACGACCTGTAGGGGTCGTTTTTTAAATTATACTAAAAGGGCTTTTACTTGTTAAAAAAAATTTTATAAACTATCAATCAGACGACAAAAGGCATGTAGTAGATTGTGTACAACGTTTTTTTTCAGCAACATTTTGATCTAATTAGATATTTGTGTATCAAATATGAAACAGTAGGCTTTATAGGGTTAAAATTCATTCCACAAAATTCTGCATATTTTCCCCAAATCAGCACAGAAAATGCAACAAAAGTCCCAATATATATGTGCTATTCAACGTATTCCTTTAAGTTGTTTGTTATGCTTCAGCAGATGAAGGTTACTACTCTCATAGCATCATGCTACTGAAAAAAAGTGTTGGGCTTGTCACTGGTTACATCAGGTTCAGTTCTCCATATGTCCATATGGCCCTGGGGCAGTGCCAGCTCACTACTGCGCTCCCAATGTGTATTATGGCAGAACTGGGAACTTTAGCAAATCAGAGGCAGCAGTCTTGTTCCATAATGTCTGTGTTTGATAATCTCATAAACACTGCAGAGATATTTTGCAGCATTTGTTAGTCTACATCTGAGCAAACACACATTCGCAAACAAACACTCTTAATTAACTGCCATTGCAGAGGTCTAAGTCATCTTCTACTGCATCAGTGATCCATTTGGATTATCCGCGATCAAACCTGACCTCTGACTTGATGATAAACAAAGGCATGGTTACATGTACATGAACAACATTATAGCTGCTGATCAGATTTAATTCTCAGTGCAACACGATAAGGCTGCTTGATCTCTGTTTGGGCATTTTAATTATCCATCATCATCTGTGTTAAATGCAGTTTTGATCATGGTGAGTGCTTTAGTTGGAGGAAACACTTCAGATGAAAGAGCAGACCCACCATGAAAGCTACTACACAAAGGTCAAAGTGTGCATCTAATCACCACTGTTCATTAAAGAGCTTAGGGGAATTAATTATTTAACTTTTAATTTCAGAATTGCTATTTTCACAATACCTTCTGAAGGGCTAAACAATGAAAAACATCTCCCTCATGTCGTTCCAAACCTGTTTGACCTACTTTCTTCTGTGGAACATAAAAGGAGATGTTGAGAAGAATGTTCACGCTGCTCTTTTCCATGTAGTCTGTATGACTCATGCTTTCCTCAAGGGCATACAATAGGTTTGTGTGAAGAACAGACTGAAATTTAGATAATTTTTAAAGGGGCTCTTATGTAGGAATGACACCCAGTGTTCAAAATAGGTACTGCAGTCCAAATTCAAAATATTGTTTTTGCCCGCCCCCTCGTTCAAAGACGCGGGTTGCCAGCTTTTACAGCATATGGTTGCCAGCAACAATAGGGAGTGCAATTGACAATGAAAGCTGAGGAGACTTAAACACTGTAAGCTGATGAGTTTGATTTATCTGTTTTGATATGCTGTTGTTCATAGAGATATTTAGATGGATTCAGAGGCTTTTTAGTAGAGATGCACTGATTGCAATTTTCTTGGCCAATTCCGATTTCCGATTTTTTGTTAGTGTGATCGGCCGATACCGATTTTTGCCGATTCCGATTTTCTTTCTAAGAACTATAATTGACAACATATACAAAAAAATCTACTTTTCTTCAATGCAGAGTTTTATTTTCATTAAAAAAACAAGTAAAAGTAAGTAATAAAATATAAACAGCTCAAATAAATGCAATAGAATAAAGAGAGCTATGAAACTAAGGCTGCGTCCGAAAACTGGAAATTGCTGCCTTCTGAGGACACATTTCAAGGTAGTAAGGCATCAAGGCACGTTCGAATCCAATGTTAGCTTCACTTCCTGTCTCATGAGATACCTTCATCTGATCGATTTTTGAAGGAAGCATGGATGTATCCTTAGCTGCCTTTGATATCCCACAATCCTGTGCTTTCCATTCTGTGACAGTTGAGCTAGAAAAATAAAGATGGTGTCCGAAAGTTGCGTTTGCTGCTCAGTTTGTGTGTAAATGTACGATTTTGACTAACATATTTCAATTTTGATATCATTTCTATCGAGAAATTACTACTGTAATAATTAAATATTTGTTTAGTTCTCACCAAAGCTTGTGCTATATTGCTGTAGATCATTAAACTGTTACGCTGCCTCAGAAGTCTGTCCGAAATCAGTTTCGTGAGGTGCCTTCATGCACAAACGCTGCCGTACAAGTCATTCTCTTATAAGACAGCGAGGCAGCAAGACAGCTACCTAGGTTTTCAGACGCAGCCTAAGTTTTTCGGGTTAACTGGGTTTTTATTCAGGTAAGAACGTTCAGTGTTATTTTACATCGGTTACCTTAATTTCTGTAGTCTTTATTGTAAATAATTCTTACCATTAAAGTTATGAAACATATTCAGTCAAGAGCAGAAAGTGATTTTCTTGTCTTTTGTTCTTTGATTAACATGACAGACAGCAGCAGGAATATTGGACTGCTGTCCCTTTAAGAGTTTATGAACGGTGTTCAACGGACCCAATAATGTTACACACATCATGGGTTCACTTTCTTAGCTATTTAACGATTCAAAACTGACTGTTTTTATCTGAATACTCACCAAGATTGTCTGTGCCACTGGTTTGACATACTTTTGTATGTATTTGACAGTTTAAGTGCAGGAAGGTGCTTATTTTTGGTACTTGTGACTCTGTTTGATTTCTGTCTCTGTTTGAGACTGAGCGTGGCTTGCGCTTGTTCGCTTCACTTATATAGATCAGTAGTGCGCGCGCTTTTGGTGTGAGCGCGAAACCTGCGGAAATGACTAAAATTATGCGCAATACAAGCACTAAGTTACTTAACCGGAGCAAATGAGACGAGAGTGAGAGAGAGGAGGCGCCCGCGCGGGTGTGTGTCACTTCACCGTGACAGAGAAGAGAGCGGGAACGTGCAGCTGACGTTATTGCCTGATTCTCTGACCCAGTTTGTTTGTTGGTTTCCATGGCTACAATACGCAGTGTTTTCTGCCAACTGGCAACCTGTGATGTTGAAATACTATTGGATAAACTGGCAGCACGAGGTTTAGCACAGACCAAAACAAAGACAGACATTCCGACACGGAACGCACATTTCAAAGTAGAATATCTGGCTGTAGCATTGTCTTTCTGAGAAACAAATAGGTGAACTTAGCATGTTTCCTAAATATCTGCAACCATATTGGGGTATTTTTATGCTTTATTAAAGTAAAAATCTTACATAGAGCCCCTTTAAGTCAGTCTTCCGCTCCATTAAATCTTATTTGTAATCATGTGTAGATTAAAGGTGACCTATTATGCTTTTTACGAGATGTAATATAAGTCTCAGGTGTCACCAGAATATGTCTGTAAAGTTTCAGCTCAAAATACCCCATGGATTTTTTTTTTTTATTATACCATGTTTTAACTGCCTATTTTTTTTTTTGCGTGGGAGAAAAAATGTGCTGATTTTACCTTTAAATGCAAATTAGCTTGTGCTCCCCGCCCCCAAGCTCACGATTCCAATACACTGAGGCATAAATAATACAGGAGAAGCTCACACAGCAATATAACTCTCAAAATGGATCATTACAAACTG
Source organism: Culter alburnus (assembly GCA_028476615.1). Classification (NCBI taxonomy): domain Eukaryota; kingdom Metazoa; phylum Chordata; class Actinopteri; order Cypriniformes; family Xenocyprididae; genus Culter; species Culter alburnus. Next base: position 360,183 of record JAOTNS010003909.1, read on the forward strand.
TATACCACATATCAGATCACATAGGTATGGCCAAAGTCCCTTAAGACAAGTCATTTCACTCGGCGGCTATCTTTGAAACAACTTATTCCACCATATTGCACGTTGCACTTTCTCGCATTCATAATAATACGAGTGCTCTGTCTTTCTATATATAAAGTCTTTGATACGGCATTTTTTTTCTGGATGTTTGCTAACATTGAATTCTGAATGATAGCGTGTTGCACGGCTAACGTGTCTAAAGCAACACACTGTTGAAAAGTCTCAATAAGAATGAAAGCAAATTAGCTCAAAATAAATTTGAATAATTAATCATAACTAGTTATAATTAATTATAAATATTTGGATCAGTTAATAAAATTAATATTACAGTCAATTAACCTGTTGTCCAATGAACACACAGTGTTAATTGTTTATTACTTCTAAGAAATGTTAATTTCCAGGTTATGGGAAATAATCTTATTGTACAGTACTACTAAGAGCCTGTAGTCAGGATCTGCATGAATAGGGACTCCAGTATATGAGCGCAAGACTACAGGACACATGTGTGACCAGACTAAACTAGACTAAACACTTAACTACTCTAACATTCACACACATACATGCATACAGTTTACCAAGAGAAAGAGAGAGCTAAAGCAGAGTACAGGAAAGCAAGAAGTTACAGCGTTGTTTGACATTCAGCAGATCAACAGCCTTGAGCAAACCATCAGTTTAGTTTTAACAGGCCCTTCTTTAAAAGGGGTAAGGATACTCAACGTATCAAATAATGAGACTAAGTTTGATACTTGCATGTCTCTCCAAGTTGAATTAAAACTGTCCTGATGCAATTTGTGGAGGCTCCCGTTGAATCTTTGCTGATATTGTCTTGACGAAAGAGAACCAGTTGGATTCAGAGGATCTTTGGTGAATGGAAGGTCTAGGCCGAAGCCTGGCACAAGCTTGGGGTTCCTTAGAAGCTTCTAGCTTCTTAGCATCATCTTAACATCAGTATTTGTCAGTAAAAGAGAAGAGAATTTGATCTTGTGATCAGTGAATATAAGGGGTGAAGATGTCACACCCTCTTAAGGTGTCTGAGCCAATAAGGAGTTTCCCTTTCAGAGGGAAGTTTTATGAGTCTTTGTTCTGTAGCAAGATATTAGCATAAGACACTGGATTGGAATGAATGAGAGAAGAACCTTCTAGATTCTTATAATACTAATGTGTCACAGAGTTAGTAACATGTAACATAAATTGCCAAATAGGAAACGAAAGGAGTGCGTAGATACCAAACATGCTACCAGTGGGATTTCAGTTAACTATAAATTTGCAACAATGGAACATTAATACCAAAATAGTTCAAAAGAGAGAATTAATACATAGAATAAAGCCGATAAAAGAAAAGTCATGAGATGGAAAAATTGGATACATGTTTATACATTTCCCAAGTGGTTATATAGAGAATACATAGGATTAAAAGGGTTTATTTGTCCTTCTCAGAATGAATGAATGAGTCACTAGTCTCTGCAAAATTCTTTCTGATCATAAAAGTTCTTATCAGTTTTCCTGTGTCCTGTAACAGAACACCTAGTTCTGCCTGTGGTTTAGCTACGTTTGGGATGCTAATTGCAGTTTTTAGGAGGATGGGTTCACAGAACTTTGATAGAGTGGGTTTATGGGTAATTCATTAAATATAATGAATAATTGTGTGCCTGATTGGTCCAGACGCTACAATGCATTTATGAATTATACTGACTGCATGCATTTTTGGGTTAAAAATTAAAATAACAACATGGCTCTGGTCTCTGTGAACAACAATGGTAAAGGCCCTGGTATACTTCAAACGAAATTGAAGAACAAACTGATGTGACGTCATTTCGATCAAAATAAGGCCAAAACGAAGTTCGTTTTGTGTTCTTTTTGGAAGTTTGCAATGGCTTGCCAAAGCGAACTTTCAGGAAAAGTTCGCTCCAGCTGCAAAACGCCTTCGTACTACCATTGGTCTATGACGATAACGTAATAGGAGGTGTGCGCCGAGGCTCCGCCTTCACTCACGTGGAAGTCTTCTCTGACTCATTTCGTGTGTTTGAGTTGGTTGAGGTAAGATCTCCGCTGGTGAAAACATGAACACACTGGATAGCCACTTTATAGTGCAAAATGAAGTTGTGCTTCTGATGAAATGAGGCACTGACACTGTTTTTCATGTTTGATACTGTAAAGCTGCTTGATTTTAAGCAATCTATTGAATAAAGTGCTATATGAAGACGTGACGTGACTGGAGTGCTACTTTGCAGAGCTCATGCTAACATTCCCATGTTGTTATGATCAGACGCTTTTCTTATGCTTTCTATAATAAATGCTTGCTGTTTTCTCATTTTTGTTGTGTTTTTTTCTTTAGAGTAGAAAGTGCACGGCACATATTTACATATTCATCTAACCGTCGCTCTCTGGAGTGTGGGCGGCGTCAGATGTTCGATTACAGTATATCGCTGGTCACGCATTTCGAACTTCGTTTTACTCCTAAACGAAGACCGAAAAAGAACTTCGTTTGAAGTATACCGGGGCCTTAACTGTAGCCACATGCTAACGAAACACATTCAGAAAAACAATTTGCAAACATCACGAAATATGAAATTGGATCGTGAACATTTGGTATCGATCCATCTTTGAGAATCAACTTCCGTGGGTGGAAACATACAGATTCAGGGGGCGGTGATATTATAATAAGATCCAATTCCTGTATCACAAGGGGAGTGAAATCTGAACGGCTTGTTTTTTCAAATGCTTGCAGAGAAAGGCTTACCAAAACAAAGTTATTAGGTTGTCCTTTTTCATGTTTTCTAGTTTGGTAGATGCACCAGGGATCTGATTATAGCACTTAAACATGAAAAAAGTCAGATTTTCATGATATGTCCCCTTTAAAATATTAGCAAGTGAAGACACGTCGCAGTAGGTTTGTACTGATCGCAGTGGACATTTGAAAATATGGAAGTCCAAATGAGATTTTCCATAGTCGAGCATAGCACAAGCATGTGTTTGATTGCCATGGACTGCAGCATGACTATTTCATCTTTTGTAAAAGAAGGAAAGTCATACAGATTTTGGACAACATGAGGTTGAGTAAAGAAAGATAGAAGTTTTATTTTTTGGGTGAATTATGCCTTTAATTTTATATTAGACGTAAATGTTGCTCCGCAGTCTTATAACATGTCTCAGCGTACTATTTTGTAAAGTTATTGTATATCCTATGATTGGCTCTGATATTTTGTAAATTGGATGAGAAAAGTCTGATCATATGATTCAAAAGATGAGATGTAAGTATCCTTTACGTGTAAACAAATCTCCACTGCCATTAGTTTCAAAGTGATTCACTGATGGTCCATGTAGTATTGGCTGAATAATTTAATGTACGATCTTGCAATGCTTGTCAAAAACCGTGTTTTTCAAGTCAACAGAAATATAAAATCCCATTGATCTTATCATCCATAATTTTACATCTAAATTTTAACACTGACATCTGCAAGAAAGAAAAAAAAAACTCCTAGAGGTAAAACATCTAGACAAAAAGAAAAGAAAAAAAGGGCAAAAGCAGAACCGCCCCATGTCGGATTCCTTATTATCTCTCCGAGTCTGCTGATTAGGTGTGTATTGACCAGAGCAGTCATTCATGTATAACGATCAGGGGGTGAAACAGATGACATTAGAGAAACGAATCTCGTGCATGTTATTTCATTAAACGAGAGGCCTCGTCTCTGACAATGCAGTACATTTTATCTTGCCTTGTAATCCTTTACTCATTATTCTTCAATGAAAAGCTATTGTATTTCGACATTGTATTTGCTTACCCATGTTTACAAGATTATGAGTGAAGGGTTTTCCATAAACCTGTGATGATTTGGGCCTGTATTTATGAGTCTTTATGGTTGGTATCATTTTGTCCCCATTGTATTTAAGGTAGTACTAAGTTTCAATTAGCAAATCCAGTCAATAGTTCTTCCTCAAAATGCTGAAGTTTGCCAGGTTAGTGGCATTAAATCACTGAAAGATGTTCAGATTTTTGTTTGATGCACTTAGGTAGCAAGTAAACTAAGTATAATTGCATATTTTGATTTATCTCTGAGAAATAAGCTGATTACAAATTCAACACATTTCTGCTAATTTAGTCTGTGTAGAGCTGTGTACATATGTACAGTGCTGCACAATTATTCTTCCACAAATTAATGTGGCAATGTGATATTTTAGATTCCCTAAACGGCACAACAAAACCAAAACGAAACTTTTTGCTTCTCATCTCAGTCAGACAGTCTATTCTTGTCTAAGTGGGCAGTTCTTGGCCCAAAATAATCTGCACCTGAAACAGACGATAGTTGTCTGCCTACACAAAACTAGCTTAAGTTCACTCCAAATTGAACATTTTCTCATCATTTACTCACCCTCATGTTGTCCTAAATGCTTATTTCTTCAGTACTTTTGAAGCATGTTGCAATTGTTTTTGTCCATACAATCAGTCAGTGGGGTCTAGAACAACATTGGACCTCATTGACTGTAATTATTTGGGGTGAACTTTCCCTTTAAGACTTGGATAACTCTCTTGTTAACCATTATCAGTTATTTCTTTTGATGTTAGAGGTTGGTTATTTTTAGGGAAAGGAACACATCCTCCTTGGCAAAAGCATGGTCACCATTTATTTTTGTTGAACCTCACTTGTGATCTCACTGGCTGAGTGTCGCACCTTTGCCTTAGCAATCAAAAATTGCCTTTTCCTTAGCAATCACGCTAAAGTACATCTCATTTATTCATCTCAGAATAATGGTAGTCCAATCAGTGCTAACCCCCTGTCATCAAAAAGGCTGCATATCACAATTGTATTACATTCTTTGAACTGAAGTATTTAAAGCTGTGCTTTACAGGGAGTCGATTTTTCCTGGAACTGTCCCAGGTGTATGAACTCAAAAGAGACCTATTACAGTCAAGATGTGTCGGCGTTTGTGTAGCATTTGAGCCGAGGTGGTTCTGTAGATTTCTGAATGGTAGGAACAAGGGACGGTGGGCCAGATGTTCTGCAATTCATCTTGTGCTCTTTCCAAGAGCTGCAGTTTCCTGAATATTTCTCTCATCCACACGCTGTCGTCTTCTGAAGTGCTTGGTTATTGGTCTTTTTAATCTCCCCCAGTTTCTTGTTGTGCAAATTGCCGTGTGTGTGTTTCAAAACTCGACAGCATTAAATCCCAATATAAGCATCTGGATGTAGAATGTTAATCTCGGCTTTTCAACACTACGGTTCCTAATGCCACATTATCCGTCATCTGTTTACAAGGAAGATGTAATTATACAGAGGAATTAAAGTCTCACTTATTAGGTAGCAGTACTTTGGTTGGCATTTTTAAGGAAGTGTTCTCTCTTTGTCTTTCTGAATGCACCTCTGTCTCCCCTCCACACGTCTTCGTATTTCTTCAGAAGCTTCCCATATGTTTGAAGAAGAATACATTATCTTTGTCTTATTAAAAGGGGGGCGTGGGGGGGGCACAGTTTCTGCCAATCTCATGTTAATCTTAAGTGCCTATACTTTATTATAGTATCCTTCATATCGCCAAAAAGTCTTTAGTTTTTTCATATTTATAAGATACATACGCTATACCGAGTCTTTCCAAAAACAGCTGAGCACCTGGAGGCGTGTCGTTGTGAGCGGAGATAGAGTGACGAGCTGTCACAAGCACGCACAGCTTTTGTGTAGAGATTGGCTGCAAGCTATCAATGGTCAGATAAACAAATATATTTAAACACATGCAATACACCATCATATTATCCCTGGATAACTTTTGAATCACTATAATGCATATAGCATATAGTGAATGATGAATAATGAATTTATAAATTCACTACGTTCATATTGTTTACATTATGCACTTAGGCACCTATTGCCAACAAAACAGACATTTGAAGCAGTTTTACTCACCACCTGCGGTTCTGACTCATGACCGGGATCATTACCGCTGTGACCGCTCCATCTTTCAGTTTCAAACGATCTGTAAATCCAGCGCTGAACTGGGCCTTGTTTATGAAACCATAAGCACCGATCCTGAGGGCTCGAGCAGCCACGGAAAACACAAGATATTTTCCATTCATTTTAACCAATAAAAAAGTGACTATCAGTTTCTGTGGTTATTTTAATAACAAATGTCGAGAGTGCATCAATGTAATGTGTGAGAACAAAACGCTCAGCTCCACTTAACGCTGGGTTCTTTGGGAAGCAAGATTATCTTTCCCTCACAACCAAAAACACACTTCTTTGGTGACATTGTTGATTTCGAGCAGTCCTGTGACCTGTGCAGTGCTGCCGACGACTTCTGTAAAGCCGAACGCACGTTGATGGGCGTGCTCTTGCTCTCTCGCTCTGGTCGACATGTGCGTGTGCGCTCTTCCAGGAGAAGTGCCCGTACAAGGAATTCCACCCCCGTTTACGTCACACAGCCCCATACTTGAAAAAAACCCCCAGAAGTTTGTGAGGATTTGGAAGAGTATTTTTGGCACAGAAGCACTCCGTCATACGTCCAACACATGTTTTGAAACTTTGGCCATATTTAGCATGATAATCCAACTCTTTAACAGTGTAAACAAGACAGAATGCATGAAATAGCATTACACCCCCCCTTTAATGAATGCATGATCAGAATCAGAGTCATTTTATGAGATGGAATCGCAAACAAATTGTAACAAATGTCAAAAGTAACTGTAATATTAATAATAAAAAAAAAAAAAAATTATATATATATATATATATATATATATGAATGGAATGAATTGAAACATGATTAAAAGTGTTAAACAGAACTGAGACTGTTATTATTAGAATTGGCATATTTTTTTAACTTTTGTGAAACTAAAAATAATATTTCAATAACATGCCAGTCAGATCAAGTCTGCTGATCTATCCAAGATCTGAAAATGATTTACATAAAGTAAGAGGTTTAAAAGTATTCATAAGTTGAATTGATGATTTCTTCAACACTCTTAGAATTATAGTTTCTGTATGGAACATTAATGGGTTAGTTCACTGAAAATGAAAATTCTATCATTAATTACTCACACCTCATCTTCAGTACACAAATTAAGATATTTTTGATGAAATCCAAGAGCTCTCTGATCCCCCATCGAAAGCAACACAAATACCACTTTCAAGGTCCAGAAAGGTAGTAAAGTCATTGTTAAAATAGTCCACGTGACCATAATGGTTGAACCTTAATGTTATGAAGCAACAAGAATACTTTTTGCACACACAAAAAAAAACAAAACAAAACAAAAAAAAACATGCATCGACATGGAAAAGAAGTCGTTAAAGTCGTTATTTTTGTTTTTGCGCACAAAAGTATTCTCTTTGCGTCATAACATTAAGGTTGAACCACTGTAGTCACATGGACTATTTTAACGATGTCTTTACTACCTTTCTGTGGTAATTGCGTTGCAGTCTATCAGAGGCCAGAAAGCTCATGGATTTCATCAAAAATATCTTAATTTTTGTTCTGAAGATGAACGAAGGTCTTAAAAGTGTGGAACGACATGAGGATGAGTAATTAATGACAGAATTTTCATTTTTGGGTGAACTAACCCATTAAAGGGTTCTGTCTGATGCTTCATATATAGAATTTTTTTAGGGAGATGATTTTATGGATTTATTTTTAATTCATTTTTTATTTTGATTAAATTTTATGAATATATAGAACCTTATTTAGAACCTTTTTGGCATAAAAGGTTCTTTAAAACTGAGTCAAGAACCATAGAGTGTTATATAGAAACCTGCTGTGTAGTATGTCTCGGTATTTCTGCACTGAAAATGAAATCAATGCCTTGTAACATTTAGACTATAGCTATAATGAAATGGCTCACATTTCATTACATTAACTCTAGGTGAATTGTGCTATTTAATTAGGTGTGTCTCCTCTTCATTTAGTTGCATTCTTGTGTTAGTGTGTTACGTTATTTTACTTATTCCTAGTTGTTTTCTTCAGGCTGTTGTGCTATGGTCACATTAAAGCGTATGCTGTTTTCTGAGCTCAAGCAGGGCTGACTGAGACCTCTGCAGAGGCAGGATTGTTTTGTTAAGCCGTTAGCTTATGAGCCTTCAGTGTATGTCTAAGGTTCAAACTCTTTAGTTTGTGTTGAGCCTTGTGGCAGTATACACACACATACACACATTATTGGTATAAATACAGTCATATTTTTATTTGAACTTTTATAGTATAATTATTATAATTTTAGTCAAACATTAAAACATTGATTTGTGGTAACATTGACGACTATCCATTGATGGAGGCACATAATTTCTAGACTATAAACGGACCTTCTTAGCCCAGTAAAAGGCCTCGTCAATATATTGATCCGAAGAAACATTAACTGAAAGAAAGGGAGCTGAGAGACCAAATGTGACTATTCTGGTTCTTCATTCATACACTTCTGTAGCTGCCATTTCATTTGGCTCATCTCATTTTGAGTAGATAATGTGTTTTAACACTAGAAGTTTTTAACACTGATTTTGAAAAGCTCTTTTCATCACATTAGTGTTAAGGGCCCATTTGAAATGGCTTGACGAGTGCAGTTTTGTCTTTTGTGTTAATGCATTTGCTGGTGAAACAGGAAGTGTGGGTGGGGCATATAAAATTAACCATGATTTGATATTTTAAAAGTTGGTAGCAAATGGTTTTAGGGGGAGGGGCATTCATGTTCTAGAGAGCATTTGATTGGACAAAATTCTGTGTTGTGCAGGATGAGTCATCAATATTTTTGCTCCCTTTTTCCAGAAGAGAAAGTCTGTAAATTTTGAAGTCACCATGAAATCAACATGAATTTTAAAAATGCATATGCCCTTGTAATCTTTAATCCAGATAACTTTCCCTCCCTCTCGCAACATCTCTTCTCTGATGCCATGTTTACTGGAGCAAGGGCGGGACGACCTGTCACTCACATGAGATTGACCAATAGCAAACTACAATCATCCAACTGTCAAACCAATTCCCCCCAAAATCTATTCCTGCCGTACATTTTTTGTCTCATTCGTGAAGCCGTTTTCACTCTGATGTATGTCACAATAGGGAAAAAAAGACCATTGCAACTTCCGTTTCATGCAGACTTTAAATGTGTAATGTGCTAAAAGTGAATCTTGTCAACTTTTAGGAGTTCATTATCATCCTTAAATGGATTTTTAGGAAAAAAATTTTCTAACCCTATTAAGTTTTTCTAACCCTATTAATTGTGTGGTCATGTTTTATGTCAAATTCCATTAATTTAATTATTGATATAATAAAAAAAAAGCAACAAGTTAATCTAAATCATTGATTTCAATCAAATGAAATCATCAACAAAAGCTATCTTGGCACTGCAGTGGCACAAGCTCCATCTAGATGCATTTACACACTGTTTAATGCTGCTCAGAGGTGGCATGAATTCAATTACAATGGCTAATGTTATGAGATAATGTTAAAAAATGTTCAATGGAGAAATATGAAAAAATGATACAAATGAAGTGATACTTTTAAATGTTAAATTAAAACCGCCAGTAGGTGGGGGCAAATCACTGTCTTAATGGGTTAGTTCACCCAAAAATGAAATTTCTGTCATTATTTACTCACCCTCATGTCGTTCCACACCCGTAAGACCTTCTTTTATCTTCAGAACACAAATTAAGATATTTTTGATGAAATCAGAAAGGTTTTTTATCCTCCATTGAAAGCAACGACATTCAATGTCCAGAAAAGTAGTAAAAACATTGTTAAAATAGTCGGATGTGACTGCAGTGGTTCAACCTTAATGATATGAAGTGACGAGAATACTTTTTGTGTGCAAAAAAAAAAAAAAACTTAATTCAACAATTGGTCCTCTTCCTTGTCAGTCTGTTACACAGTTGGCACAGTGCTTCTTTTCCGTGTTTACATCTGATCATTATCATCATCATCACACGCATGCTGCTCACGTGAAGAGGCGTCAACCAATACTGAGCCGCCATTTGTACGTATAACCTGGAAGCGCTGCAACAAAAATAGCATAGCAGAATGACAGGGGAGAGGTGAATTTATTGAATAAAGTCATTATTTTTTGTTTTGTATTTGTGCACAATAAGTATTCTCATCGCTTAATAACAATTAAGGTTGAACCACTGTAGTCATGTTGACAATTTTAACCATGTTTTTAGTACTTTTCTGAACCTTGAATGTGGTAATTTTATTGCTTTCAATGGAGGATAATTGATTTCATCAAAAATATCTTAATTTGTGTTCCGAATATGAAGGTCTTACAGGTGTGGAACGACATGAGGGTGAGTAATTAATGAAAGAAATCTAATTTTTGCATGAATTAACCCTTTAATGAGAGAGTCATCGAGTTATTCATTTATTCAGTAACGAAGCAAGTGGCTGTATTTATGAATGAGTCATTGAATCATTGACTCTACCGATTTGTTCAAAGCCGCAGATTCGTTCACTAACGAAACACCGCTCTGCTGCTGCTTTCATTGGAACTATTTTATTTCTTTTCAAAATAGAGCAAACAATACTGACAATACTGTGTTATGTATGTACATCACTTAATATTACCTTTTTGTTTGTTGAACTGTTGTAAAAATAAAATGTCGCATTTGCAATCATGTGGATTTTAGTGAAAATTTGCATTCTTGCTCATATATATTATCAACATTAAAAACAAGAACCCACATGGGGTATTTTTTGTATCGAAAAGAGTTTGAGTCTTAAATTGATCTCAATGCACAGTCTGTGTCTATATTTGTTCGTCATGCTAGTAAGTGCTAAAACCCCACTTTTTCAAAGGTACAAGGTCGAGAACAGCAGTAATGTAGCGCTAAGGCAGCATACTCTGCACACAACCTATCATATGCACGCTGCTTGTGTGGATGCAGTTTAGACTGCAAAAGATGATTTAATTTGATTGGGTGTCATGTATTTTACAGTGCTTTTACAGCACTACCATTTTCCTGTTTTTACAGTAGAGGTGGCATTTTTCCTGTTAGAGATACTGTATGTGCTCGGTAATGTTATTTTAAAGTGGGTGCAGAATTAAATGAATGGCAAAACTCTGCATTTTTTTGTTCATGTACCTCCTCTGTCACCTCACATATCCCCATACGCCTGCCCCAGTTTGGAATGATATAGATGGCTTTAAAGCTAACAGAGATGGACCAAGAGTCACAAAACTCAGGGTCTTTAACATTTTTACAATTTATTTTTCATCTTCACATTTCTAGATACTTTATCATATTTTATCAGTCTACATTCTCTCTCTTGTCAGCATCTATAGAAATGTCATGGCCATAGCAATAAGCTATGATCCTGATCCTGATCTTCTCCCTATAATTTCGTGTCCTCTGTTCTATGAATAAAAACATCAAGCTTAAACCCTCAAGGCAGTAACAGTTCAGCTAAAATAATTAAAGCATTAAGTCCTCCATTAAGGCAAACTGCAGAGTTTCAGTTAAAATCGGTTAATTGGTAAAAGACATAAGTCAGCGACCAGAGTTAAATGTATAGATTAGCCATTTAATGGACTGGCTGTTTGTCTTCTGACTGAATCACGGCTGCATTTAGAGGATAGTGAACGATGAAAATTAGCATGGCCATATGAGGAGCTTTGTTGTTGTAACTGCAATGCTTTTATTGAGTGATATTTGGAGATTTTATGGGGGAGATGTTTGGGGCTTTTAGTAGCACAGCGTGGTGCAAGTGAATGAGATGGAAATGAAGGCGATTAGCATATTCACAGTGGTATCAAACTGTCAAGCTGCGACACCTCAACACCATTAAACACTGAGAAGTTTATTTGCTAAAAAAGGATTGTACATTTAGTCAGGTTTTAAGCTTTTACGTCCGTCAGTCTAATTTTACCAAGATTTCTATTCTAGAGAAAGGAAAATAGCATAGGCAATAAATAAAATGCTTTTGTTTACTCATTTCATTAAGTGCTTCATTTCAACATAGTAAATGTGTGTACTCAAACTGTGTATCACAGCTTGTTAATTTATTAATATGAGATCAATGTTCTCATCAATGTGTGTCAATGAACACATTTCCTGCGCTATAAGTCACCAGATGTCCTTTCTTGCAGGCATTGATTCAGTAAAGAGACTCTGTACTGGTCATTTGGTGACTAACTATGAAACATTCGCTCTGCAGCACACATGAACATGCCGCAGCATGGCTCATTAGATAAACCAACAGATGTGTTTGTTCTTCTTCTTCTATCAAATCACATTAAAGGGATAGTTCACCTAAAATGAAAATTATTCAATAATCTCATGTTGTTCCAAACCTAGAGGGCTTTGTTCATTTTGTGGAAGCCAGAAGATTCTTGTTTTAAGAATAAAAAACTCTTCAATATACTGAAAGTGATACAAGAGACCACTTGAGACAATGGTCAAATATACAGTATGTACAGTACAGTCCAAAAGTTTGGAACCACTAAGATTTTTAATGTTTTTAAAAGAAGTTTCGTCTGCTCACCAAGGCTACATTTATTTAATTAAAAATACAGTAAAAACAGTAATATTGTGAAATATTATTACAATTTAAAATAACTGTTTTCTATTTGAATATATTTGACAAAGTAATTTATTCCTGTGATGGCAAAGCTGAATTTTCAGCATCATTACTCCAGTCTTCAGTGTCACATGATCCTTCAGAAATCATTCTAATATGCTGATCTGCTGCTCAAGAAACATTTAATGTGTACAATTGTACAAAATATTTGTGTACAATATTTTTTTTCAGGATTATTTGATGAATAGAAAGTTCAAAAGAACAGTGTTTATCTGAAATCTAATCTTTTGTAACATTATAAATGTCTTTACTGCCACTTTTGATTGATTTAATGCATCCTTGCTGAATAAAAGTATTAATTTCTTTAATTTCTTTTCAAAAAAATAAAAATAAAAATTCTTACTGACCCCAAACTTTTGAACAGTAGTGTATAATGCTACAGAAGCTTTGTATTTCAGATAAATGCTGTTCTTTTGAACTTTCTATTCATCAAGGAATCCTGGAAAAAAAGTACACAACTGTTTTCAACATTGAAAATAATCATAAATGTTTATTGAGCAGCAAATCAGCATATTAGAATGATTTCTGAAGGATCATGTGACACTGAAGACTGGAGTAACGATGCTGAAAATTCAGCTTTGCATCACAGGAATAAATTACTTTGTCAAATATATTTAAATAGTACACAGTTATTTTAAATTGTAATAATATTTCACAATATTACTGTTTTTTACTGTATTTTTAATTAAATAAATGTAGCCTTGGTGAGCAGACGAAACTTCTTTTAAAAACATTAAAAATCTTAGTGGTTCCAAACTTTTGGACTGTACTGTATATGTTCATTAAAGTATGTTTATTAGCCTGTTAGGCCTATAAAGAAGTTAATATGAAATTAAAATGTCGAGTGTGAGGAAAGTTTAATCTGTTTAATGAGTTGGTCAATCTTTTTTTTATTACTTTAGGACTGCAAGTGATTGCTATGTCAGAGAGAAGTTCAACCACAAAGAATACAGCAGACGGAGGTTATATGGTAAGCCTATGATGTATAATTTATTAAAATATCATGCCTTATAATACGTTTGACAATGCCATGCAACTTTCTTAAAACATCCTTTCATGCATTGCTTTTCAACGCTACACCATGATTTCAGACTATATTTGTTTCTAGCCAGGAAAACAGTTTTTTTTTTTTAAATTATGCTTTTTGATTACTTGAATTCAGGATCACGATTCAAAGATGTCGGATGAGCATAGAGACACGGATGATTCGTCGGAGAAAACGCCAAGTAGGATGTCCAGATCTCCGCAGAAATCCTCCAAAAGACCAAAGACAGTACCTGTGAAAGTCACACTGCTAGATGGATCTGCCTATGAGACCGGGGTGGAGGTACAGCAGTTGCTTGCGTGCGCTAAAACTAATTTGTGGTGTTTTGAAGAAACATGGTGCTAGACCTCTAGGGCTCTCAGCTATTTCACATACTGTTGTGCTGTAGTGCTGTATTCCTTTGTCAAGTCAACCACACCTCTGCCGACTGCTTAACCAGCTAGATTAGTTGTGATTTTTCCAGTAGAGCTGAGCAGTGTAGCTGAGAAACTATATCCTGATTTGATATCTCATCTGATTGATCAGATATTTGTCAATATTTATAGATTAGCTAAGTAGTATTCTTTTGAAGTACGATTATTTTCTATCACAATAAATTATAATCATAATTTAGAAGTATTCTATTTGACAAATAAAAATAGTAAAATATCTTGTTTAATATTATATTCATTAGTATTCATATGCAACAATATTACAATAGTTAGTTTATTCCTTGTGTAATTCTTACATGTTTTAAAATGATATGTATATATGTGTTTTTGATAGAAATTAGTACTTTTATTCAGCAAGGATGTATTAAAGTGATCAAAAGTGAAAGTAAAGACATTTATGTTACAAAAGATTTCTATTTCAAATAAATGCTGTCCTATTGATCAAAAAATCCGGAAAAAGTAAGTATCACGGTTTCCACAAAAATATTAAGCAGCACAACTGTTTTCAACATTGATTATAATAAGATATGTTTCTTGAGCATCAAATCATCATATTAGAATGATTTATGAAGGATCATGTGATCTTACTGGCTACTTTTGAAAGGTATGGTTATTACAATTATATAATTATCCTGAAATTTTTTCAGGCTTTCATCTCAATTTTCTATATTATGTATTATTATTTTCAGTCAGTAGAAATAATCATAATTTAGAAGTAGTCTACTTGACAAGATTCAACATTTAGTAAAAATCTTGTTTAACATATTTAATCGTAGTATTCATTTGCATTAAAATAACAATACACTAACTCAATAAGTTCAGAATACACAAAATATTTGAGGAAACTTGTTACCTCAAATTTTTTTTAAGTAAACTAACTCTTTTTTTTAAGTTAGTAGAACTTAAAATTTTTGTGACAAGTGGGGTGGGGCCGAGAGCCATGGAAGCGGAGCACAGGTGTCTGTCATTAACAATCCCGTCTCCGGAATCCCTTCGCTCCCACAGTTTTCAGCCTCGTCCAACTGATCATAATGTTAATTACATACAGTTCATTTACATAAACATCACATTCAGGTCTTGGTTAAATGTTAGATAGCAAATAACACATGCTATTATAACTATCAAAGAGACTGTCATTATATACTTGCTTGTATATAATCAACAGAGTCTTAAATTAAAGTCTTAAAAGTTTTGCAACCTATCCTCAACATAACCACAGACTCTACTCTTCGCCACAGTGGTAACCCTATAAAACTAACATAAAAGAACCCCCCTGTAAATCATAACACAACATTAAACATTAACTCCCTATGTTAATCTTGTGCAAAAACACACAAAATAACACTTAATTTTAACATTTATTTATATATTGGCTGCAACTCAACTCAATCATATTAAGTTCAACTTGCAATTCAACAATGCAATTTTGAGGCTTTTTTCTATTTAGTACAATGAACTTTCATTATTATTTGAGTGAAACAAGCTAATTTCATTTAATTAATTTCACTGTTCGGTTTTAGATGTTTATATTTACTAAAATATATACAAAAAAAAAAAAAAAAATTCAATCAGTGTTTTGAACTGATACTGAAAAAGTTTGAAGTAACTGATTCAATGAAATGAATCAAACTTCCCAAATCTATCTGCATTTTTGCTACTGAGACGTAAAGGTAAGGTAGGCAATGTTTTTCATAAACACTTTTTGTTATACTGGTTGAAACTTTCTTCCTGATAGCAATCAATAACAGAAGTGGTGTAATGTACATATATCTTCTGTGGAAGTCTCAGGACCAAAAAAAAATGTTCGTTCATATTCAGACTGAATAGGATAGGATGTTCTACCTGCCTGTCAACATATGTATTTGCATACCTCCGCACACCCTGCTCACGCAGACATCACACATCACAGCATCACAGCCTTCCCGTAAGAGCTGTACAGAGTTGTAGACAGACACAAACAAACAGCAGCCACCTTTTACAGTTCCTCCTGAACCAAAACAACAAGCTTATGCTGCTTTCATGCCATGCTGTAATTAATGTAATTAAAGTCCCCCTGAAATCAAAATTTAAGTTTTTTAGCTTCTAGTATTAATATGTTAGCCTTAATGCTATGAATAAGCTGGTGTGTTCCAAATCTATGACAAAATTTGCATTTAGGAGATATGAGCATTCGAAACTTACAGTCTCTCACTTCCGCTGAAATGGATCATGGATTTTCATGACATCACACCAGCTTCTCATCAAATCTTCTGTCCAATCAAATGCTCTCTTGAATCTGAAGTGCCGCCCCCTCCTACACTATCAACAGACACTGAAGCTGCGGCTGAAATCGGTCATTTGTTCATACATTTACTAATTTCTACATGGTAAATAGCACATAGTGCACTATATAGAGAATAGAGAACGATTCAGACAGTGTCAATATGCTTTCCATTGACGCGAATGAAGTCCGTTTTCACGTTAGTGCACAGAGTTAGAGCACAGAGTGGATCATATTCGAGTCGACACAGACCACAAAATGAATTGGACCCATTTGAATTCTGCACAGAATGCTGTATTTTAAAGCAAAATAGAGGAGATTAGGAGGAGAAACGGTTAGAGATTAGAAGGAAACCAAAGCTTTACTGAGCTCAGCGGCTCTGGCTGAGCTGTGATATATAAACAAAACGCTATTGGCTATTTTAAAAAAAAACAGGGCTGTTTGATATATCCCACCCTGTCTTCCTGTTTCAGTTGAAATGATGTCAACACACTGAATAATGCTGTATGTTCCAAGACTCTTCAGTGGGCCTTTAAGAGATGGCAACCTGTGACGTTCTACCGGAGCTGTTCACATCCTCAGACATGGACTTATGCATTTCTATAACACTATCAACGCGAAATGAATCTGCAGCAGTCAGGTGGTACATGTAAAAACCCAGGGTATACTTCAGCCACCCGCGTTCGTGCACCGTCCGCATGACTTAATTTTCGGCCGGCCGCACGCCCCGCTGTTGCGTGTGCAACAGTGACAGAAGAGTCCACTAGGTGGCAATATGCACAGTACTGTGCATAATGTGCAGTCGTTGAAGAAGACGTTTAAAAAACTAGACGAATAAACTAAGAAGCACGCCTTCTCCATCGTTTTTGATTCCTGTTCTCTTGGTGTATCTTCTGAACTATGTTGCAATGGTGGATGCACTATTTTCTTCTCCGATCCTGCCCGGCGAATGTCCCGTTGATGACACGATGTCTGGTAAATAATATAGAAAAAATTGTACTGCGCATGTGTCGAACTCAGTCATCCGCGTGCATCTGTGGTTTAGTATACTTTGAAATATGCGTGGACATGACTGCGCGCAAGACACGTCCAGGCGCGGAAAATGAAGTGTACCCGGACCTTAAGACCTCTGTCAGTTGTTTACATTCATTACTATTGTAATGTTATGTGCTTTGAGACATGAGGTAATTTAACACCGTCTCTCATGACACTTTGTAGACTGTACTCTGGCTGTGCGTTCATGTGTTCCCTTTCGTGGGAACTATCGACGCTACGTCGAATGACGTGATGGGCTGCAAAATTAATTATATATCATTAATATTAGTTTAATTTTATATCTCCTTCAAAAAAGTATATTGCAAATATTTCATGTATTTTATACACATAAAAAAAAAAAAAATGTAACTGAAACTACACTATTGCACCCATACCAACCACCAGCTGTATTGATAATAGGATTAAGTATAGATATTATAATAATAATAAAAAAAAAATCACAGTGATTATCCCTGGACCTCACATGATTTCAATCCCTTCATCTGAATTTCACTGCAGCTTCATGTTCCCTACTGCAGTGCTCCTGGGAGTTACAGCACATGAGATATGAATGCTAGTGTGGGCTGATGGGGGCGGGGGTGTTCATTGATAGGTAAAAAGCCCTCCCACACTATAGCTCTCCAGGGAGTGCCACATACTGCTCTGAGATCAGTGCCATGTCTGCCTGTGTGCCCCGGGGGTCTGCTGGCTGATGGATTTCCAGGGTGTATTCAGACATGTCTCTTCTCTGGGGTCTTATTCGTAGCTCTCTGGTAGTGTGTCCCATCCAGTTGCCATTACTGATGCAGCAACACCTACTGAGAGAGACAGACTGTCCAATCTAAAGGTCAAAGGCTGCCTATACTTCCAGTGTTCTACGCTTCACTGAAGGGGAGGAGGATGGGAAATCTATAACTGTGACACGTTAGTGGCCCCATGGAGTAAATAATACTCCAGCATTTCAGAGGAGGGTATACCAGTGTATTTGTCACCCTTGGCTAAAGTTCACCCCGATTTTAAAAATTTGTCATTGTTTACTCACCCTCAGATTTTTCCAAACCTGTTTGACTTTCTTTCTTCCATAGGACACGAAATAATACAATGTCCAAATTGCTCTTTTCCATATAATAATAATACTAAAAAAGGATGTTGATTCACATCTAAACTCCAAAAGGACAAGTGTCAGTTATGACAAGTGGCTGCTTTCAAATGCTCACAAGCCTGTTTATTACTGTTATAGTTTAATTAATATAAATATTAATATTATTATTTATTATTATTATATGTGACCCTGGACCACAAACCAGTCATAAGGGTCAATTTTTTGAAATTGAGATTTATACATCATCTGAAAGCTGAACAAATAATCAATTGATGTATGGTTTGTTAGGATAGGACAATATTTGAGATACAACTATATGAAAATCTGGAATCTGAGGGTGCAAAAAAATCTAAATATTGAGAAAATCAGCAAATCAAATTAAGTCTTTAGCAATGCATGTCCACTCAAAAATTAAACCAAAAATACATTTTTGATATATTTATGGTAGGAAATGTACAAAATATCTTCATGGAACATGATCTTTACTTAATATCCTAATGATTTTTGGCATAAAAGAAAAATGGATAAATTTGACCCATTGTTGGCTATTGCTACAAATACCCATGCGACTTTGACTGTTTTGTGTTCACGGGTCACATATTATTAAAGGTGCCATCGGACGTTTTTTTACAAGATGTAATATAAGTCTAAGGTGTCCCCTGAATGTGTCTGTGAAGTTTCAGCTCAAAATACCCCATAGATTTTTTTTAATTAATTTTTTTAACTGCCTATTTTGGAGCATAATTAGAAATGCGCCGATTCAGGCTGTGGCCCCTTTAATTGCTCGTGCTCTCCGCCCCCTCCCGAGCTCTCGACTCTATCATTGCATAAACAAAGTTCACACAGCTAATATAACCCTCAAAATTGTTCTTTACATAGTGTTCGTCATGCATGCTGCATGATACATCGGATTATGTGAGTATGGTATTATTTGGATGTTTACATTTGATTCTGAATGAGTTTGAGGCTGTGCTTCATGGCTAAAGCTAACATTACACACTGTTGGAGAGATTTATAAAGAATGAAGTTGTGTTTATGAATTATACAGACTGCAAGTGTTTAATAATGAAATAACGATCTTGTCTCCGTGAATACAGTAAACGATGGTAACTTTAACCACATTTAACAGTACATTAGCAACATGCTAACGAAAATTTAGAAAGACAATTTACAAACATCACTAAAAATATCATGATATCATGGATCATGTCAGTTATTATTGCTCCATCTGCCATTTTTCACTATTGTTCTTGCTTGCTTACCTAGTCTGATGATTCCCCTGTGCACATCCAGATGTAATGGCTGCCCTTGTGTAATGCTTGAACATGGGCTGGCATATGCAATATTGGGGGCGTACATATTAATGATCCCGACTGTTACATAACAGTCAGTGTTATGTTGAGATTCGACTGTTCTTCGGAGGTCTTTTAAACAAATGAGATTTACATAAGAAGGAGGAAACAATGGAGTTTGAGACTCACTGTATGTCATTTCCATGTACTCTTGTTATCACTATGCCAAGGTAAATTCAATTTTCAATTCTAGGGCACCTTTAATATTTTTAACATTTTTAATTACTATTATTATATTTTGATTATGTGATATATTATGAATATTATGAATTTGTGTTATAATTTACACTTTAATCTTAATTAAACTTTAGTAATTTTGTGTGGTCTAGGGTCACATATATTTTAATATTATTTCATTTTAATATTATTTTAACATCTATTAATTACTATTATTTAATTACATTATATTTGGTTTATATATATATATATATATATATATATATATATTATATATATATATTCAGCTAACTAATTTTTTTATGTTTTAGTTTTAGTTAAAGGTGCCCTAGAATAAAATTGAATTTATCTTGGCATAGTTGAATAACAAGAGTTCAGTACATGGAAATGACATACAGTGAGTCTCATACACCATTGTTCCTCCTTCTTATATAAATCTCATTTGTTTAAAAGACCTCCGAAAAACAGGCGAATCTCAACATAACACCGACTGTACGTAACAGTCGGGATCATTAATATGTACGCCCCCAATATTTGCATATGCCACACATGTTCAAGCATTAGACAAGGGCAGGATGTCTGGTGCACAGCCGAATCATCAGACTAGGTAAGCAAGCAAGAACAACAGCGAAAAATGGCAGATGGAGCGATAATAACTGACATGATCCATGATATCATGATATTTTTAGTGATATTTGTAAATTGTCTTTCTAAATGTTTCGTTAGCATGTTGCTAATGTACTGTTAAATGTGGTTAAAGTTACCATCGTTTCTTACTGTATTGACGGAGACAAGAGCCGTCGCTATTTTCATTATTAAACACTTGCAGTCTGTATAATTCATAAACACAACTTTCTTTATATATTCTTTATAAATCTCTTCAACAGTGTGTAATGTTAGCTTTAGCCACGGAGCACTATAAAAACTCATTCAGAATCAAATGTAAACATCCAAATAAATACCATACTTACGCGATTAGACATGCTGCATGATGAACACTGTGTAAAGAACAATTTTGAGGGTTATATTAGCTGTGTGAACTTTGTTTATGCTGTTTAAGGCAAGCGCGAGCTCCGCGGGCGGGGAGCGTGAGCATTTAAAGGGGCCGCAGCATGAATCGGATCATATTTAATTATGCCCCAAAATAGGCAGTTAAAAAAACTAATAAAAAAAAATCTATGGGGTATTTGAGCTGAAACTTCACAGACACATTCAGGGGACACCTTAGACTTATATTACATCTTTAAATAAACGTTCTACGTAGGGCTGGGCGATATATCACATGCGATTGTCGCTATCACCTGCATTCAAATGGAGCGGCATTTAATAGACAGAGCCGTAGATCACTGACAAGCTACGCAATATCGCGTTCATTATCGCAGGTGAATCGCCTTCGATAATCAACGCGATATTGCGTAGCTTGTTCACCCAAAAATTAAATTCTGTCATCATTCACTCACCCTCTTGCCGTTCCAAACCTGTATGACTTTATTTCTACTGTGGAACATAAAATAAAATGTTTTAAGCATTGCCTCAATGTTTTGTGTGTGTGTGCAACAATGGAAGTCAAAATACCTTTTATGTGCCACAGAAGAAAGTAAGTCATACAGGATTGGAACGACACAAGGGTGAGTAAATAATGACAGAATTTTCATTTCTTGGTGAACTATTCATTTAGTTCACCTATTCATTTAAGATATTAAGTACCACCCCCTTCACTTTCATTGTATGGTAATAAAGCAGCCTGAGAGTATTGCTAGACATTTGGTTTTCTGTTCCACAGATGAATGAATGAGTTGAGTGAGTATGGGTGAACTGTCCCTTTAAATATCCTCTGACTCCACTGAAACAATGGCTTATTCTTGAGTTGATCACAGAGAGAAGCACAATCTCAAGAGTCTAATATATCTAAAGTAAAAAAGCATGTTAATGAACATTTCATTGTCACATCATCAATAATAAAAATATTTGCATTCAGAAAACTGTAGATAAAAACAATAGAGCATGTCTCATTACAAGCCTTGCTGATGGAAGCAAGCTGTGAAAGTACAATACTGCCTGAAATCACCAATGGCAACAAATACAGTACTGATGTTAGTCAGAACTCCAAGTGTACATTTCTGCACCCAGGGATCCTTCAAAATTGAGTCTTTCAAGTGCATTATGTTGGAGTACAAACTATGAAATTACCTTTACATATTAAAATAATGTGCTGTTGTAATTGAGGGGCTCCCTGGCTAACTTAAGAAGCCTTTTATGGTAGCACACCTACTCTCTCTTTCTCTCTCCCTCTTAAAAAAAACCTTGTGCTTCAGCCATGAGAGGCCAGGGAGGCGACACACACACACATGCACAGACTCACACACATAAAACCTCACCATTTCTGTTACCATGGAAACAGCTGCGCTGTATCTCTGTCGCCGCGGGAAACAGCCTCCCTGGGCGGCGAGTGCTCAGTGTTTCTTTAGAAAGGCAAAGCCAGAGCTGGTGTCTCAGGCGTGTTGCATATGCCACTCTTTTGTGCAGAATGGCTGGGTGTGGTCAGAAAGGCACACAGATGCTTAGCTATGACTGAAGAGAAATGAGGTTTATTTTTTTGCAGAAACAGCACATAAATCTTCTATCTTAAATGTTATTTGAAACATTCATGTAACAAAGGGCAGATGATTTAATTAGTTCAATTTCTTATCTTCTTGACTGTATTCTAAATATATTTATAGTATATTTGCATATATTATTGCCCAGCTCTTAATATGTAAGGAAATGCATTAAAACTGTAATGCACACTTAGCTGCATGCTTTAAAGTCCCCATGAAATCAAAATGTACGTTTTTTGGATTTTAATATGAATATGTTAGCCTAATAATATGTTAATATGTTGGGTTATCTATAAGCAAGTGTGCTCCAAAACAATGACAAAATTCACAGTTAGAAGATATAAGTGTTCAAACTTACCATCTCTCACTTCTACCAATATGGATCAATGATTTTGATGACATCACTCTGAACTTCAGCTTCTCATCAGATTTTCTGTCCAATCAAATGCTCTCTAGAATCTGAAGCGTCCCGCCCCCTACATTATAAATAGCTGTGGCTGAAATCACTTATTCACACATTTACTATTTTCTACATGGTGAACGGCACATAGTGCACTATATAGGGGATAGGGATTGATTCAGACAGTGTGAACATGCTTTCCATTGAAGTCTGGTTTCACCGTTAGCGTCACGCGAACTGTCACAGCGTGCACACAGTCTGCTCTGGTCCAGAGACATGATAACACAGAGTGGATCATATGCACTGAAAACATATCAGAACCATTTGAATTGTATGATTAGCATAAGTCTCTTATTGACAGCATATGTGGTGACTTTTGGCCTCTTATTACAAACATCATGGTTGGCCAGTGTTTTACTGGTTAATATGAGTCTGGCTAGATAATATGATGTTGACTTGTGTCCTTAAAATTTAAAAATCACCTTCACATTGCATGACAGAAACCCAAGTATCATCATTTACTCAAGGAAAGGTTAGAGACTAGCAATGCTCCTGACTTTGATTAAAACCGTAAGGGGGCATTTTCCACAATGACAAACACTAAATCAATCTCTTTTGTGCTTTGTGCTCTTTCTCTGTTCTTCTTTATCTGTGTGTACAGAAGCTTTGCAAAGGACAAGTGTTACTGGATGCGGTATGTGAACATCTCAACCTCTTGGAGAAGGACTACTTCGGCTTAACCTTCAGTGACACGGAGAGCCAAAAGGTCAGCGTTACATCCTCCCATCGTATTTATACAATGTTCTGTCATGAAACTCTAGATGGCTCAGGCTGATAGGTCTTTAACTCAATCTGCTCGTAATCACATCATTCTCTATAGGGTACAGCTGATTTGTTCCTGCTGTATCAGTAGCCAGTGAGCTCACTGCTCAACCTTCAAATACTTGGTCAGCATTTGCAGTAGCAGTTGCAGCGCACTTTCAGATACCCTCCACCTTCCCTAGCTCCACCTGTATAGATCTGCTATGGGCAATTAATGTATGCTATATTGTACAGCAGCAGCATGTCTTACTTGCTCACAGCATCGTGTCGTGTATGTATTGGCAGTAGTAAGTCCCGTTCAGCAGCAGCAGCAGCAGTGTAGCAGATCTATTCCGCCAAGACCAAACATATCAACACTGTCATAACCTGTTTTAAAATTTCTTTTAGTCAGACAGGAGTGTTTTGTTTACCTGCTTTACTAGTTTTGGCTACATCCTGTAGCCTTCGTCAGAAGCGTCACGTGATGTTGCTGTGACGTGTCATTGTAGGCTGCTTATGTTGTTTTGCCAGACAGTAGGGAGAGCTTGCGCCCCCTACTGTCTGACGCCTTCTCCAGGACCGCATCCCAGGTGTGGGATAAGATGTAGGATCCCTCGTCTTGGTTCATGGTCCTTGGTGCGCGTCTCCTAATCTCAATGGCCTCCCTGATCCAGCGGTGATATTTGTTGCTTTCAGCACGGATGACCCTGGCATTATCCCAGTCCATGATGTGATTTTCCCTCTTGCAATGGTCGGATATGGCTGATTTGAGGTTGTCCTGTTCCGCTTCTTCTTTTGTTGCTCTTGTTTGTCTGTTGGATGTTTCTTTCTCGCATTCTGTCTGATGTTTGCGTCAGACAGTAGGGGGCGCAAGCTACTACTGTCTGGCAAAACAACATAAGCAGCCTACAGACACGTCAAAGCAACATCACGTGGCGCTTCTGACAAAGGCTTCAGGAAGTAGCCGAAACTAGTAAAGCAGGTAAACAAACAACCTGGTCTCATAGGAGAGACGTACCCGTGGGCACGTTTTCGCGAGACACAAAATTACGTACCGACGAGTACGTCTCGCTCGTCACGCTAGAGGCCGGTAAAGCATTGATAAGCGCTTTTGCTCGTTTTCACACACAGTTTCGATGACGGCCGGGATCGGATTATGGATTCATAAAGACTCGTTTTCGCGTCTCCTCGCGCAATATCATGTCACGACTTCAAAACGCTTCTTAACGGAGTGCCCGATTTGTAAACGAACGTACTTTGGACTTTCCGGCTCTATGTGTTTCACTTTTTTGGGCCGTAACCAAGCTTGCTCGGTAGCTCAGCCGATACGGAGTTTGACTTGGTTTGACACCCCCCCAAACACCCCCCCCCGGGTACGAATCCCATGAAAGGCGACTGACTCAAAGAGAGATCTAAATGAGCTGAAAAACAGATCGCGGACACTACTTACGTCACGTTTGCTTTTGTTAACACTATCGGGTAGGTTTAGGCGTAGTGTTGGTGGGAAGTTATTTTAAAACGCAACGGAGCGCAAATGTCAAATCAAGGACCGTGGCGATTCGTCTAAAAAGCAACGTCATAAAAACGTACCGCATTCGCCCTATTATCTGCTGTGGAAAAAAAAAAAGAACACGCTTTTAGGTTTGGTTTGTTGACCAATATGCATGATCTTGTTTTAACAAGAGCATCCATATGTTTTCCATCTATTCCCACTACCTTGACCTCTTTATTTAACAAAATAGAGCTTTACTGGCTTTGTCGTGCACATAAATGGGTTGAGGTAATGTGGTTATTAGGGGGCTCTGAGGGTCCTCGTGACTGGGACTGTTAAGGGCAGGATTGGATTGATTGAAATGCTCTGAGTAACTCCCCAGTCTTAGTTTAGCCATAAGGACCATGCACTGCCACGGCTATCCCTGTCTAGTTCCACTTAGCTCTTTTTCCCAGCTGAGTCTCTTGTGCCTGCTGCTGTGATCAGCAGGGATTGTTCCCAGGCCAACAAATCTGATCACACTGCAGTTTGAATGATTTCCGTTTGAAAACCACATGTATCAAGCATGGGAAGCGAGACCTGCAGAGAGTTCATGGTTTGTCAGAGACACTTGTAAAGGCGGAAAAAGATCCAGGAACAGAAATGGGCCATTTTTCAAATATAATGGAGAAGATTAATGTTAAAGTATAAAGACATTTGCAGGCCAGGTGGGAAGATAAAAATAACCAGGCTTTTAGTGGAAATATCTTGGGTTGAACTTAGAGCTTTGAGTAGTTTCTGAGACAATTTCTCTCCCGCTTTTATATTTTACATGTATCAGTGGTCATTTATGAAGGTTGGTACTGTGAGATGTGAATAAGGCAGTTCTTTTCATCTCCTCTGGACTGAGATGAGCTGGCATTAAATGTTTTCACGTGTCACCAGGCTTTGGGTGACCTTACTGGAGTGCGGTGTGCCGGAGATGACATTTATCTACTCTTTTAGAGCTCCTGTGGTTGCAGAATATTAATGCACTGACCGTTTTACAGAATATGTATGAGGTGATTGCTCCTGCCGTGGAGGAGACTATGCTGAAACTGCGGCATTTGCTTATCAGTGTGCCCTGCTTGATAGAGGAAATTTTGTTCTCTCTTTCAGAATTGGCTAGATCCTTCAAAAGAAATCAAGAAACAAATCCGTGGTAAGTGTGGGAAAACAAGACACATTGGCTTTGTAACCTTGGTTGGCTGAGTCTGATGAATGGGAGTTTGTGTCTGATTGTTTTTAGTGGGTCCCTGGCATTTCTCCTTTGCTGTCAAATTCTATCCTCCTGATCCATCTCAGCTGATTGAAGACATCACACGGTGAGTGTAAACATGTTAAAGCTGAAATGTGTCATTTCTGTGGCACTAGCAACAGAAAAACGTAAGTGCTAAAATAAAGTCTTTTAATAGGTTTGACTTTAACTCTGCCACTGACTAGTATTGGTCATCAAAACAGATAATCCCACCCCAAATTTACGTTATTGGTTGAGTCAGTGTTGCTGTGCTGCTTGTGATGTTTTGATAGTGGCACTATTTGGGGAAATGGACCCACATTAACTTATTAATTTACATTAAATATTAAATTACAATAAATTAAAATGTATATAATAAAAATAATAATGTTGATTGATATATAAAATATATATAATCTATGTATACATACAAATATAATCATACTATAGAATCGTTTAAGTTGTCCTCAGTGAAACTTAAAAATATTTTATTAATATTATTTATTTTATAATTTTATTAATTAATTATTATCTTTTCCACTTTCATTTTTATTTTAGTTAAAATTTGAGTAATTTAGTTGTGTGTTAGACATTGTTTTTGTTGTTGTTTTTTTGTCTATGCAGTTTTTACAATTTTTTTATTTCATTTCTAGTTTTAGTTCTTTTAGTACATCAAGTTAAACTAAATGAAAATGAGAAATGTTTCCTTGGCAACTAGACAAAATAAATTTAGTAAGTTCAATAAATTAAAAAAAGGCACAATGTGTAAGATTTTTTGGATTAAAATATCAAAAAACCATGGACCATGTCCTGCGTTACCCTCTATTTCTGGTTTTATTTTGTAGAAACCATGGAAACACCAAAGACTTTTTAATATATTACATATATTGTTTTATTAGACAATTGAGCAACTGTTTGGATTCGTTCATTGACAGAAAATGAACCATTGTTATATAGCTCAACACAGCAAGTCTTATTGTTTAAGTCTCGCTTTCCACGAGTACCATGTTTTACAACTAATATTGGTCTAGCTTACTGCAGTGTGCAACAAGTGTCTTATAGTAGCATCGAGCGAACACACAGAGTAGCATTATAACAACTTTCAACACACAAATGTAACTAATATGATAAAACAGCGCTGTGTTACCCCACATATGCATGACCGGAGGAAGCGCAAGCGCTCGTCTGCGGCATAATAAAAGCTCCACTGCTCTCAAGATATGCGTCGCGCTCGTCTCTCATTAGCAGTCTCTCCAGCGGCCTTGTTTTGCTCCAACAGCTTTCAGCCACACCCTGCTTCATACTACTGTAATGTTAATAACTCTTTAATACATTAGCTCATGCATGAATATGATTTCTGCAGACTGTCCTCCCCTATAGGTCGTTTTTCAAGCACCTTATTATGACCTATATTTATGTTTTAAAGTCATGTGCCCTCTAGCTGGTGTAAAAAATAATTACAGTGTTGTTTTACGTCTGTCGTCATGACGTATGACCGTCGTTACCAATCAAAATGCGTGTTCATTTAAATGCAATGTGTGGACTTTTTACACCATTTGTCCTATTTCCATTTAGCAAAACTAATTTTTTTATGAACGACTACACCCACCCCAAGCCTAAACCTACCCTTAGTGATTTATAGTGCATATACACTTTATGAGCACATGCATTCCCTCGAACCCACGATCGCACGGTCACATGATTGCATATTGTTATATATTGCAATGCTCTGCCAACTGAGCTACGCAAAACCCTGAAATATGACGCAGATAAAAGGGAACAATGCATTAAAATGAAAGTGTCCTGTTGTCGATAGGGGCGCAACTTTAGTAAACGCTCCTAGGGGTCGTATTTCAGGGAAGTGACAAACGACCTATATAGGCGTATTGGTTGGAGAACATGTTGGATTTCTGCCAAAGTCTCGTTGGATTCCTTTCCACCGATTGTAGACGTGAAGATAACACCTCCCATGATTCCACGAAATCAAAGCGTCATCAAGTTACACTTTGTTTTGAATAAGCGACCTCTAGCGGCGAAAATTACATATTGTGCCTTTAAAGTTTATTTTATGTAGCAAAAATGTAATGTGATTTAAATTGATTTAATGACTCTGTTTGTGATTTGATCTTTGCGTTTGTGTTTGTATGGACAGGTATTACCTGTGTCTGCAGCTGAGGGAGGACATACTGTCAGGTCGTTTGCCCTGCTCGTTTGTCACTCATGCTCTGCTGGGCTCATACGCCGTTCAGGCTGAGCTGGGAGACTATGACCCAGAGGAACACGGGCCAGACTACATCAGCGAGTTCCGCTTCGCCCCCAATCAGACCCGTGAGCTGGAGGAGAGGGTGATGGAGCTGCACCGCACCTACAGGTGAGAAGAGAGCTGTAATCACCAGGGCTGTCAATTAATTAAGAATTTTAGTCATATTAATTACATTATATGCTGATTAATTAATTGGATTAATCACATTTATCAGTGTTTGCTGAGCAAGTCCCCCAAATTAAGATAACCTAAAGACATTAAATTACATTATCATGGTAAACGATTAAAGCATTGAATAGACTTTAGAACCATAATAAATTAATATATTGTTTTATATCCTGACCCAGTGCACAACAGGCCATTGTTGTCAGTTTGTCCAAAATAGGTCTGGACACACACACACACACACACACACACATATATATATATATAATATATATATATAATAATATATATACACATATTATGTAAACAAACTTTTATATTAGATGTGATTTATCATGATCAATCGATTTGACAGCACTCAAATATACACTAAATAATAAATTACACTAAATTAACAGATTAATTGACAGCATAAGCAATTAAATAGCATATGTTTTTATACTGTTTCTTTAATGAACTGTGTCCAGGGGCATGAGTCCTGCTGAGGCCGAGATCAACTTCCTGGAGAACGCCAAGAAACTCTCCATGTATGGTGTAGATCTCCATCATGCTAAGGTATGATGCTGTGATTTATAGAAGTGTCTGTGTTGTACATGGTACATTATAACTGTATATTTGGTGCATAGGTGATTCTAGTTCCCACAATGAGAAAAGAAAGTGATTTACCAGCCTAACATATTAAACACACACTGGGCCAGAAATTGCAATTGTATTGGTTCTATTACCAAGTGACAAATGAATTTGCATCAAAATACTTTGAATTTTGATTGGAAACACGCCCTTTGCAAGTTGGAAGAAATTGATGTCAAAAAGTGTTTTTGGTTAGTGTTTTCTCCTGCATTTTGAAAGTAGATATCCTATTTATTTTGGAATCCCAACTCTGCATGATGATTATATGGTTATTTGTATTTTATTATTTGGATTTAACAATGCTTTCCCCTGCGGTCCACGACCCTATTAGAACGGACCTGTGATCCAATTTTGCAATTTTACAGGCTCAGACCTCATAGGATGAAATCCTATTGACAGTCTGAAACTGAAATGTGACAGAAAACCTAAGCATCTAGATTTGTTTTTGTGTGTTCATGTGTTTTAAAGGACTCTGAAGGCATTGACATCATGCTAGGAGTGTGTGCCAGTGGCCTCTTGATCTATAGAGACCGGCTGCGTATCAACCGATTCGCCTGGCCCAAGATCCTCAAAATATCCTACAAGAGAAGCAACTTCTACATCAAAATCCGACCTGGAGAGGTAGAGAAAAAGGTCTTTTGAGATTTTCCAGGTTTTCGCTTGTAGATGCATGTTCAAACATTAGCTAGATGAGGATGCCGTACTGAGACTAATGCTGTGGGTGAGAAAATGGGTGGATAATCTGCATGATGTGGTTTTATTAGAAAAGAATAGGACGTTTTTCGAGTATTTGAAATCACTATTCAGGCTTTCAAATTACCCAGTGCTCTGAAGATTGATGTGGGTGTTCTTCCACCGCTGCGCACAAAAGAAATAAAATATTTTCTTAGGCGCATTTCTAATTACGGCACTTAAAAAATGCCTTTAATTATGTCTCAACAAACACTACTTATATTGTTTGAGATTCTGCTCTTTAGTGTTTGCTAGCTTGCTGAGTGTGGAAAGGATGAGGGTTTTAAAACATTAGGCTGAGCTGTGAAAAATTTTTGCCTAGTGGGCACAGAGACAGAGAGAGAAGCAGAAAATGAGTAGAGATGGGGTTAGGAGAGAATTCAATCCGGAGAGAGGGAAGAAAGAAGGCAAAATAAGTTGCAGAGGCCTTTATTAACTGTTAAGGATTCGGCAGTGTGCATTTACGGGGTTATTTTCTTTGATTTCCCTCTCACGATGGGATTCTGTCTAGCATAAAAGCATGGCATTTCTTTGACTCTGTCCATTATGTGCGAGGGTCAGATGTGAATGCTCGACAATATTTCAAGGCCTTTATTCAAGATGCTTCACTGTTCAGCATCTTATCAGCATAACAGGCTCCATTCTGTGGACCTTGAGCTTTAAGATATTACTATTTACTCTCATTCCTATGCAGTTTCTCTGCAGCATTCTTTAGAAATTCTGGTTACGTACTGTTTTGATAAATAAAGGCATGCAGAATTGTGCCCTGTCGGTTGATTTGAGCTTTAGCAGCAGACAGATTTTACACCTCGTCAAATCTTCTGTCAAGTAACACGTTACCATTCTGCTTTCCCTTCACACACCCCCCACTTCCTCCCCATCACATGCCCACACTCCCCTGCACCCCCAGTACGAGCAGTTTGAGAGCACCATTGGCTTCAAGCTGCCCAACCACCGTGCCTCTAAGCGCTTGTGGAAGGTCTGCATTGAACATCACACATTTTTCAGGTAGGCGCTCACTGTCATATAACCATTGCCACAACACTGGGCACAGTCTTTTTTCTTTTTCTTTTTTTAATGTGAGAATCAGATGTTGGGTCTTGTTTTGTTTCTTTGTACCTTCATTGACAGAGTTGGAGTCTCCACTTAAACATGACTTACCTGACTTAACTTAATTCCCTAGCTAGCGTCAGGCCGGACACCGTTCACTACACGCCTCCATGTATATCAATCAGTGGCCAAGGCCTTGGCATCCATGAGGGTGATGCATTGGTTTCTTAGGTCGTCGCCGATTAGCTTCAGCCAGGTCTTCTTCAGCGCGGCACGATGAGATTTCCAGTTGGAGCAACAGTCGGTCGTCACTCATCCGACAGACATGTCCAAACCACTGCAGACAGCATTTCTGGATGGCCTCTTCAATTGTACACTGGTCGCCACACTCTTTTTGGATCCATTCTTTCCGAAGTCGGTCACACCAGGAGGCATTGCATTTGAAAGACCTTGAGCTTGTTTAGTTCCGACTTAAGAACAAACCAGGTTTCTGATCCATATAAAACGATAGGAATGATCAGAGTTAAATAGAGTCGTATCTTAGTCGCAGTAGTGATGTTGGCCTTCTTACACAAACAGCGAGGCAAACTGCACTGTTGCCTGGCCAATTCGGCTAAGAACTTCAGCGGTCGAGGCGATCTTCTTTTCTTGGACCTGTGATCCTAGATACTTGAAGTCTTGTACTTGTTCTTCAAGTATCTAAGAAAATAAGTTTTTAATTAAGAACTTAAAGGGTTAGTTCACCCAAAAAATGAAAATTATGTCATTAATGACTCCAAACCCGTAAGACCTTCATTCATCTCTTCAGAACACAGTTTAAGATATTTTAGATTTAGTCCGAGAGCTTTCTGTCCCTCCATTGAAAATGTATGTACGGTAGACTGTCCATGTCCAGAAAGGTAATAAAAACATCATCAAAGTAGTCCATGTGACATCAGTGGGTTAGTTAGGAGTTTTTGAAGCATCAAAAATACATTTTGGTCCAAAAATAACAAAAACTACGACTTTATTCAGCATTGTCTTCTCTTAAGGAATCCTTTCCATTGAATTGATTCCATTGAATTGATTCCATTGAATCCTTTCATCTGTCGGCGTTGGTAATGCACTTTTACGTCGCCGTGGTTGTTTTTGGCGATTAGGACATCCGCGACATTTTGAAGCATCAAAAATACATTTTGGTCCAAAAATAAAAACTACAACTTTATTCAGCATTGCATTCTCTTCCGGGTCTGTTGTCAATCCGCGTTCACGACTCCGCTTCTTCTTCTTCTTTCGTTTTAGGGCGGTTGGCATCCAGCTTATTGGTGCATTACCGCCCCCTTCTGCTCCGGACAGTGACGCTGATGATGTGTTATCTGGTGCGCCCGAGCTTCATTTACAGTCTGAGGGAGACGCATGGTGTAATCAAGCTATTCTACATTGTTTGTATTTTGGTATTGCTATATTTTTTAAAATGGTGCGTAGGTGTGCATGTCGCGGATGTCCTAATCGCGTCACTGTCCGGAGCAGAAGGGGGGGCGGTAATGCACCAATAAGCTGGATGCCAACCGCCGTAAAACAGGAAAGAAGAAGAAGAAGCCGCAGTGTCACTGCGGAGTGAAAGCGGATATACAACAGACCTGGAAGAGAAGACAATGCTGAATAAAGTCGTAGTTTTTGTTATTTTTGGACCAAAATGTATTTTCGATGCTTCAAAAACTTCTAACTAACCCACTGATGTCACATGGACTACTTTGATGATGTTTTTATTACCTTTCTGGACATGGACAGTATACCGTACAAACATTTTCAATGGAGGGACAGAAAGCTCTCGGACTAAATCTAAAATATCTTAAACTGTGTTTGAAGATGAACGGAGGTCTTACGGGTTTGGAACGACATGAGGGTGAGTCATTAATGACATAATTTTCATTTTTGGGTGATCTAACCCTTTAATTCTTAGACCAAGTCTGGATCTAGGGATGTATTGGTCTTGTAGTGTCTGGTCTTGACTCCAACTCTCTACAAGTCTTGTACTTGTTCTTCAAGTATCTAGGATCATTGGTCCAAGAAAAGAAGACTGCTGAAGTCCGCCATGCTGGTCCACATACCCGGGGGCTCGGGTATGTTAGGCCCTGAGCAAGGAGGAGGGTGGTCACTCTGCCGAGGTGACAAGAACTGGGTAACCGGGGAAACTAGGCAAGAAACCAAAGGACTTAAACATGACATTGGCCTATAGGCCATGACACAACAAACTGACATCAAAGAACTCATGGTGACGAAAGCCGACTGTGTTGTCACCTTGCGACGCATTCATCTGGGTCAAAAATGTTGGGGTTAAACATACCGCAAAAACTACAGTCAACTAGCATGTACTTTTTTATCTCACAATTCTTTTTTTCTCGCAACTGCGAGTTTACATCTCGCAATTCTGATTTCTTTTCACAGAATTGTGAAACTCGTAATTGCAAGATATAAAGTCCAATTCTGAGGAAAAAAGACTGACTTTTTGCATGTTATAAAGTCAGATTGCGAGATATAAACGTGCAAATGTGAGAAAAAAATAACGCAAAAATAAAAAATAACACGCAATTGCGACTTTATGATTTTATAATTCACAATTGCGACTTTATCTCGCAATTCGTACTTTATAACTCACAATTGTGTTTATAGAGAAAAAAGTCAGCATTGTGAGATGTAAACTTGCAGTTGCGAGAAAAAAACGTCAGAATTGTGAAATAAAAAGTCGCAATTACCTTTTTTTATTTTTTATTCAGTGGTGGAAACAAGCTTCCATACGTATATTGTGCACCTGCTTGAGAGAAAATAATTGCCTATACCAGCAGGGGTCTCTGTAGTCTTTATTCATCATTCAAAAAGAGAAACTGAAACTAGGACTGTAGATATACATAAGCTCTTACTTACCATTCTGAAAATGAATCATGTTGATCACTTGATTCCAGACAGCCATGTCATTATGAATTTTTTTGTGTATCAGAATGCTCAGAGAAAATGATGTAAAAAGGAAAGATTATAACTATCATTTTTCTTCTCATGCACTGGTTAACAATAAAGTTGAGCAGCCAATCAGAGTTCCTTCTTCTTCACTGACAGTGCAGATGCCGTCTGATTCAACATGTGGGGTTCGAATTGTGCCGATGTTGTGGAGCACAAAAAAGCCTCATTACCTGACTCCCTGAAACCTAAGGTTTTGTTCTGGATCTAGGGCTTGGTTAATGGTCTCAGATAAGACCACAGTCTTTTCCCGTTTTTTAATAAATTTTCTTGTTTAATTATAATTTTTAGTTAATTTCCGTTTCAGTTTTAATGTGGACTTTTTTTTTCTTTGTTTCTTTTTAATGTAAAATGGTTGACACTAAATGAAGAAAATAAGTTTTTAATTAAGAACTTAATTCTTATACCAAGTCTGGATCTAGGGATGGTATTGGTCTTGTAGCGTCTGGTCTTGACTCCAACTCTGTTCATTGATGGCACTGGGCTTAATAGACACACAATGTTTAATCCACTCTCATTCTGTCATGTTACATTTGTTTTCTTCTGACATTGTTTCTGGTATTTTCTCTTATAGGTTGGTCTCTCCTGAGCCTCCCCCTAAAGGTTTTCTTGTGATTGGCTCGAAGTTCCGCTACAGTGGGCGGACCCAAGCCCAGACTCGCCAGGCCAGTGCTTTGATTGACAGGCCAGCTCCTCAGTTTGAACGATCAATTAGTAGGAGGTACCTGCTGTCCCGCAGCATAGATGGAGGTAAGTATTTCTCTGATACCATGATCATTACAAGATGCATGAATTGCCTAAATCGTACTTGAATTTGCACCTCTCTACTAGTATTGACCTTTCATTTAACCTACAAATGGTTTACCCACCATTCACATTCTCCTGCTAAAAACAATAATGCTTGTGAAGTGAATCTGTTTTTTGAAAGGAATGCTGTGGGGACACCATTAGTTAAAAAAAACATCTTAAATTGCAGTTTTAAGATTTGATACAGACTTTTCATTACAAATTAAATATTAAAAATAACAGTTGGAGTGAAGCACTCAATTGAAAAACAAACATTAATTGCAGAAAACATCTTAAAGGGGTCATGAACTGCATTTTTTAAATTTTTATTTTATAATGTTCTCTTAGGTCCACTTATAATGTTATCAAGATTTTTACATCAAAAAGCATGTTAATTTTTGACCATCTCTTTCGAACACTCCATTTTGATGGGTGTGTCACATTCAAAACATAGAAGTAAACACCCATTGCTATGATTGAGTAACAGCTTTGCATTAACATAATTTTGAATGTCCGTGCCATTACATGTGTGAAATTGTTTTGAAATCTTCTGATGTTGAAAAATATCTTGTTACATAGTTGAAATATTTGCTTTATAACATATGCTTTATACTGTAAGTCTTCGCCGTGGCAAATAACAATCTGTAAACGACAAAGCAATAGTGACACATGGTAAAAACACTGTTACTCACACTTGTGTGTTGCGACGATTATTGTTGAATCCAATGCAGTTGACATAATCTTTTATTTTCAAGCGAACTGTCTTTAAAAACGAGTATGCAGTAAAATGAAGCGAACAAACGAACAGTGTCTTACTGATGTGGTCTGACTGGGACTCATAAGAATAAAGTTCATCCATGCTTTCTTGATGTTAGGATCACAAGAATGGCAATACAAAGGCTGTGTTTTTCTACAGCTTGCCTCCTCAAAATCTCTTGTAACCCTTAGAGAAATCCCTATTGTTTTGTGACTGGAATAATCCTGTGTTTGTGCCTGTCTCATATTAACCAAAGTCCCTTTAAGACAAGTCATTTCACTCAGCGGCCATCTTTGAAACGCCTCTCGGGCATCCTGGGCATCATGCAATCTCTTTGAATGGGGAAACATCAAATTCTCCAAAACTGTTCGCCAACCTTACGATTAAATTTCATATTTGAAATCACCAATGAAATCAAACAACAACCGGCTCATAGATTTAGTTTCTAAATGCTCGAATCATGACAAAAAACTGTATTTTTCAGGCTGGATCAAGCTAATGCGCATGCGCAGACCTAAATGCGCGTCTCTTCGGAGGCGTGCGTCTGACTGTTTCTATAGAAACCGGTGATTCTAACGGCCGCTGAAGTGACGCGATGACTTTACCAGTCGGCGATTGGCTCTTATTTAGAAGGCGGGACTTATTCCACCATATTGCGCGTTACACTTTCTCCCATTCAAAACAATACGAGTGACACGTCTTGTCTTATTCTATAGTCTTTGATATTAACTACTTCATGATGTGCGTGAATCGGTGGGAGGAGCTAAAGAGGCAGTGATGTAGAAGTAGGCGCACTATGACATAATGATGCAATAACTATGATGTAATAATGTGACAAAATCCGAAATTAGTCATTTTCTGAGAGATAGATGATCTAGTAGTGCCTCCACATCTAGTCCTTCAATGGAAGGATGAACATGTAAAAGAAAAAGGTTGAAAAAACTTTATTTCTAGTTTTAATGTAGATTTGTCCTAAATTCTTAAAGGGTTAGTTCACCCAAAAATGAAAATTCTGTCATTAATTACTCACTCTCATGCCGTTCCACACCCGTAAGACCTCCATTCATCTTCAGAACACAAATTAAGATATTTTTCATAAAATCCGATGGCTCAGTGAAGCCTGCATTGCCAGGATAATTAACACTTTGCCAAGATAATTAACACTTTCGATGCCCAGAAAGGTACTAAAGACATATTTAAAACAGTTCATGTGACTACAGTGGTTCAATCTTAATGTTATGAAGTGACGATAATACTTTTTGTGCACCAAAAAAAAACAAAATAACGACTTTATTCAACAATATCTAGTGATGGGTGATTTCAAAACACTGCTTCATGAAGCTTCGAAGCTTTACGAATCTTTTGTTTCGCATCAGTGGTTCAGAGCGCGTATCAAACTGACAAAGTCATGTGATTTCAGTAAACAAGGCTTCATTATGTGATAAGTGTTTCGAAATTTCAATGGTTCACCACTGTAGGGCCTGACTTTGGCAGTTTGAAACATGCTCCGAACCACTGATTTGAAACAAAAGATTCGTGAAGCTTCATGAAGCAATGTTTTGAAATGTTACTAGATATTGAAATGTTACATCACTAGATATTGTTGAATAAAGTCGTTATTTAGTTTTTTTGGTGCACAAAAAGTATTCTCGTCGCTTCATAACAACAGTTTTAAATACGTCTTTAGTAGCTTTCTGGGCACTGAAAGTGTTAATTATCTTGCTGTCAATGCAGGCCTCACTGAGCCATCGGATTTTATGAAAAATATCTTAATTTGTGTTCTGAAGATGAATGAAGGTCTTACAGGTGTGGAACGGCATGAGGGTGAGGAATAAATGACAGAATTTTCATTTTTGGGTGAACTAACCCTTTAACATGAGGTCACATTTACCGTTGCTCTGCAGAATTTCCAGTTATATCACTAGGAAATGGCATGATCTGACAATCCGCATGCAGATATTGCTCATGCTCAAGTTTGTCACACAAATCGACCCCGTTGATTAACAGAAAGCTGCCTGGTTTGAAACTAACTTCTGTGTGACTTTGTTGTGATCACATCTTTTTGGATCCCACTGTATATTTGTCAGATCATCTACTTGAGACTTGATTTGAAGGGGGTGATGGAGGAATAGGCTTCTACAAGTGAGATCTACCTCAACTTGGGTTTCTTACCCTACATGCTTTGTTTCTTTGCATCTCTTTCAGAGTCTGCTTTAGGAGACACTATGGACAGACTCTCCCAGCACACCTCTTGCGAGCCTGTGCATAGTCTTCCCAGAGATGAGCTGGACCAGGACTACCTGGAGCCCAGTCTGGATCAGGACTTGGACCAAGATCATGAACAAGAAGTAGATCAGCAACTAGAGAGTGACTCCACTCCCTCTAAGACTATGGAGCTCAAGGTTCTGTGCACACAACCGTATTTAGTGTCAGCTTCTTCATTTAGTTGTGTTTTTCTCTTTTCTAATAAGTTATACAAGTTTTCTTTGAGAAAGAAGCAGTTTTAAGTTCATACTGTCTTTGCGTTCTGGGTGGCAATATGCATATATTCTTCCTAGCAGATTCAAACAACTAGTTTCAAGAATTCCAATCACATTATTTTTAACTAACACTCCCCTTTGCTGTCACTTCTAACTAAAAGCCTTCCACTCCAAGGCCCTGTTTCCATCTGGTATTAAGATGCGTTTTGGTCGATCGGATCACAAGTGGACGGTGCTAAATACAGGTGTAAATGGGGTGTAAAACGTTTTGAGCTTGTCCACTTTCGACCACTTCCAGAGGTAGCCGAAAACGCATTAGACCGGATTGCTTTCGTAGTGGAAACGCTCATGTGGTCGAATGCGTTCGAACAGCCACTAAAGACCGCCTACTCTCCGCCTACTGACCTAACGCTTAAACATCATGGGAAGCGCGCTAGCCAGATGGGATATAAACTTTGTCAGCTGAAGACCCAAGTTTGTTACCAAGCACAATATTCTCTCATCATTTCTGATTTCTAACACACACTAACAGCGTTCGGCTTGGTCTCGTGGCTTTCAGAGCAGAAATGAAATGCTGATGCTCTCTGTATATTTTTTCTGTCATCTCTGGACACATTAATATGTGATTTGCGCAAGCTTATTTTGTCAATTAGATCGAAAGATCTGAGAAAAAAAAAAAAAGGCATACATTTACCTGCCCATAGACCGAGAAATCAGGACAAAAGTGGTTGAAAGTGGACAAAAGACAGAGGTGTCAAAGTGAATGTGTCTCCCTTGTCCATTTGTGATTCGACCGACCAAAACGCATCTTAACACCAGGTGGAAACAGGGCCCAAAACCTTTTTCTACCTATGGCTTTCTTCTCTGCCCCTGACTTAATCTTAAATATATTTCTATGCTGCCTATTTTGTTAACAATTCTTTTGAATTTAACCTCTTATCAACCTCTCTACAAATCTGCCTGTACACTCACCTTCTTCTCCCTATTTGCTAATTTCCTCAGTCTAATTCAGATTCTGCACTGTTCTCCCTGCTTCTAACCCTTCACTGCTGTCCTCTAACTATCGCTTCTCTCTTCATCTTCTCGCGGACAGAGGGAGGAGGCAGGCTCTCCTGTAGACTCTAAGACGGAGGTATTTTTAGCGTGATTTATCTATCTGTGTGTCTAATTGTCTGTCTGTCATTGTCTCAATTGCACTCTAAATCTGCATACACACTGCTAGCATGGCTTTAGATGGCCTCGAAAAAATAGCAACATGATTGCTATGTTGTTAGCCACAAGGCAGACCATGTAGTTTTCCAGCCTTCATGGCTTTTCTTGATAACCAGATGAGACCACTGTTCATAGGTGGATCATCTTGGTATAATGGTTATTTTTCAACTGCTTAAAGGAGAACTGAGGTGGATAATGCACTTTGATTGTCGTTGTTCTTTTTTCCCGCTTAA
Organism: Culter alburnus; assembly: GCA_028476615.1. Taxonomy (NCBI): domain Eukaryota; kingdom Metazoa; phylum Chordata; class Actinopteri; order Cypriniformes; family Xenocyprididae; genus Culter; species Culter alburnus. The sequence goes on from JAOTNS010003909.1 coordinate 400,005, forward strand.
AGTCAATGTGAAATCACTGCTGATTGTGTGTTATCTTAATGCACATTCCTGGTATTACTGCGTGCACATTATTCCAAAAAATCTTTGTAATCTTGTCAAATTTAAATAACGTCACCTGCCTGAAATTACTTTCCTTTTGTCACCAGTTCTAGCAGAAAAAACAATGGTAACTGATCACCAAATAGCAATTTAGGCATTTGTACAAATGCAGCCTTTCTAAAATCTTACTAATATTTAAAGGATTAGTTCACTTTCAAATGAAAATTAGCCCAAGCTTTACTCACCCTCAAGCCATCCTAGGTGTATATGACTTTCTTCTTTCTGATGAACATAATCGAAAGAAATTTTAATAAATATCCCGACGCATCTGAGCTTTATAATGGCGGTGAATGGGATCAGTGAGTATGAGCTGAAGAAAAAGCTTCCATCCACATCCGTCCATCATAAACGTACTCCACACGGCTCCGGGGGTTAATAAAGGCCTTCTGAAGCGAAGCGTTTGTATAAAAAAATATCCATATTCAAATTACGGAAAAAAACGGAACTGTCGCCGCGTTAGTTCCGTAAGTTGAATAGGGAAGGCGTAGGACATACAGCGTAAGCATTTTGAAGAATATGAAAGGCGGTCTGGCGGAAGCACTTGCAAGGCGATCATTTGTGTTTATAAAGCATATACATTTAGATAAGACCCTTATTCCTTATCTGGTATCGTTTAAAGCCCTTTGAAGCTGCACTGAAACTGTCATTTTGACCTTCAGCCGTTTGGGGTCTGTTGAAGTCCACTATAAGGAGAATAATCCTGGAATGTTTTCATCAAAAACCTTAATTTCTTTTTGACTGAAGAAAGAAAGACATGGACATCTTGGATGACATGGGGGTGAGTAAATTACCAGGAAATTTTAATTTGAAAGTGAACTAATCCTTTAATGCAACAATTTAATGCCAATTAACATTAATATAATGGCAAATAAGAGGTCCAAAACTAACCACATGCAATGTAGGGCTACAGTATATAAAACTGTTTGTGTTTTAGAATGGCCCGCTTTTCATTTTGCATGAAAACTTTTCTGTGCACACATGTGCAAATTGTACAAAATTATTAGAGAATGAGTCCCATTTTCCCCATCTGTTTTCATTAATCAGAATATCACAGTACACTCTTTTTTTTAAGTAAGGAGGAGCTCAGGGACATTCTCCAGAAACAGAGCTTACGTTTTGCCATACTGCTAGATTAGTCTAGTCTTAGCAAGTTGACTTAGACTATTTGCAGAACAGTTCATGTATTGATTTGTTCTGGAGAGGTTTTGTAGAGATTAGGGATGTCATTGGTGTATCGCTTATCCATGCTCACAGATAATTTCCAGTACATACCAGTCTGCACCTCATATGTATGAATAATGCAAAGAAAGATCAGGAGATTTGTGTCACTGAACTGGATGCCATTGTTGCTCAATAGATGTGTGACTAAGAAAATTCTCTGACACTGTATCCGAGGCAGTGGCACAACCTCTTCACTCTCTGTACTTCCATGGCTAACATCAACGTCTGTATGAGAGTTCCTCTCTCTGTTTGGCTGCCTGCTTTATGAATTCAACCATGCTCTGCCTCTCTGTCTCCACTACCTCACTTTGCCTCTGCCTCCGTTCCTTGGCTTGCACCACCATACCCCTTCCCCAACCACCCCTTTATCCCAGTCGGACCAGGACTTGGCCCCCACGTCCTAAACAGGAGGTACTGTTTCTCATCGATCAACTGCCTGAGCATTCACTCTCTGTGTTGTAGTTTTTCTTTCTGTAATTGTCTTCTAGTGGAAATGACAGAAAACTGAGCCAAGGTGGCACTTCATCTGACATCTGTTATCTACACCAGCATGTTTCATGTTTTATGTGCTGCTTTGTTGTCTTAAATGTTGAAGAAAAGATGTAGTGATTATTTTTTTGACATAAAGAAGAGGGCCAAACTATTACGACAGGCGTTCAATTTGTCATTCTGCTGGCATCACAATATTTACTATGCACAGAATTTTAGGGCAGGGGTCTCCAACCCTACTCCTGGAGAGTTACTTTACTGCAGACTTCAGTTCCAACCCTGCTCCAACACACTTGTCTGTAATTATTAAGTAGACCTGATTAACTGGTTGAGGCGTGTTTGATTAGGGTTGGAGCTGAACTCTGCAGAATGGTAGCTCTCAAGGAGCATGGTTGGAGAACCCTGTTTTAGAGTGTTAGAGTAAAATGTTTTGACTTCCCTTGAAAAACAGGAAAATCTAAAGTGATTGAATGGATACCTTTATTCATACTTCATGCACTTCAGTGGCATTTCATATAGGTTTATTAGAGTTTTATATTATTTCAACATGCATTTCAAAGTGGGAAGCTATTCATTTGTTTTAAGAACAGAACTACACTTAAGATTCTCATGCCTGATGTTTGCATTTGTGTTTTTACTGTACGTACTTACCTCTGTTAGATAAACATTTTTTTAAACAGCTGTGCAGGTCTCCAGAAAAACCTTCACTTAAGTAATTGCTAGAGGTAAGTGGTTCAACCGATTGACCTGTTTGTTTTATAGCAGTTCCTGGATAAACCAGAGGACGTGTTGCAAAAACATCAAGCCAGCATCAATGAGCTGAAAAGAGCGCTGAGAGAGCCCAACAGCAAACTGGTCCACAGAGAGAAACGTCTCTCTGGAGCTTCATCCGGTAGCACTCCGGAGAAAAAATCTGTGAGTAATTGGAACCTGCAAAGGGATTGTATTGTGTGGCGACTTTTTAAAAAGCAAGATGCTAAAAAAAAAAATAGTGTTATTTTGATCTAATACTGCTGTAACGTTCCTGATGAGGATTATTCAGATTTATGTCAGTACCGGTCTTAGATTTAGTGCCAAATGCTTGATTTGTTATTCATGCACTCTTTTTTATGTGACTAATCTCTCTTTAAGTGGATGCTGTTGAACCATTTCATGTCATGCCTCTGGTCAAGAGCTAGCAGCAATTTTGAACTTTAATAGAATCTGGCTGGAGTGGTTTATTTGAACACAGCATGAATTCATTTTCTTTAATTAGTTGTTATAAAGACAATGATATTGCTTGATAATAAAAGCAAATGGCATTTTAAGTACTTGTGTACATAAATGTCTCCCTTTTGTTTAACTTCAAAACATCCATCCAACATTTTACATTAAGTTTGATAACATGAATTTTACCTCCTCAGATCAAAAATTGTTGTCTTGTCTTATCTTGCGTCATAAATTTTTGTCAGATTCATATTGCAAAGATACAAGTAATGCGCTATACAAGTAACAGTAGAGGGAGTGTTGGCACTGACAGGCCATTGAAACTGTTCACTCTATTGATATATAGGCCTCAGAGGAGTCCCTATTGATTGAGAAGCAAGATGGTTGTCAAAGAGACCTGCCCCTCAGTAAAAAAGACGAAAAGAGCAGGAGTCCTAGAGTAGCTTCATTAGCCACTGGATTCAACAGAGAGACAGAAGACACAATGAAAGAAAAAGCCATCACCACACACAGTGAAATGAGAGAAAAACAAAATGTAGTAAAAAGGACCTTAACAGAAACCATCCTATCACCAGAGAAGCCCCTGAGAAATCGTGCTAAAAGCCCTGCTTTAAGGTACAACCATTTCCAGGCAGCCGGTTCTTTGGAGGAGAAAGCATATGATAATGGGCACCCGCAGGACAGATCTTTGTCAGAGAATGTCATTCATACAAATGGATGCGAAGAATATGCAACAGAGAGACTCTGGGGCGATAAAAAGTACATAACCTATAGAGAAGATGAGACCATGAATCAAGACTTAGCAAGGCATGTAGAGAGAAGCTTTGGAGAGGCTTCTCCCAATGCAGCCATTGACAAATATATGAGAGATCGATATAATGAAAGCCGATGGGAGAGACAATCCTGTGAAAAAGAATCTGAGAACACCAGAGCTACCTTACAGAAGCAAACATCTAAACCAGATCCTAAAGGTAAAGGCTCAACAGTCCAGAGACATGATTCTACTGCAAGCGACACATCACAGTCTGAGGTGAAACGAATTGTTCCACTGAAGCCCGAGAGGTCGAAGAAGTTGAAAGGCAGTAAAGGAGCCAAGCTGCAGGGACAACCAAGTGAGAAGAGCATTTCAGGATCATTTGATGAAAGTGAAGGGACCAAGTCTAAAGAAGAGCAAGTTGGGTTCGATAATGCCCTGGATGGCTTCTTTCAGCCCGGACATTCCGCCGCTTTAGAAAGCACTGGAACTTTTTCCAAGCAAGACTGGATGAGTAATTGTCACAATAGGGAAGTCAGAGAATATAGCCGACAGTCTGTCCAAGACAGGCCCCAATTAAGAGATCTCAAGAACAGCGCAGACCACAGACTTAGTATCGAACAAGATCAGTTTCTTTTTGAAGATCCATTGTTTATGTTTGACTTTCCCACCAATTCAGCATTTCCAGCCTTTGACCAGATCCCCCCTTTATACCCACCTGTAAAATCCCAGAGGGCAAGAGATACACGTACCAAACCAATCACCAAAAGCGATTCTGGCAACAGTCTTCACAAGTGCTCCACCATGGAATCTTCCAAGAGGAAACCAGTGGTAACAACTGCTTGATAATCTGCTTGTCACTCACAGGAACTAAAGCATCGCATGAAACGGCACATCCATATCTATAGTTTTGCATTACGCACATGCCGGTAAAACATAAGAAACCTGTTTCTGAGGAGAGATGAGTAGAATAGTCAGTTTTTTTTGTCTAATCTTGCTATTGGCTGATAGAAGTATGAGATACTATAAGCGCTGTCTGATTGGATGAGGATGTGCCACTTTCTTTTCCTCTCCTTCCTCTGCACAGCTCAACATCTGCTTGCGCATTTGAGAAACACTTAGGATCTTCCACATAATCTCCATTGCTTAAGCTTCAGGCTTCCGTTCCACTAACTTTCCACCTGATGTGCGGTCTTTCCTTCCAACATTCTTTCTCTGGTTCCCTCTTACCAGGCATGTAGGGAATGGTTGTTGCAAGGAATCAAAGGCCTGTGCACCATACTGTTATGCTAAAGTGCCATTTTTGCAAACAAAAGGGCTTCTGCAAGACTTTCAAAAATGGCCATGGTACTGTTCATGAGAAGGGCTCTGAAAGTTGATTTAACAAGGAATGGTTTTAGAAGATAATATACCCAACTTCATTCTTAGGGATTTTGAATTTGTTCTTTGAGTTGGCTGTGAAAAAAAATTGGTCAATATATTTTGCAACAAACTGCAGGGAACCTTGAGGGCTTTTTTATTTTATGCAAAAGCCCACACTGCAGTTTTCATACACAACTGTTGTCAAAGCAGATGCTACGTTAAAACGGAAATAAATTAAATCAAGAAAAAGTGCTGATGAAATGGTGTTCTGGCAGTAGAAAGACTTTGGACAAGAAGTGCCTGAGTAATAACCAGGCAAAAGTGCTCTTTGAGTATCATGATGTCTAATATAGATATAATGTTCTGATTGATTAAAAGGCTCTTTAGTGGCACTTAGTGCAAAATTGCACCCAGCTGCCATAATATATTTTAACTTTCAATTGTTGTGGTGCAATGTGCTGTACGCTCGTTCACACTGTTAAGACTTCTCATTTTTATCTGTGTCAGTCAGTGTATCCGATCAGTTCTATAAATGTCTGGTTGTTGGTTCAGGGCCTAGTCTGGGCTCCTTCCCTGTTATCTCAAATTTCAGTGCACTAACTTTGCATTGCTCTTCCTATTATTTCATCTCACATTCCAGGAGCCCCTTCCCACTCCAGCAATTCATGCGGAGCCTCAGGAGGAAGCGCAGGTGCCTCATTTTTCCACTCATCCACTGCTACCTCCTTGCTAAAAATCTTTGGCTTTCACATTTTTGTATACATAAGCACTACAAACTTCTGTCTTTTGCTTTCATCATCACAGCATGATTGCATGATCCAAACCATCCTACACAACAGTTCTACACAACAGAAATGTCATTTAATGCATCCCACCACATGCATTGATTCATTGGCACTGTTTAGCAAGTCCTAGGCTTGCCGCACTTAGCATGAATTTAACATGAAGTCATAAAAAATGTCTATAAAAATGTCCTACGGAGGAATAATATATGAAATACAAATACAGATGTGCAGTATTCTACCCTAGGGTGAACATTTTCTATCAGCATATTATTGTCTCAGTTTTTCCTCAGAGACATGTAACACTTCTGACATTTCAGTTAGTCTTTTGAGTTACTAAACTAACCCCTGCATCCCTACTAGACTCTTTAACCATCAGTCACCACAATGTTGTCTCATTCTTGTCATGTGAAGAAGATGTAACATCCATTATGTTGCCTTGTTTTACCTGTCAGTCAACATTAGCTCTTGTAGCACAGCTGGTTCCTTGCACCAAGATCTCTTTTTGTGCTTCTTCAGAGAGAGCCCTGGGAGAGACGCTTGGGATCAGTATCGGAAGATGACCCTGACCCAGACACTCTGTACCTGAAGGAGACTCACCTGGGCATTGAGCGCAAATGCTCGAGTATCACTGTTAGCTCAACGTCTAGCCTGGAGGCTGAGGTGGACTTCACTGTGCTCATGGACTTCCAAACGGGTATTGAGGAATTTTCTAGAGGCATGACTGAGCTGGGGGAGAAAGACTTCTCACCTGAGTTTGGCCTCTCTGACCGTCCCACCCATCCAGCCTTTATACTGGGAGCAGATCCTATCTACCTTCCAGAGGAGAGACATGTAGAAGTTCAGAGGCCCGTAGAGAAACCAAAGCCCGTTGTAGAACAGAAGCCACCGGAGGAACGTAAACCGGAGGTAGACAAGCATCCTTTCTCTTTTAGCAAAGTGGCTGGCTCACCCAATCACTGGTCACTAGAGTAAATGTGTAAATGTGCTGATGAATGCAATCACGTCCCATTTTTTTTTTTTTTCTCGCGTTCTACAGGGCATCAAAGCAAAGCATGAAATTACATTGGAATTTGAGTTCATGATTGATGCTAATTCCATTCCATTTGATGCTGCCCTCCATAGTTCAGTCAGTCAGTTCAGGTTTGGTTTCTTTGATTTCAGAATTGTGTTATATTTTCCATTGCTTCTTATTCTTTTCTTTTGAACCATGACTCACCATATGCTGCAAAATTCATTTGATTGCCACTGTGTTTCTTAAACCTCATGATCACTCCCAGGTTTTGACTTGATCTGTTTCATTTCTTTCCCAAGCCTTTTGTACCTAAGAAAGCTCCACGGTCAGTGAAAGCAGCCCAAGCCCTGAGGAAAGACTCTACAGAACAAGCTAATGCCCAGTCGATGAGAAGGGAGAGCTCTGAATCGCCCCCAATCCATCCTCTAAGCAGAGAGAGCAGTGAAATCATTGCCTCCCAAGCTCTAAGGAAGACCGAGGTCAAGATCGAGACGCAGCCCAATGGCTCTGAGGTCACCACGACTATAATGGAGATTGCAGACCCGGTAAAGACCTTTTAGCTCATCATACATACTTTACTGGAGAAATGTCACTGTATGATAGGTTAGAGGAACATGCTGTGAAGACTGTGATTATGTCAATTATCATCAATTACATAAGTAAGTGTAATTACTTTCTATTATTACTTACCTGCACGGTGGTAGATCTCATCTGGATTGTAACTTCTCTGTTTGCTCTCTTAGGACCACGGTATTAGTGGTATGCGAGAGGCTGCATACTCTATGACAGAGAGAGTCTCTCCTGTAAGCATGTCCATTCTTTCATCTGGTGAACTTGAGTTTCCAAACCCTCTTCTGTTTCTGCTTCTGCTCTGTCCTTCTGTCTGTTGCTTTTATTTCCAACTTTAGTTCCAGAGTTTGCTTCAGATGTCCTGCCTTATTTGTGATGTATGAAAGTGCTACCTACAGTACAGTACCTTATTATAGTTTTCGTGCTTTGACAGGTGTTTATTTGATTATATTCTTGTACAGGTGAACTTGGGATCATTAGGTAGAGATGGCTCTCCTCTAATGGTTACTGAGAATGTAACATCAGCCACTACAACGCATGTTACAAAGGTATCTGAAACATGCTGTTAGCCTCTAGTTTAGAATAGGTCTTCTTGGAGGACTGAAAACGTGTCTTTTTGTTTTGTAGACAGTGAAAGGAGGCTACTCGGAGACAAGAATTGAAAAGAGGATTATCATTACTGGTGATGATGATGTCGATCAAGATCAGGTAGGTGCAGAAGGAACTAGGGCTGGGTATTTTTCAGTGCACTTTATCGATATATATATACTCTAGAAGGGTTAGTTCACTCAAAAATGTTGTCATCATTTACTCACACTCAGATTAGCCAAACCTATTCATAGTTATTAGTCCTGTTATTGTCGCGGAGCCCTTGAGGGCAAAACAGCCATGTAACTGCAGCACAATCCTGTCAATTTTCCATCTCAAAAACAAAAATATGTGAACAAGATGCAAGTTTTGGGCACTTGTGATCCATATACAGCACCTGCAGTGATTTCAATCACTAAAAACAGAGGGACGATTTTTTTAAAAAGCTAACGTGAAAAACACTAGGGTATGTATTGCACCAATAAGGATTAAAATAAGCAAAATTTAACACTAATCAAGGATTTGTTGATCTAGGTTTTATTTTAAATCGAGTTGTGTTGCACCCAATCAGAATCAAAATTTGAATTTACCTCGGCATAGTTGAATAACAAGAGTTCAGTACATGGAAATGACATACATTGAGTTTCAAACCCCATTGCTTCCTTCTTCTTACAGTATGTAAATCTCATTTGTTTAAAAGACTTCCGGAAAACACACATACATGATATTTTTAGTGATATTTGTAAATTGTCTTTCTAAATGTTTCATTAGCATGTTGCTAATGTACTGTTAAATGTGGTTAAAGTTACCATCGTTTCTTACTGTATTCACGGAGACAAGAGCCGTCGCTATTTTCATTTTTAAACACTTGCAGTCTGTATAATGCATAAACACAACTTCATTCTTTGTAAATCTCTCCAACAGTGTAGCATTAGCCGTTAGCCAAGGAGCACAGCCTCAAACTCATTCAGAATCAAACGTAAACATCAAAATAAATACTTTACTCACATAATTCAAAGCATGCATGCAGTATGCATGACGAACATCTTGTAAAGATCCATTTGAGGGTTATATTAGCTGTGTGAACTTTGTAAATGCACTGTAATATAGTCGAGAGCTCGTGTGGCATGGAGCAGGCGAATTAAAGGGGTGGCGCGCTGCCAAAATCAGTGTATAGTTAATGATGCCCCAAAATAGGCAGTTAAAAAAATTAATTAAAAAAAATCTATGGGGTATTTTGAGCTGAAACTTCACAGACACATTCAGGAGACACCTTAGACTTATATTACATCTTGTGAAAAAGCATTCTTGGGCACCTTTAATATCACAGTCTTACTAAATTAGATCTTACTACAAACATGGCGTTCCCCTCAGGGCGTGACGTCACGTGAGAGATTCTCCTTGTGAACGCATATTGGAGAGGATTTTAATTATTTTTTTTCACACCCAAAGCAATCTCATTGCTTCATAAATTTTGAATTAAACTACTAGAGCCACATGTATGACTTTACGATGCTCTTTGACCCTTTTGGAGTATGAAAGTTTTCATTATGTAGCTCTTTTCAGCAAATGGCAAGAATAAGTCCACCACTGCTCTTATCTTCTTGTCGGCCTTATCTTGACAAGCCTTTAAACTCTGTGCATCTACATGTCTCTAGCTTATTGGTTACTGATGTATGTAGTGGTTGTAGAATCCAGAATGATGGAACTTGGAGTTAACTTGACGTTCTGTAGACGGCCGGTTGGAAACATTGCTTCTTCTACCAGTGAAGAGTAGATGAATTCTCACTGTAACTCCCCCCAGTAATTTCACAAGCACAAGGATTCTTTGATGACCGGCGATTTATTGACTGGTTCACCATGAGGACAACCATCCAACTTTAAGATGCCGTGAGAGCTAAATACACAATAAATAAAGCTAAAATAAATAATATAAAGGACATAAATAAATAAAATAAAATAAAATAAAAAACATTGTAAGCTTTTTAATCTTTAACAGCATAAGTACTAGGGCTGGGGCAATAAATCGATTCATCTGAACCAGTGAAAACATCAGTTGAAACATCATGATAGTGAGTAAATGAAGACATATTTCATTTGTAGTGAAATAACCCTTTAAAGTCACCATGAAAAAGAAAAATTAGCAATTCTTATTTTTTTATGTAGTGTTGCAGTTTTTATTATAAATGATTTATCTGTGCACATTGCTTTTTTTAAAATGAATGTGCCCTCATAATCATTAATCAGAAACATTAACTTCTGATGATCCTTCCCCTCAAGCAATCCGTCAATCAAACGAGGTCGCAGATATTAGCAAACAATTCCTGATGGACAAAATCAGCATCCTCCTACATTTTTCTCATTTGAGAAACCGTTTCACTCTGACATATTTCACAATAGGAAAGAAAAGACAACGGCAATTTCTGTTTCATACCAACTTTAAAGTGCAGATGAATTAGTCAGAAAGCATATTACAATTACATTGGCTGCTTGTTTCCTCTTCTTTTCATTTGACCTGAAAAAATAAATGACTTTTTCGCAAGGCGCTCGCCATGGCAATAAAAGAAGCCAAGCAACAGCACCCTGACATGTTGGTAACCAAGGCTGTAGTTGTCAGGGAAACAGAATCTTCCACTCAAGATCCACATGAGGAATTGAAGGTATTTGTCACCGCTAGCTCCTGCATGCACAATTAATCCATCCATTTCAAAAATGCTTATTATGGTTTCACTTCAGTGTTTATCTGTCATACTGAGCCTGCAAGTGTATAGCAGTTTGACAAGGGTGTAATGACATGTCAAAACCAGTTCAGTCAGCGCCGCATGTTAACTCTAGGTGGACGGCGCTGACAAACAAACCGTGCAGTTATCAAAAATCTATTGCAAGTCTTCTTGTTTCCAATCTTACAACAGCAATCACTTACTGCCATCGAAGTAGATCTACTTTAATAAATGGTTGTATTACACAAATCTGTTTATTTGTTTGCTTTGTTTCTCCATTAGTCCTGATCTCCTCAGTTCTCAGGACTTCAACGAGAAGCAACTGTTCCTCAGTGACTGCCAGTGGGTCGCCAACATCGACAGACCTCTTATGCTAAGCTTCTTGCTTCCACTTACATAAACAACACTAACATTTACACATGCACACAAACACATGCTGCCTCCCAGACATCAGAACCAATTCCCTCCCATGTAATTTCTATTTTGTGTCTTCATTCGCTGTGGTAATATGGACATGCTCGTTCAAGAGGCGCGCAGACTTCTCGGCTGAGGACCGTCTGGGAAGGACAGACTCAGCATCACATCGATCAGACGATTTAGCTGCCATTGTAGTCTCTTGCTTTTTCTTCACAAATGTGAAAACTAACCAAGCGTACAGCCCAATGCTAACATCAAGCATGAGGCACGCGGCTTTTTGATGAACATTGCTGAAGATTTAGCTTAGTGGATTGACAGTAGTGTCTATTGAGTAGTTTTTCTAGGGCTCATTGAGATATAACACTTTTTGCAAACACTGAACTGTAGGGAAAAGCCTAGATAGCGTACATACAGTATGTCGTGCTTCTCTGATCAACAAACATTATGTTGTTATTCTGAACCTCATCTGCATGTGGCAAAGCAGGGTTTCAAATGTTTTCATATACATCCAACTAACTAAAAACTCTGGTTCAGTGTCCTTACAAACCAGAGAGACTGTATTAAATAATGTATGATTGCCAGACCTTTTGACGGTCCTCTGAAAAGTATTTATTTCCATATTAGACATAATATGAAGATAGTGGACTTGCACATTTCCCCCTGGAAATTACTGCTGTATTGTTTTACAGATGTCCAGAATATTTTTTTTTTCTCATTACATGTGCTATAGATATCATGAACAGAGAAAAATGAAACTTTTTCAAGGTACCAGTAGTCAAACTTTAGATTCAAAATTGAAATGCACAATACAAACAGTAACACGTTTGCTTGTTGAATGCTCTATTTCATTTTCCTACACGTGTTGTTAAACTGTGAAAAATGATTTGAAGTCCAAAGAAGCCAAACCTAATTTGAGTTCAGTACTTGCTGACACAATTACATAATTATTTCATGTGTTATGTGCATGTGCATTTAGACTCGAAGCATTTGAAGAAAAATCAGTTTATTGAGATCGCAGAAAACAATTTAGTATTATTTTCCAACAAGCTGATATTTAACAAACTCCCTACTGCTCTATACGTTTATGAAACTTGTGTGATTTTATTTTTTAAACTGTTCCTTCCCACACAATGCTGTGCCAATGAACTAATGATTTTAATCACTGTCGAAATGATTCCGATTTGTTAGATATGAAAACTTTTATGTGTAACTGTCATGAGCCTGTGGTTTTCAGTGAAGCGTGACCCTTGAGCCATGATTCCCTTTACAAACGTTTCCTCTGTGAAAGCAGTAGAAATCCTGGAAAGGACGTGTATGTGTTCTAGTACTGAATGGATGAATGAGCTTTGAATTGTGTGTATTGCCAAATGAAAAACATAGCATACTTTATATTAGGATGAGAGAAGGCCAGGATAGAGTCTTAATAACCTTTGCTAACATGGTCAAGGCTTGTTGTTGTGTAACTAATGCATTTGTTCAGGACTGTGCACTATGTGAAAATTATAACACTTCACACAACCTGCAGGTATCAGAAGGGAAATTTGTATACTTCCAACTTGTACAGTTACTGATTTTTGAGGACACGAGAGCTGTTCTTGAATATAAAGAAAAGAAGTGCCATGCAAAGGTTGATAGATGGATTCCAAATCAACCACAGCGTTCTTTCGCCAGCCCATCTGCTAAGCCTAACGTCCTTGTTTATGCTGTACATGTTGCACTGAAGATTTGAACTTTGAGGAAAACGAGTAAAGCTTAGAAAACTACTTTAAGAATTGGTTCCCCTCAGATTCCACCTGCAGACACTTCTGTTTACATGGCTATCCTCTCTACTTTCTACTGCTTGGTTTTGTGTGTTTGCTGTACAGTGTTCGAAATAAATAAGAACCATCCATGTGGTCAAGTTTGCTATTTTGTGCTTTTGAGTTCAATAAAAAGCAGATACACTGTGAATTCTGTATTACCCTATCGGTTTAGGTACAAAAGTTTCTAATTTTGTTCAAGAAATGTTGCATTACCTCTATTCCACTGCCCTCTTGTGGTCTACTGAAGAACGTGCTCCGAACCGGAAATATGACAAATATGTACATGTACGGTATCACGTTTTTCATAGTTTTATCGTGTATCAGCATCGTTATGGTTAAAAAGTGACGCTTATGCTGCTATTATGATATTGACCCGGTTAAACTTAAAAATAAGTTTTTAAGGAACAGTAAACAAAATGGTCATCAAACAGCTAAATTCGCCGTTCTAAGTTACTTACGTGATTGCTGCAGATTCGACGAGAGTTTTTCTGAGGGAAGAGGTCCAGCTTCACTTTAAGGTTCATTTGTCACCTTTTTTTTCTCCCCATAGTTATTTTGTGCAATCCTACAGAAAAATTATTAAAGGATTAGTTCACTTTCAAAATTAAAATTTCCTGATAATTTACTCACCCCCATGTCATCAAGATGTTCATGTCTTTCTTTCTTCAGTCGAAAAGAAATTAAGGTTTTTCAACATTCCAGTTTTTTTTTTTTTTTTTTTTCAAAATTACAGTTTAATTGCAGCTTCAAAACGTTCTACATGATCCCAGACGAGGAATAAGGGTCTTATCTAGAGAAACCGGCACTCATTTTCTAAAAAAAAAAAAAAAAAAAAAAAAAATATATATATATATATATATATATATATATAAGTTTTAACAATAAATGCTCATCTTGCGGTGCGTTCCAAACGGGATAAATCACCCTCCGAAAGGCACTTCGGAGTGAAAATAATCATGGCTGCCAAATTGAAGGGTTGTTCCAAACCGAAGTGCTCAAAACTGGCCACTTCAAAGGGCACTTCGGAATGAAGAATTTCGAAGGGTACAACTGATGGACACTTCAGGCCCCCATGATCCTTTGCACAGGGAAGTTGTTTGATGTCACAGAATAGGTACAGGAGGCTCAGAGTTCAATTTTACCTATAAATGTATGTATAGTATTTTTCTATACTACTGCAATATTTATACAAGTTAGATTTGGTACATTATTATGGTCAAAATGACATTGTACTTCAACAAAAATACTTTATAGCTACCTTTATCAGTCTATACAAATGTTTCAAATACATATACAATATGGTGTGATAAACCTAAATAAATAAACTAACGCTAAACAAAGGGCGCAGCTTGCACAATCTACTCCTCCTTGATTGTTTCGTTAAGATGACGCAGAAGTGCGTTCCAAAGGAAGAGTTTTACATCCCTTCGAAGCTCTCACTCTGAAGTATAAACCCTTTGAAGGGATTAGGGCATAGGGATGAGCCCTTCCGAATGGAACGCAGGGTTGAACTAGCTCTCTTCTTCTTCTTGTCTATTAGAATTCCAGCAGTGTAGACACTGCTAAGTGTATTACTGCCCTCCTCAGGTTAAAGTTCGAACTAATTGTTATATACTTGCACTAGCATATTGTATATGACAATTTATTTCAAACTTTGACCTGTGGAGGGCAGTAATACACTTAGCAGTGTCTACACTGCTGGAATTCTAATAGACAAGAAGAAGAAGAGAGCTAGTTCAAGATGAGCATTTATGGTTAAAATATAAAATTAAAAAAAAAAAAAAAAAAAAAAAAAAAATTAAAAAATAAGCGATGGTTTCTCTAGATAAGACCCTTATTTCTCGTCTGGGATCGCTGTAAACTGCCATTTTGACCTTCAACCATTTGGGCTCCATTGAAGTCCACTATAAGGAGAATAATCCTGGAATGTTTTCATCAAAAACCTTCATTTCTTTTCGACTGAAGAAAGAAAGACATGAACATCTTGGATGACATGGGGGTGAGTAAATTATCAGGAAAATTTTATTTGAAAGTGAACTAATCCTTTAAATCAATCTGGCAGAGTGGTTACCTTTTCCTGCTTCCGATTCACGGGCTTGTGACCAGCAGGGCGCGCGCACATGACTCAAACAGAAATTAGGCTTTCAAAGGTAATACGCTTGTTTTACTTCACGATAAATTAGACCTTTTTAAACTTACATAATGCAACAACATTAAGCTGAAGGTTACCGACAGCTAAGCTGGAAGCAAGCAAACAAATTAGGCCTACTTGAGAGCTATCTTTTCTGGCATTAGCCTCACCAATTATTGAACAGCAGTTCAATAATTGGTGCTTAGGAGAGAGTGGGGTAAGATGAGCCAGTGGGTAAGTTGACCCACCCCCTGTATCTTGGCAACCGTACCATTTTATTGTCATGTGACCATATATTTTAGAACCACCCATCATTTCTGCCAGACTGTGAAAAGGAGAAGCACATGGAAGGAGTGGAAGCTTTTTAGCTTGTCAAAGTAAAATTTTAACATAACGGATGTAATGGCTGTTTCATCAAAGCAAATTTGTCCAGGTCTAAAACTATTTATGATGCATATGGTGATTTATAAAACCATGCAAGTCATTTAGCTAAATATTATTTTGAATTGGTAAGCTAGCTTTTCCTAAAATGGCAACTTTGGGGCAAAGTGAGCCAAATGCTGTGGGGTAAATTGAGCCAGTGTTTTAACTTACCCCACCAAAAGTTTAATCATATATATCTTTCCACCTGTAGTCTCTAATGGCCTAACATGGTCGACAATGCAGAAAAAACTACCATGTCAAGAACCTTTTGAATAAAATGGTTAGTTTCAGTGACATTTATTCATTCTTTAGTTTTTATTTAATTTTACTCAACTAACTCTCTGTTTAGTCTGTTCATGGGAAGGTTACATCTTTGATGTTCAACATATTGTTTCAGAAATGCAAACAATTAAACATACTGAAATTT
Source organism: Culter alburnus (assembly GCA_028476615.1). Classification (NCBI taxonomy): domain Eukaryota; kingdom Metazoa; phylum Chordata; class Actinopteri; order Cypriniformes; family Xenocyprididae; genus Culter; species Culter alburnus. The sequence goes on from JAOTNS010003909.1 coordinate 416,011, forward strand.
CAACTTCATTTGGTTGGTTTTATGTTGTTTAATTTAGCTTTAAAAAAAGAAATATTTGTAATATATTTTTACAAAGAATATTAGTAAAAGGAAATTTGATTATTGAATTAGTTTTTAAAATAGGTACATTATCTTTAAAATTTCACATGGGTTTGATTCAGATTCAGTTAGATGGTCAGTTTACATCCACCTGCAGACTCGGCTCAACTTACCCCTAACCTGGGGTAAATTAGCCAGAGGAACACTTTTTTTTTTATAAAAGCCATATTTTTAGAATCCTTTGTCATAGATGTATTCTGATCATTTAAAATGATAGGAAACATCCTGAAATCCTGACATTCGGACGTAGAAGCTGGAAGTGCTGTCCTTATTTTTGTTTTGTTTTTGTACACAAAAAGTATTCTCATTGCTTCATTAAATCAAGGTTGAACCACTGCAGTCACATTGACTGTTTTGTCTTTAGTACCTTTCTGGACCTTGAAAGTGTTTTGCTGTCTATGGACGAGTTATATAGCTCTTGGATTTCATCAAAAATATCTTAATTTGTGTTCTGAAGATGAATGAAGGTCTTACAGGTGTGGAACGACATCATTAATGACAGAATTTTCATTTTTGGGTGAACTTACGCCCTTTAAATTTGAATTCTACAACAGTCGAAATTATGATGACTTACAAATATCTTAAGAACATAAGCCTTCTTGGGTTCCTTCATTTATTAAAAGCAGACAGTCCATTCAAATACTGTATTTCAAGCCACTACAGAGCCAGTTCATGCTAAACAGCTTGAAAATGGAAAGTAAGCATTATGTCCTAGGTATTTCAATGATCACAGCTATTACCTATATAAAGCACCTTGACGGAAAATGAAAAGCTGGTCTTTTACAATCAAAATATTATCTGTTATACATCATCAAATAATGGAACTGTAAATGAACAAACTAAACAAGAACAGAAATCAAGACAACTATTTAAGGCTGTTCTGGTCCTGAGGATATTTTACATACCGTTTCTCTCATTAAAGAGGCACACACACTAACAAAACAAAGATCTCAGTGCATGACTGAAGGAACAACCAGCTCGAGCAGCCAGTGAGCTCTTTTACTGTATAGGTAAGGCCAGCAGCATTAGCTTCGTCTTTCAAACAGACAGGGGGCATGTCAACACCGGGGGACTGTAAACTCTGTCTGATTTGAGGACGGCTAATTTAATGGGTTGATGTTCTTTGAATGAAAGTGTCTGTGAGGTATGGCAGAAGGGATTCTGTTTAAAGGAGTTCATTAGTCTCAAGGTTCCCATGAAAAAGGCATTTGTGTGGTTCTCCACTGCCAACCGTCTAATGGATGAATATGGATTCATCTTGACTGAACAGATGTCCTTGAATGCGAATCCCTAAGCGTGAACTGGATGTCATTTTATGCCCTTAAATACCCAGTTTCTGGTTGGAAACCACGTGGTCTGTTGATACATTTCTCCAAAAACAATGAGACAGCTCTTAGTCCACTGTCTCGACAACTTTGGTGTCAGTGATCGAAACCAGGTTAGCAAACTTCCTCTTTTAAAAAAGCGAGAGGAAAACTTTCTGTCCGAAGAGTCTCGTTTGTAAACCATACTGGAAAAAGACAAGCGGATCCACTTGTAGATGTCTGTACAGTTCAGTTCAGCTGTCATAAGAAAGTCCTGACCGTACAGTAGAGTACTAGTGTTATGAGTTGTGGTAGTGCTTTCCTCTCTGGGGCAAATCCAACTGCAAATAAATAAATGATTAGAGTGAATAAACAAGATTTTTACAGTTTCTGATAAGTATTTTTCACTTGTTTATAATTTATAAAATAACTACAAAATACATGATTGACGTGATAGGCTGAAAATCATAAACCACAAGTTCAGCATATTGAGGAATATTAATTATGAATGCCACAAGGGCCATAAGTTCAGACCTGCTATCCTGGGTATGGTGATCTGTTTGCTGCTGCTCCCCTCCCCACCTTCGCTGACTGGTTTAATCTGGATGATGTAATCCTCATCCACAGGCAGAGAGAGCTCAAGTGATGTGCTGTTAGTCTCCACCACGCTGGGCCGGCTCTGTCTGCTTTGCTTGTACATGACCTTCAAAACAAACACAGATGCTTTAAGTAAGCAATAAGGTACAAGAGTCTGAACTGAGAAATCAAATTTTCCTTGAGATTTTGACATATAAGAGCTCATCATACTATAAGAATATCCTGTATGGTTTAGAGCTGAAAACTTCCTTGTTAGTCCAATAAAAGCTTGACACCACGACAGGATTTACAAAGTGGGGATCTATGACGTCAATGTGCAGCAAGCACCGCCTCCGCAGAAGAAGATCAACGCCTACTTCATCCCTGCCTGTTTAGCCCCGCCCACCGATTCACGCATGACATGCAATAGAATAGGTAGCCTGAGTAACAGGCCTATGTGGTGCTAAACCAGATCGAGCTACCAAGCAATACACATGCCGTTGAGGATTGCAAAATATTGTGCAGTGCCTGGACTCGACAGTAATGCGACATGTAAGTAACTGTGTTAATTCTAATGCCTGATCTGATATTAATGATTCATGTACAGTCAGATGATTTTTGTCTGTGTGTCAGTAAATCAAACCAGTGACTAAACGTCAACTTCATGTTGTTTCTCTTAGTAGGATGAAAATAATCAGTTATTTAACAGTGATTAAATTATATAAAGAAAGCGTTCAAAGAACGCTCCCTTTACAATCGTTGGAGCGGCGTGCTGAAGCTGTCAATCAAACAGCGCGAGTTTATCAGTGACTGACGCGCAAAACTCCCAATTTATTCAACGAATCTTTTAGTTATATCGTGTTTTCACTGTTAGTGAAGATGAAAGCATTTGTTAGTGTGCAGAAATTGAGTTGCAATGACGAGATCACTGCTTTCATGAGCTCAACAACATGTCTGTGATCGACTACAATGTTCATCACTGCAACCTTTCATGCCACGATCTGAATATAATGCCATAGATCTAAATGTAATGCAACACTTTTCATGATTAGTTAACCTTAGAGCTGTAATAGTAAAAATGCGCTAAAAGAGAGAGTAATACTTGGATATTTTCATATGCAAAGATGTCAGCCAATCACAGCAGTGGGCGTTTACACTGAAGTCTCAGAGCAGACACGCCCCTTAAAACAGAGCATTCAAACCAGAAGCTAAAATCAGGGTAGGAAAAATGCCTTTTATTTCTAAATTATGACAATTTTTGATGTAAAAATCATACTAACATTATAAGTGCACCCCAGGAAACATTATACAACAATAAACCAACGCAGTTCATGACTTTCCTTTAACGCCCTTCAGCCGTGACTTACTCACGATTCAGCACTAGCCTCTTGTACCTTATTGCTTGTATAAAACGGTTACCACACAATACAAATATTAAAGCCAAAAATATGTATCAATGCAACTTTCATGAAGTAAAGTTTCACTAAAAGCCTTCCTTCCGCCGGTAAAAATAGTCCCTGACCCTGAACAGCAACAGAAGTTACATTATTACGCCATTAGATGGCGGCAAAGACTGTCTTTATGAGTGTGTCAGTCAGTAGTGAAGACTTTTTATATTGAAAAGACTGAATTGTTGTGAACACGGAACAAGACGCAACTGACAAATGCTTTAACTAGCGCTGTCAGTCACGGGAAAACCCCTTAACTGTTAAAAGGACAAGATAATACATCGGACATTTAAACATGTTTTTTATTATGAACATAGGACTGACCTGAAGGAAAATGCTAAATCTGAATGCAGGTAATAAACTCACTCACTCGATCTCTTTCTTACAATACTCTTCTACATAATACAGGAAGCTTCAATGAACAATATCAATTGAGAACATTCAGTTTACGTTGCTAAGAGTGGTTGCTAAGGGTGTTGTGTAGTGATACACAGAATCGTTGGGTGAAGCGGTCATAGCCGTGTTTTATCGTGAATAAACACAAATGCTGAATCAGAATCAAGGACAGGAACTAACCGTTTTATAAAACTCAATGGAATAACAGACCATTGAATTCGGGGTGTGTGCTATTATATATGGAGCTGTAATCTGTCAACAAATCAGAATCAAACATCCAACAATGTTGTGATATAAAAAAATCAGATTATACAGATCAGAGGCAGTGGTGTTTGTATGATCATACCTTATAGCCCATAACTTCAGACTCATTCTCCAGAGCCTTCACATGATCCCACTTGAGGATGAGTTTGGAGTCTGTAGTATTCCACATGACTTTCACTGGAGACTGGCTCGGCGCTGGAGAAAACACATTCAAAGAACCGAAGGTCACATTTCAGAGCAGTTTATAACTGCTATACTGTTAAATGCTGGTGTTTCAAAGCATTGAAGGGATAGTTCAAAATGAAAATTCTGTCACCCTCATTCTTCAAAACACAAATGAAGAAAATATATTTTTAAAGTAATTCATATGAATTTACTGCTTTTATTGACATCTAAGCATTGATTTGTGCACATGCGTAGACCTAATCAAATATGGCAAATGGAAGCTCAACCCTACTTGCTTGACGGTTAAAAACAATCATTGGTTCTTGTGCATCAAGAAAGTATGTTCGAGTATCTGTTTACCATATTTGAAGAGCTCCATGTTTGTGCATTGATCAGTATTTATGTGTGAATAAAAGTCAAGACTTGGATTTAACCGCTCTATTCATATGGATTCATTTTACAAAGTTTTAATGAACATTTTGAAATATGACATTTTTGGGGGACTTTAAGTGCAGGGACAGAAAACTCTGGGGATTCATTAAAATATCTTTGTGTTGTGAAGATAAAAGAAAGTCTTATGGGTTTGGAACTCAAATAATTCACATTTTTGAGTGAATTATACCTTGCACTTTCCTTAAAAAAAATCCTGAAATATGCACTGTAAAATAAACTTGTTTTTACAGAAAAAACAAACAAACAAACAAAAAAACTACACTGACAGCTGTGGTTGCCAGAAAAATCCAGTAAAAACATATTTACAGGAAAAAACTGTAAATTTTACATTTCAAACTGTAATTTAAAATAAATAAAATTAAAAAATAATAAAAAATACATTTTAAACCTGTAAATCCAACAGCCCTTTCTGCTGAATTTAGCAAGGCAACACTGCTACTAAAATCTGTTTTGTACTTTTATCATACAAAACACCATCATGGTAACAGACATAACATTAAAATAATGCAATAAACCTTCCTAAACATAAAAACCTAATGTACATAACTGATTAAAAAAAGAAGAAACAATATTTAAAACAATCAAATGTGAAGTGTCAAACAAGGAATTCTGGGAATGTAAGTTTCCAGCTTCTCACTGTAAAATTTGTTGTAAAAGTGTGGTTATGTTTATAATAGGGCTGTCAAAATTAACACATTAATAATGCATTAACGCAAATTCATTTTAAAGGGTTAGTTCACCCAAAAATGAAAATTTATTACTCATTTATTACTCACCCTCATGTCGTTCCACACCTGTAAGACCTTTGTTCATCTTCAGAACACAAATTAAGATATTTTAGTTGAAATCCGATGGCTCAGTGAAGTCTCCATAGGGAGCAATGGCACTTCCTCTCTCAAGATCCATAAAGGTACTAAAATCAGTTCACGTGAGTACAGTGAGTACAGTGGCTCAATATTAATATTATAAAGCGACGAGAATATTTTTGGTGCGCCAAAAAAAAACAAAATAACGACTTATATAGTGATGGCCGATTTCAAATAACTGCTTCTTGAAGCATCGGAGCACAAATGAATCAGTGTATCGAATCATGATTCAGATCGCGTGTCAAACTGCCAACGGCTGAAATCACGTGACTTTGGCGCTCCGAACAGCTGATTCGATACACTGATTCATTTATGATCCGATGCTTCCTGAAGCAGTATTTTGAAATCGACCATCACTAAATAAGTTATTTTGGGTTTTTTTTGGTGCACCAAAAATATTCTCATCGCTTTATAATATTAATATTAAACCACTGTACTCACATGAACTGATTTAAATATGTTTTTAGTACATTAATGGATCTTGAGAGAGGAAATGTCATTGCTCCCTATGGAGGCCTCACTGAGCCATCGGATTTCAACTAAAATATCTTAATTTGTGTTCTGAAGATGAACAAAGGTCTTACGGGTGTGGAACGACATGAGGGTGAGTAATTAATGACATTATTTTCATTTTTGGGTGAACTAACCCTTTAACGTCACTAATTTTATTAATGCGCGATGAACGCAGTGCACATTTTTTTTTATTTGACCCGTGGCCTAGCCCGTAGTTGCAGAAATGAAGATGCAGCGATAGGGGCCCGTTCACGTTGTGTCTAAAACGCATGGAAAGCACAGCCGCACCGCTTTCTCCTTTATTTCCAATGCGCTCAATAGTATACTTGCACTCCCGTGGTGTCTGTCGTTGCTATGCAAACATGATTTCTAGCCCTTGCATTAGCTCTACTACTAGATATATTTATGGAGATGAGAAATAAAAACCTGCCCTCTACAGCTATGATCAGCTGTTTGGCTGAGCTTCCAATGTTTTGTTACGAAAAAAAAATGAGAGATTACAGATAAGAATGTGCGATTAAGTTGCGATTAATCACAAGTTAACTCATGACAATCATGCGATTAATCAAGATTAAATATTTTAATGGATTGACAGCCTTAGTTTATAAACAATAACCATGGCCAGGGCCCATGTCACACTTACGGGGTCTCTTAGTGGTGACGTTCACCACAGCACTATCAGGTCCAACACCAGCACTGTTATAGGCTTTGAGTTTGATGTGGTATGTACTGCTGGGGGTCCAGTCCACGAATGAGCGCAGATGTCCTGTTTCCCACAGTCCTCATCACACTAGCTGTATCCGGTCTGTCCTTTGTACTCCAGTACCTCAGCTGAAATTCACAGTCAACTAGCTGTCATGATCAGCATCACAAAGTGTTGTTCATTCGAGAAAATTATTGGAGCTGTGGTGCCCATGTGGGCAATATGGGTTCGCATGTAATATAGGTCGGTCTTGCCTATTAATATTCTGTTTCTAATAATGTAAAAATCTCACTACCCTAAACCAATTATCTTATCAATTTCCCCTAAAATATTACTTCATCTTTATAGCATTGTTTATATGTAGTTACTTTATTAAGATCACTAACAATACTGTGAGAATTGTTATAAGAGTACAGGGAGTGTACTACCACAACTATGAATATGATTCATTAGCCTTCTTTAGCTGTGCTGTCCTCACCTCATAGCCCATTATGCGTGTCCTACTGGTGCTCCATGGTAAAGGCTTCCAGCTGACCTCCACTTCTGAGGCTGACAGGCTCTTGGCACGGACGCGGCTGGGAGCGCGACTCGGCTCTGTGGTCGGAATAATCATTACTGTAATGTCTTAGCAACTTTAAGCTCATTATTAGAGCAATGATGCAATAGCAAATGTTCAGCACATTCAGTTCTCCCTAATCAAACACAACACTGCAGCTACAGTACATAATGTTGTCTTCAGAGTCTGAGCATTCATATACCTGTTATACTTAAATTTCTGATCTGGCTTCCATTGTACAAACAAAAGTCATTGATTGAGCCAATGTTGCCTATGTTGAGCCACTCAAACAAAGAGTAACGTTTCGGAGCACCACAGAGGCAAAGTGTTCATACTTTTTAGGGTTTGAACTTGCGAATGGCCTATTTACACACTACTGGACCGAGGGCCCTATCATACACCTGGTGCAATGTGGCACTATGCGCGACGCAAGTGTTTTTTGCTAGTTTCAGCCTGACGCAGTTATCATTTCCTCCGTCAAGTTGTTTAAATAGCAAATGCATTTGCGCCAATTTGTGCGCCCATGGGCGTGCTGGTCTGAAAACGAGGTGTGTTAAGGCACATTGTTGGCGTGTTGCTATTTTGAGGCAACTGAAATAGACTGTGCCATTGACCAACTGAAACCTGGTCTAAAGTCAATGGCGCAGTATTTTTTTTGTTATTTAAAGAGCGCGTTAGTAATATGCGCCTATAGGCAGGTGCACAACGCGTATACACTCTGCTTGTTACACACACAGGGATGCAACAGCACACAAACACAAACATGCCAAATTTTAAAAAGTAAAAGATTACAATGTAAAAGAAAAAAAAATTACAATGTAAAAATTCAGTTTATCCACTTGCAAATTCCACCATTTAAACAGCGAATCTGCTATGGCACAAGCGCAACTGACTTTTAAAGGGAATGGGAGACGAAGCTCTGATTTGTTTATTGCACGTTACGCCCAAAACACACCCATGACTCATTAAGAGAATAGGGACAGCCATTTTAGACCATGCGCCGGGCACGCCGACCATTTTTCCTGCCGTTAAACTAGAATAAGTGGATTCGGACACGCCCTAAAAGCACTTTAGACTATGTGGTTAGATCATTAAAATGGGGCTACAAATGTTTGAAATAATTACGTTTTTTTTTTTTATGTTTTTGAAAGATATCTCTTATGTACAGCAAGGCTGCATTTATATGAAAAAATACAGTAAAACAGTAATATTGTGAAATATTATTACAATTTAAAATCGTTATACTTTTTTACGACTCTTTGATGAATAGGAAGTTCAAAAGAACAACATTTATTTGAAATAGATTTTTTTTTGTTTGTTTGTTTTAAAAATATTATTATTGTCTTTACGGTCACTTTAGATCAATTTAATACGGAAGAGGATTAGGGCCAAGCAATAATAAAAAAATAAAACCATCTCAAGATTAAAGTTGTTAAATTTCGAGAAAAAACTCATTAAATTCGAGAATCGAAAAATGTTGAGAATAAAGTCATTAAATGATGAGAAAAAAGTCGTTAAATTACGAGAACAAATTCGTTAAATTATGAGAAAAATGTCGTTAAATTTTGAGAAAAAAGTCAAAATAAAATGTTGAGAATAAACTCATTCGTGAGAAAAAAAATTATGAGAAAAATGTCGTTAAATTTTGAGAAAAAAGTCAAAATAAAATGTTGAGAATAAACTCATTAAATTATGAGAAAAAAGTCGTTAAATTACGACTTTTTTCTCGTAATTTAATGACTTTATTCTCATAATTTAATGACTTTATTCTCAACATTTTATGTTGACTTTTTTCTCGAAATTTAACGAGTTTTTTCTCGTAATTTAAAGAGTTTATTCTCAACATTTTATCTCGACTTTTTTCTCGAAATTGAACGAGTTTTTTCTCGAAATTTAACAACTTTAATCTTGAGATGGTTTTAATTTTTTATTATTGCTTGGCCCTAATCCTCTTCCGTAATTTAATGTGTCCTTACTGAATCAAAGTATTATTTTTTAAAATTGTATTTACCCTAAATTTTGAATGGTAGTTTATCATGGGTTTCCACAAAAATCTGAAGTAGCAAAAATTGTTTTCTAAATTGATAATAAGAAGGATCATGTGACACTGAAGACTGGAATAATGATGCTGACAATTCAGCTTTGCATCACAGAAATAAATAACATTTTAAAATATATTCAAAAAGAAAACTTGTAATAGCATTTCACAATATTATAGTTTTTACTGTAATTTTTGGCATCTTGCAGCTTTGGTGAGCACACAATACCTCTTTTAAATACATAAAAATATATATATTATTCCAACTTTTCAACTTTGAACGCTAGTGTAGTTGTTTCTGCACATTAAACTTCATACAAAAAAAGCATTGAAGGATTGAAAATTACACATTGCATCTTCAAGTTAATGAGTTTATACCATAAATGGAAGATGGTAAGTTGGTTTTACCCTCTTCTGCTGAGTAGATAGTGGTCACAGGCCCAAAAGGACCTTCTCCTTTGTTGTTGTAAACTCCAACTTTCACATGAAATGGAGAGAATGGAGGGATGCTCTCATTTTTGAAGATGTATCGAGATGCATCAGGAGACGTTACGGCTGCCTGCATCCAGCTTTGACTACCAAGAGGGCGAAAAGCAACCACGTAGCCGAACCCTGGACCACACTGCAACTCTTCTGGGACTGGCTGGACAGCCACACAAGCACACACAGACACAAACACAAGAAGAAAAAAGCGTGAGAGAGAAAGAGCAAGTGAAAGATGGATGCATCATTATATCACAGCAGTGTTATACAAGAGGCTTTGTCTCTGTATAAACACAGACTATGGAAAATCCCTTTCACGGTCCTTGAACATATTTTTCGCTTTTCACGTTTTGAAACATAATTGCTAAAATCCATAAGAATTTTATCTGCCTCACTGAAGAGTGTCTGCCTTTTTTTAAACAAGGGCTGTTTAAATTACAGACCAACCAAGCTGACAGCATGATGGGTCTGTTTTTGATACAGGCCAGTGGACAGTCCACCATTCACAACTGCTTTTGTGCACTTAAATGTGCAAGCAAGAGCTTGTTTTGTTACCTCCCAAGTGATGACAAGCTCAGAGCGACTGCCACCTCCTCCGCTGACTCTGGCTGGGGTCGTCCTTGGCACTGTAAGAAAAAAATAAATACTTTTAAAGCCAGTTTTAAAAGAAGAGAAACACCAGAAGTGCAGACAGGGCATTTTTCCCCCCTCCATCTGTTTAGCATGATGCCACTGAGAGAGTTCGCTGGCTGCTACTTAGTCCCCTTTTCTCCTTGGTTCTGCTACTTGATTGTGAGTAAAAACTTTTAGGTTTTATGGTTGGAAGAGTCAGTCTTATCAAATCTTGTAGAAGTGCCATGTACTATTATAGCAAACCTGTAAACTTTAACAAACCTTATGAAGACCACACTTGTGGTGAAGTTCTTTTTTTGTTCTTTGCTTAGGGGTAAAAAGAAGATCGAAAGAACTTTGCAGCGGCTACACTATTACGAACATCCTGACGCCACACACAGTGCTGAGAGCGTAATTTAGGTGAATATGTAAATACTGTATGTGCTGTGTGTTTTCCTCTCAATAACAAAATAAACACACAACAAAAATGACGGCAGTGAGAAAACAGCAGTTAAGAAAGCATCTGATCATAGCGATGTAGATGTTTGCACTTCGGCACTCCAGTCAAGTCACGTCACATTTATTTATATAGCACTTCATACAATAGATTGCTTTAAAGCAAGCAGCTTTACAGTATTAAACAGGAAAAAAGAGTGTCCATGCTGCTTTCAATAAGAATCACAACTTCAATTTTTACTATAAAGCAGCTCTCCAGAGTTTGTTTTCACTCGCGAATGTTTGACCTTGACGGACTGAACAGAAGAAATAAACCATGTCAATTGATGTCACACCAGTTCATTCTTTGATTTCACTTGAAGAAAGTGGAGGCCTTGAGGTGACATTTAATGTGTGATAAGTGCCTGAGAGTAAACAAATGACTACATGTACGTACATGTGTCCTTGGTCCTGATTTTTCGTGAAGGTTTGCTGGGTTCCCCGGTGCCTATGGAATTAGTTGCCAGCACTCTGAACTCATATTCAACCCATGGACTCAATTCAACCACACGGGCTGTCAGCTGTTGCCCTCCAAGAGACTCTGGCACTGAGAAAAGATGAGGTAATATTAAGATATTTCAAGAAATCTGAAACAAATTAAAGGGTTAGTTTGCCCAAAAATTAAAATTCTGTCATTTATTACTCACCCTCATGTCGTTCCACACCCATAAGACCTTCGCTAATCTTGACTTCGGAACACAAATTAAGATATTTTTGATAAAATCTGATGGTTCAGTGAGGCTTCCATTGCCAGCAAGGTAATTAACACTTTCAATGCCCAGAAAGCTACTAAAGACGTATTTAAATCAGATCATTTGACTACAGTGGTTCAATCTTAATGTTATGAAGCGACGAGAATACTTTTTGTGCGCCAGAAAAAAACAAAATAATGACTTTATTCAACAATGATGGGTGATTTCAAAACACTGCTTCATGAAGCTTCGAAGCTTTACGAATCTTTTGTTTCGAATCAGTGGTTCGGAGCGTGAATCAAACTACCAAAGTCATGCCCACTAGTGGTGAACCACTGAAATTTCGAAACACTTATGCTGTGTTCACGCTAGGGCTGGGCGATATATCACATGCGATTGTCACGCGCATTTCGTCAGTAAAGCCGGTTCCCTGATTACCACTAAATCGCCATCACCTGCTTTCAAATGGAGCAGCATTTAATAGACAGAGTAGTTCACTGACAAGCCACGCAATATCGCGTTCATTATCAAAGGCGATTCATCTGCGATATGAACGCGATATTGCGTAGCTTGTCAGTGATCTATGGCTCTGTGTATTAAATGCCGCTCCATTTGAAAGCAGGTGATGGCGATTTAGCGGTAATCAGGGAACCGGCTTTACTGACGAAATGCGCGTGACAATCGCATGTGATATATCGCCCAGCCCTAGTTCACGCCACCTCGAATTTACTGGAATCTTGAGATGACAACACATGACGTTATATTCGGAGCTGTTCACGTCCTCGGACTGGGAATTATGCGTTTCTATGGCACCACTATCAACGCATAAACAAATATACAGCGGTCAGGTGGTACAGCGGAGCTTTCAGAAAACTCCCAGCTTACAAACTGTAATTACGAGCTCTACGAGGACGTGAACACTTTTTTACGAGCCAGACTCTCGTAGTTACAGTAATTACGATATGGCGTGAACGCACCTTTATGACGTAACAAAGCCTCGTTTACTGAAATCACGTGACTTTGGCAGTTTGATTCACGCTCCGAGACACACACTCACACAGAAACGTTTGGTCAGCGCTGCTCTGACGAATTAACCAGTAAAACAGTTTAGCAACTTAAGATACATGTCTCGCCAGCGAGATAATAACTGTGTGGTTCTTGAGGTAGATAAAGTTATAGTTTTGCTATTAGTAGAGACACTGCTGCCATTAGAGACGCACAGATCAAGTAGGCTAATTCACATTTGCTGCTTATTCGCTCTCTCTTTAACTGCGTTAATAACTGTATCAGTGGTATTAGTCTACTATCAAGGCTCAAGTGCAAGAGAGTTTTAAGGACAAAAACCCTAAATGTATTGAAATACAACATCGGAACAGTGTCTTGAGGTGTGGTAACCGTAGTGTAAGCGGAAAAATTAACTCTGTTGAATTCTTTGAAAATAATGCACACTCCTCTTTGCGTCGTGGCCGCATTACCTCCTCAGGTGTGCATTATATTCAAAGAATTCAATGGCCTGGAGTCAATTATTCCTTACATAATGTATTTTCATTTAATTGCAATTAGCATGCAATTAAATTATGCCAAACTAATCAAACGTGAGTGGTGACTATACAACACTCACAGATCATTATGATAAACTAGGAATTTTAATCTAAACTAACAATTCCTGCACACCTGTTTTGGCTGCCTGCCATCCAAGAGAGAAGGGGCTTCGTAACTGAATGTTGTAAGCAAAGACAGGACTGTGGTTATCAGGGCCTGGACTCCAGGACACAAAGGATGTTTGTCTCTGTCACTTCATCAACTTTGATGTCCAGCGGTGGGTCAGGGGGACCTGTGAGGAAATTATATATATTTTAGGTCCTAGTTTATATTAAGTGTCTTTAACTACAATTCACTTATTGTGTATACACATTTTTACATTGTTCATTTCTGTAATTACATCTATGATTACACTGTTGACCATTCTTTTATCCCTTAACCCACCCTTAAACCCAGCGCTGGGGGTAATGCATTACAAGTAACGTGAGTTGCGTAATCAGATTACTTTTTTTCAAATAACTAAAGTAGAGACAAAATATGAGACACTTTTTCAAATAAGTTACGTAAGTTACAGGTGCTGGTCATATAATTAGAATATCATCAAAAAGTTGATTTATTTCACTATTTCCATTCAAAATGAAACTTATATATTATATTCATTCATTACACATAGACTGATATATTTCAAATGTTTATTTCTTTTAATTTTGATGATTATAACTGACAACTAAGGAAAATCCCAAATTCAGTATCTCAGAAAATTAGAATATTGTGAAAAGGTTCAATATTGAAGACACCTGGTGCCACACTCTACTCAGCTAATTAACTCAAAACACCTGCAAAGGCCTTTAAATGGTCTCTCAGTCTAGTTCTGTAGGCTACACAATCATGGGGAAGACTGCTGACTTGACAGTTGTCCAAAAGACGACCATTGACACCTTGCACAAGGAGGGCAAGACACAAAAGGTTATTGCAAAAGAGGCTGGCTGTTCACAGAGCTCTGTGTCCAAGCACATTAATAGAGAGGCGAAGGGAAGGAAAAGATGTGGTAGAAAAAAGTGTACAAGCAATAGGGATAATGGCACCCTGGAGAGGATTGTGAAAAAAAAACCCATTCAAAAATGTGGGGGAGAGATTCACAAAGAGTGGACTGCAGCTGGAGTCAGTGCTTCAAGAACCACTACGCACAGATGTATGCAAGACATGGGTTTCAGCTGTCGCATTCCTTGTGTCAAGCCACTCTTGAACACAGACAGCGTCAGAAGCGTCTCGCCTGGGCTAAAGACAAAAAGGACTGGACTGCTGCTGAGTGGTCCAAAGTTATGTTCTCTGATGAAAGTAAATTTTGCATTTCCTTTGGAAATCAGAGTCCCAGAGTCTGGAGGAAGAGAGGAGAGGCACACAATCCATGTTGCTTGAGGTCCAGTGTAAAGTTTCCAGTCGGTGATGGTTTGGGGTGCCATGTCATCTGCTGGTGTTGGTCCACTGTGTTTCTGAGGTCCAAGGTCAACGCAGCCGTATACCAGGAAGTTTTAGAGCACTTCATGCTTCCTGCTGCTGACCAACTTTATGGAGATGCAGATTTCATTTTCCAACAGGACTTGGCACCTGCACACAGTGCCAAAGCTACCAGTACCTGGTTTAAGGACCATGGTATCCCTGTTCTTAATTGGCCAGCAAACTCGCCTGACCTTAACCCCATAGAAAATCTATGGGGTATTGTGAAGAGGAAGATGCGATATGCCAGACCCAACAATGCAGAAGAGCTGAAGGCCACTATCAGAGCAACCTGGGCTCTCATAACACCTGAGCAGTGCCACAGACTGATCCACTCCATGCCACGCCGCATTGCTGCAGTAATTCAGGCAAAAGGAGCCCCAACTAAGTATTGAGTGCTGTACATGCTCATACTTTTCATGTTCATACTTTTCAGTTGGCCGAGATTTCTAAAAATCCTTTCTTTGTATTGGTCTTAAGTGATATTCTAATTTTCTGAGATACTGAATTTGGGATTTTCCTTAGTTGTCAGTTATAATTAGGGATGTCCCGATCACGTTTTTTTGCCCTGGAGTCCGAGTCTGAGTCATTTGATTTTGAGTATCTACCGATACCGAGTCCCGATCCGATACTTCTATAATACAAAAAAAAAGAATAAAGAAGAGCGAAAAAACAGATCCAGGATCCAGGAACAGTGCTTTTCAGGTTTTTCAGGTATCTAACAGTAGTTTTCACGTACAGAAAATGGAAAAAGTAATCAAATATAAAATATCACTGCATATTATCTTTACTGTATAAAATAAATAAAGATTAATCATTATTGAAGTTACAAAAACTATTCAGTCAAGAGCAGTGAGTGATTTCTTTGTTATTTGTTGTTTGATTTAACATTAAAAACAGGCAGCAGGAATAGTTTTTTTTCCCCTATAAGACATGCACGATCCAGTACATATACTGTTACACATGCGCTGTCTTTCTCGACTAATATACGTTCACTTAAGACATAACCGACTATGTTTGCTAGGATACTCGCTAAGACGGGCATGTTGGCATAATTTTTGTATGAATTTGTCCGCTGAAGCGCAAGACTTGAAAGAGAACTCAGTATTTGCGCGCTGACTGAAATAAGCGTGTGCGCGCTTCGGATGAGCGCACACAAATCTTCTCACAGCACGTGCGAGTTCTCTTTCGCGTCTTGTTCTTGAAGGTTTAAATCAGCAAGGCTTAAATGAGTTAGTTTAAACACAGATAGCAACGTGTGCCGTTCAGGTCTCACCTGCGCTCGCGCGCTATCAACACCCGTGTGATGACGGCGTAAATGACTGGACATTACAGCAGACAGCACTCGCAGTTAACAGTTTACAAAGAGTGACTGTTTTGTCCACGCGTTCTGATTATCGTTGTTGTAACGTTTTGCGCATCCATCGACTGAAACATGCATTATCTGAACTCTGTCTGTCTGTTTTCCACGTTGCTATTTTAAACAAACCATATTAACCAATAGATGCGTCGTCATTCAAGATGGACCGCGGTGCAAGTGCGTACCGAATCGTAAGTGGAGAACCGTATGGTTCGATTTTTTACCGAGAACTGTTGCACCCCTAATACATATATATCCGAGTCCTGATCGGGAGGTAACGTCCGATTCCGATCGAGTCTAAAACCACGTGATCGGGCCCGATTTCCGATCACGTGATCGGATCTGGACATCCCTAGTTATAATCATCAAAATTAAAAGAAATAAACATTTGAAATATATCAGTCTGTGTGTAATGAATGAATATAATATACAAGTTTCACTTTTTGAATGGAATTAGTGAAATAAATCAACTTTTTGATGATATTCTAATTATATGACCAGCACCTGTACTTTTGTTTTCCCATTTATTGACTGACAGCTCTCCTGTCCCCATGTTGAGTAATAGAGTGCCCCAGGGATGACGCGTTTTTGTAGGCCAACCCGGAAGTTAGCGGCACACGGGTTCCCTCGACAGAAAGCCTATTCATTTTTCCCATAGACTTTTGGAAAATCGCAGAAAATAAGCTCTGTGTTTATAAAGGGTTATGACACTTACACGTTTTGTCTATCAAGATAATCTACAAGTTAACACAACATTTATAGATTTTGAAGCCTAAATAAAGTCGTCAGATATAAAAGGCTAACAGTAGGCTATAAACGGACTACAGCACACCATGGTCGCGGATCAACGTCGTCACCACCAAGCGTCCTCAAACTTTATTTAGAAAACAACTCTATTTAAAAACATGCTCACTGATTATGATCTGCGCTGTGTATGAATACTTATCCACTTTTTCATGAGAAATGCTGTCCAAATGTCCTGTTTGTCATGATGACGTCTAAAGTCCCCGCCAAAGGAAGTAGTCCCTTTTAGCAATTTGTTAGCAACCGCCGATTTTAAGACACAGTAAAAGTTTAAAAAAATCACAAGTGGGTTATAACTGGTGTGTTTTATGTCATAGATCAAAACGTGAAAGTATTTAGAGGCTTTGTTAACCACAGACCTTATTTCAGGCGATTTAGCAAAAACCCATTCAAAAAACCCATAGACTTTACGGCGTTGGAACCGGAAGTCCTAACATGCTAACTCGCTTCCGGGTTTTGCCTACAAAAACGCGTCATCCCTGGGGCACTCTATTGCTGAGCCGTTTTCTGTGAACATGATGGTTATTGTAGTTCTTCTGCAATCAAGAAAGATTTGTTTGAGCTGCGCCCTCTACTGTACAGGCATGGATTTGCATTTCCTTCAGATTTGCCTTAAGGCTTATTTATTTCACTTTTGGTGTGAAAGGGCCTTTACATTTGACAAAAACTTTTTGTTTTTGTTGTTGAACAAGCAAGCCCAGCCCAGGTGAGCAATAGTAATGCAAAAGTAATGTAACACTTTACTTTCCATACAAAGTAACTAACACAATTAGTTAATTTTTTAGGGAGTAACACAATATTGTAACGCATTACTTGCCCAACACTGCTTAAAACTAACCATACTTCCAAACCTGTCCCTAACCTCACCCTCAACCTCAATAGCAGCAAGTGTTCTGCATTGTAAGTATACTGTAACTAACATTTTTTTTTATTTATTTTTTTTATGTAAGTACGTAGTGGTTAAAGACATCTAATATAAAGTTGGACCAACTTTTTATTTTTATTCTTGGTGGTTTTTAACCTAGTAGGTTTTATACTTTTAAGCTTAATTCAAATTTTGTGCATGAAACTTTGTTTGGAAAAACTTTACCTCGTACCACAACATCTGTTGCTATAGATGCACTGTCCACTTTAGTCTGTACAGCACATGTATACCTTCCTGCATGCCTTAGCTGAATGTTACGAATCATGACGTCACCAGCAGATGTCTGTGAGCAAACACGCAAGACAATATTTGTGGTCTTCTGTTAGATTCAGATTTTTTAGTGTCTAGTAGTGATAGTAATTATATAATGCTAAAAGAATGACACGTACCCCACCAACTTTTTCAAAATACCCCCCATGGCTTCCAAAATTGATCAACTGCTCGTTGAAAAACCACGTGAATCTCACGTCCAGGGAGGGGTCACGAGACACCTGGCATGGAATAACAACACTCTCTCCGACTGTAACATCCAGCTGGATGGCTTTAGAAGTGATGATGGTTGGCTCTGAAATAACAATGAGATGGTCAGCAGCTAATTCATTTATAATTGTACATTATCTGTAGCTTGGCACATAAAACAGCAGTTGTTGTATTGAAGTATATTATGAGAGCTTGTAGCTCAATACGTGTTAACCATTATTTGATCTGGTTCTTTTGAACTGAGTGATCAGCACACTTCTGCCACCACTAGATGTCACTATGCTGTTAGATTTTCATCTTCTGAAAGAAATGACACCTCATATAATCAACAATTCTTAATGTCCCCCAATAACTCAAATAAGCACAACCTTTCAAAATATAACTTTATTTTAAAGAGTAAATCTATCTATCCATCCATCCATCTATCTATCTATCTATCTATCTATCTATCTATCTATCTATCTATCTATCTATCTATCTATCTATCCTCTTTCTTCATTGTTTCAAAACAACACATCAAGACACACACCTGTTTGATATTCCTCTGATGAAGTTGATTTAAGGGATGTCAAAGAAAAGGGTCAAGATGACAAAAACGACAATATTGCATATTAATGAAACAGCTGGTTCAGCTTTAATTTACGGGATGAATCATTACTGATTAATAATCTCTGGATTCCCCTGTATGAATTATTCATGCTTCATCATGCACTATGCTGTGAACCACTTGCAGAGATTTCTTTTTAATACGGCAAACACGTGAATTGTGCTGGAGCAATTTTACTTTAACTGTTTGCAAATTAACATGTCAAATGAACATGTATTCGGGATTCAAGCTTTCATGTGAAAATGAGAACAAGAGAACAGACCAGAGAGTTTCTATAGAAACCAATTTCAAAAACAAAGAGGGACCACCAAACTGCTGTTCTACTAGAGTGCTGGTATTGTTCACGCTGTCTTGTCACATGGGTGAAGAATGGAGAAAGTTGCAAAAAAGGCTGTTTTAGATGGATCTAAACCCTAATGAAACACAGCACAGTTATACCCACACATATCATGCATCTCTAATGCTCGCCGAATAAATCAATTCCCCATTAGCCACGAGCACAGTTCATCTAGAGAGTGTGGAGATAAGGAGCTTGTGCTTTACTCTCACAGTGCTCTCAAGGCTGTAGTAAATTATTATTTCATCACCTTGGTATTATAAGGTTCTGTCTGACATTTTTGTCAAAATTTAGTTATTTACATATTCTTATTCTGTGACAACTTATTTACATTATATGATTTTTTTTCTTTCATTTTGGGACTTTTTATTTAGAAAACAAAAAGGTTCTCTACAAAGTCAAATGGAATGCAAAAACTTTAAAGCTCAATATCTCTAAACTATGAATGCAAAAAGAACCTTATAATTCCAAGGTGGATATTTTATGTCCTACATAATATTTTGTAATTCAATATTTTATTTTATACTCTACTGGTAAAAATGTTGGGGGTTGGTAAGATTTTTAAAAATGTTTTTGAGTCTCTTACGCTCACAAGGCATACATTTATTTGACCAAAAATACAGTAAGAAACAGTATTATTGTGAAATATTATTACAATTTAAAAGAACTCTTTTCTATTTTAATATATTTTAAAATGTAATTTATCCCTGTGATGGCAAAGCTGAATTTTCAGTGTCACATGATCCTTCAAAAATCATTCTAATATGATGATTTGATGATCAAGAAACATTTATTATTAACAATGTTGAACAAAGTCATGCTGCTTCTGGGGGGGGGGGGGGGTTTGAAAGTTCAAAAGAACAGCATTTATTTGAAATAGAATTGTTTATAACAATGTAAAAGTCAATTTAATGTATCCTTACTACTTAAATGTCCCAGCATACCTTTCACCACTAGTGTGCCTGCACTGCTCGCCACTCCAAACTGGTTTCTCGCCACACAAGTGTAAAGACCTGCGTCTAGTTTGGTGATGTTGGATATTCGGAGACTGCCATTATCCAGCACGGAGACTCTAGACAACAAAAGTAACATAATGAAAGCCTTGCAACACCATTCAGACCTACTGTATACAAACCAGTTATTATATTACACTGAAGATCAATGAACTTTAGTCTGGACACAGAGATCAATAGGACTTAAATAATAAGACATAATTAAACAATTATATAGAACATTATCTAATTTCAAATTCACGTTAGATAATATTACTTATAATTTGTATTATACATTTACATTATATTATAAAATAATCTGCAGCTAAAACCTGTTTTTTAACGGTATGTATATTTCGCTATTGTATCTCAGATTATTGGGCATTTGGTTTTTTACAATCATGTGAAATTAAACATGTAAAAGCCAAACACATATGCTGATATATTCATTTCCAAGCTCTTCCCTCAAATGATTCTTCAGTAGTTTCTTCTGCTACTTTCACTACCAATGTTTCCACATCCCATAACAACATAGTTCTGGTGATTCTGTCACTATTTAATCACCTTTATGTCATTCCCAAACCCATATTATACTTTCTTTATTCTGTGAAACACAAAAGATAAACTGCTTTTTTGACTGGAACGGTCAAGCTCTAAAATAACAAAAAAAAAAGCACCATAAAAGAATCATAAAATTGAAAAATAGACTGATGATACTCTCTATATTTTGCCTTGCAAAATACCAATTTAAAAGGTTAGTTCACCCAAAAATGAAAATTCTGTCATTAATTACTCACCCTCATGTCGTTACAATAAGACCTTCATTCATCTTCAGAACACAAATTATGCAGTGGTTCAACCTACTGAAGCGACAAGAATATTTTTTTGTGCACAAAAATAATGAGAAAAATTCAACAATATCTTCTCTTCTGTGTCATTCTCCATTTGTTTTTGCATACAAAAAGTATTCTCATCGCTTCATAAAATTAAGGTTGAACCACTGTAGTCACGTGGACTGTTTTAACAATGACTTTACACCTTAAAGTGTTGATTATATTGCTGTCTATGGAGAAGTCAGATACCTCTCGGATTTCATCAAAAATATCTTAATTTGTGTTCTGAAGATGAACGAAGGTTTTACGGGTGTGGAACGACATGAGGGTGAGCAATTAATGAGAGAATTTTCATTTTTGGGTGAACTAACTCATTAAGCTTAATAAAATCTACATTACATGTTCTGCTACAAGTGCAGAAGAAAAAGTGACAATTAGGCTTTCTTCATAGTAGTGCAGGGGCCAAAGCAATGAAAAATAGCGAAGAGACAGAGCATGGGATATGCTTCATTTACACCGTGACCTTTCACTATGCAGTGGGCTTCTTCACAGCGCTGCTGAAGGGGGAGAAAAATCTGCTCCCACCACTATGGCAAACAGATCTTTTTTTATGAACATGCCAATTTTGCACGTGTTTAGTAAGTGGAATTTTTAGAAATGGAAGAATGTTGACATAAGTGCTTTCAGCAGGCATGTCATCTCATGTCTTGTGTTATTATCTTCAATGTTTTTACTCTAGCTGAGGCCAAAATTGCTCTTCCATCAAGCAGATGATAACGTGGTGCTTTTTTATTTATTTATTTATTTTTATAAAAGAAGCAGTAATAGGCCACATTTAGATTGCAGGTCTTGATGCCCAATTCCGATTTCTTGACTATATCCAATTTTTTTTAATGACCAGCTTATGTCTTCTTTCAAAGTCCCTCTGTAGTCAATAATTTCATCCCTTAAAGGGATAGTTCACCCAAAAATGAAAATTTGATATTTATCTGTTTACCCCCAGGGCATCCAAGATGTAGGTGACTTTGTTTCTTCAGTAGAACACAAATGATGATTTTTACCTCCAACCACTGCCGTCTGTCAGTCTTATAATGCGAGTGAATGGGAACACAATCAATAAGAGTCGAAAAAACTTGCATAGACAAATCCAAATTAAACCCTGCGGCTCATGACGACACATTGATTTCCTAAGACATCACGCTCTGACAACAGAAGTGATGTCTAGCACTCATTGAAGCATAAGCGCGAGACATCACTTCCGTTGTCAGAGCGCGATCAGACCTCACTAACCGAGTGCTGAACGCAGTTGGACATAGTGGTGTATTAGAGGTAAAAAATGATAGAAATACTGTTCAGTTTCTCCCACAAACCGATCGTTTAGTGTCTTAGGACATCAATGTGTCATCACGAGCCGCAGGGTTTAATTTGGATTTGTCTATGAAGAAACAAAGTCACCTACATCTTGGATGCAATGGGGGTAAGCAGATAAACATCAAATTTTTTTGCACGATGGCAAGTGGAAATACTGGTTTAATTCAGCCATATATGAACCAGAATCTGATTCAGAAGAAGAAGTGGAAGAGTGATTTATACAGGCTTGTCTACATGTCGATGTATCAGATGGTAATGCGTTTATGTATCGCTCTTTACAACGTCGGACACATAACGGTAATTGATATGATTAGCCTTTTGCTTGACTATGTTATAGAACATATTTATTGCTAAATGTACACGATATTTCATATCAACAGAAAAATATACCTGGATAGTCTCTTAAGACTCCCCTGCTTTGCAGCATATGCTAAAGCCTGCCGACACATTCACGTGATTGGTTACAAGATAGTTTGTGACGTAAGGAACACCGGCGATTTCAATTTCATACTCTGCAATGGTGTTGACTTATGAATTTATGAATTTGCACATGGTTTGTTTTAAAGCATATTAAAAAACACAAATAAACATATAAACAACTTTAAAAAATTGATTTTCACCACAGGGGGACTTTAAAATGGACCCATATCTGATGTCTGCATTTATACTAACACTTGGTGAAACAATGCAAGATAGACGTGCTGACCTGGAAAATCTTACGCCGAAAAGGATGTAAAAACAGCATGATTTGCAATGGAAGCTGATAAAATGATAATACAAGCTTTTGCTTTTGCTTTAAAGGTCAGCAAAACATTGATATCTTAAGGTGGAGAAAAAAGAGTTTGTTGCAGGCTGGGTGAATGTAGCAATGATCGTGACTGTAATCGCTGTGATTGGTGTCCACGTTATTCGCCACTGTCACTTTTTCAATGATGTACGACTCGCATTGACAGGAAAATCCGATCTGTCCTCTTACATGGCACGTATCAGATTTATATCAGATTTATTTCCACAAATGTTTGAGGCCTGAAACTGATCGGAGAATATAGGAATCCATGTGCTTTTTTCCTGCTTACACGTTCATGGGTCATATCCTATCTGTGCCACATGGGAGGAAAAAAATCGGAATTGGGTCACTTGAACCATGTAATGAAAATGTGGCCAATGTGGTCAATGTGTATATGAAAGCGGTGTTTTATCATATATCCTAATGAAAATTTGAGTTCTGTGGCTTTTCGTTCATGTCTTTTAGCATACTGTACATGTGCTAGGTTAGGTTGTTTATGAGAGTTAGCAAATTTAAAATTTGCATTCTTTCTCTTTCAGAAAAAAAGAAAGACTCATCTTGTATTCATTGGCATATCCATATTTTTGTCTAATCAAATGCTGTCTAGAAATGTCCTTCTTGTAACAGAGTGCCGCAGGGACGACATCAAAACCCAGAAGACTAATTCGCCACTTGTTCCCTTGAGATATTCCTATGGGATTTTATAATGTTTTTTTTTGGTTTGTTTTTTTTGGTTTTTGAGTAAAATAAGGTCTGTGGTAAATAACTTGACTATACTTTGACGTTTTGCTCTATAAGGTTAACTGCACACACTCACTTTCTTATCTAGTTACTTATTAAAAACATATGTTTTTTTTTTTTTTTTTTAAAAAATAACAGCTTCAAAAATTCACATTTTCGATATAGGTGTGTGTAATTTACATTATAGAGCTAAATGTTCAAGTATTGTCAACTTATGTTTATCACACACTTTATTTTACTCATAGTTTGAAAAACCCATTATAAAACCCGGTTACACTTTATTTTAATCTGTCCGTGTAATGAGGGCCTGAGCATCAATGGTGTGAGGACCCCATTGTGATTGCTCGGTCAATTCTTCTTCTTCTTCTCCGAAATGAATCGCATTTTTGAGGGCCTAAACGTGCTCGAAAACTCATGAAACTTTGTACACGCATCAGAAGCGGTGAAAATTTATGTCTGATATGGGTTTCAGAATTAGGTGTGGCAAAATGGCTTGATAGCGCCACCTACAAAATTTCAATTAAGCGCCCTTCGTGCTACGTTTCACGTACAAGTATGAAATTCAGTACACACATGTAACAGCCCAATACCTACAAATTTTACCAAGTGCAAAATCTGAAAACCCAACAGGAAGTGAGATATTTTGAGTTTTCTCTGCAAAATTTTTGCAGTTTTTGCCATTTCCAGACGTTGTACTTTAACAAATTCCTCCTAGAGCTTTAATCAGATCATCATCATATTTGGTCAGTCTAGTCTAAAGACCTTTGAGATGTTAAATTGTAAAGAACATGAGTTTTCATTGAAGGGTGTGTGCATGGCACCCTGACGAAATTTGATGTTTCGCCATGAAACAGGAAGTTGTTGTAACTCAGGCATACAATGTCCGATCTGTCCGAAACTTCACATGTCTTATTAGAGTCCTGGCCTAAAGACATCTACATACCAATATTGAGTTAGTCATAGTGCCACCTGCTGGCCACAGGAAATGGCATGCTTTACACTGTAATTCACTCACAGAAACACATTTCAGTATGCCATGAAGTACCAAACATGTTAGAAACACGTTTAATCATGCAAGACTTGGCTAAGTGCTAAAATATGCGATTAACACCACGAAACAGGAAGTTGTTGTAACTCAGGCTAATATAATAGTCCTGGCCTGAAGACATCTACATGGCAATATTCAGTAAGAGTATATAAAGTGTTAAAAAAAACCCCATAGGAAAATCTCAAGGGAAGCAGTGGCAAATTAGTCTTCCCTGCAGCACTCTATACAAAAATATTCCTTGCACAATAAGTAGCAAATCTTGGAACAAGGCTGTGATGTAAAATAAAGGCTATCTATTTCTATTAAAGATCAATCCCTTGATATATGATGGCTAAATTCAATGGAAACACCGCCACACACGGGAAAGCCAAACAAGGCTTTTCTCCATTGCCCGCCAGTTGTTTTTGCCAGGATTGTACTAAGTACTTATGTAGTAAGACAGTGATATTAAAAGAGCAAATTCAGCATACACCTTATTAATTATACATACTATGTACAGGCAAGCAGATTAACCCTGAATTTAAATGCAACACGCAGTTTCTTGCAGTGTTTTTCCATAGAAAACCATTATGAAGATGGCTCATATTCTGGGCTCATGTGCTCGCCTGTATATAGTATGAATCATCAATAAGGTGTATACTGAATTTGACTTTTTAATATCACTGTTTTAGTAGGCTACATTAAGGCACTTTAAGTGTTTTTCACATTAAGCGTTTTAGAGTGTCCCGCTGTTTTTAGTCACTGAAATACTGCGGCAGGTGCTTTTTATGGATCACAAGTGCCCAAAACTTGCATTTTGTTCACATATTTTTTTTTTCTCTTTTGACAGATGATCTAAATATTCATCCCTTGAAACAGATGGAAAATTGATAGGCCTGTGCTGCAGTTCTGTGAATTAAATGAATGAAATAACAAACAATACCTTTACTTGTTAATGTATTATGAACAAACATTAATCAACAATATTTCAAATGAACATTAACCATAAAAATGCCGTAAAACTTGTTGTTTTCATTATACCTTTGCATTGACTAATGTTAACAAATTGAACATTGTACAGCAATTTCACCACAGCGCATTTTTAAAATCTGTAAAAGCTACAGGATCTTGATGAAAAGTGGAAAAAAAAATTATAATTATGCATGAATAAATCTGTGCAACTGTTACTTATTTATGCACAAATGTGAAAAGCTGGAAACTGTAAAAGGCTACAATCATATTTGCATAGTACAGTCAGCATATTTCTAACAAGTACTACATTATAAAAGCCAAATTGGGCATAAAGGAATGAAAGCAACATTTTCCCTTCCCGCATGATTATTATAGAAGAAGCCTGAAAAGCTGTTCTTCAGCTCTCTCTTCTTCTCTTTCTCGCAAACACTCTCCCAGTAGTGCAGCTGTGTTTAATGAGAGAACCTGTCCCTCTCCTACCCAGAGCTCTAGATCGTGGGTGGATGTTAGCACAAGGCTGATGGACAGTGATGGCTACTAATGATTTTCTTACAGAGGCTCCAGACTCAAGAGTTCACTGGTACTCTCTCCATGAAGACAGTGCCATACTGCTTTATTCCTCAATGGATTCATCTAAAGTGTATGCTAATGAGAATTCTGTGATGCTCTGCCTTACATTTAAACTTGAGTCCTTGATCTGAAGGCAGTAACAGTGTCTGAGAGGAGATTCAAAGCTGTTTTCAGGTTATAACCCAGTCATTTACATGCACATTCTTAACCTGATTATATGCTTAATAAGCCTTAAAAATGCATGTGGTCATGTAAATGTGTTAAGCCGTTAAATCTAGTGGATTTACGTGCAGCCAGACAAGTGTTCAAAAGTTTTGGGTTGGTAAGATTGCTATATTTTTTAATCAAGGCTCTTACGCTATTAATTATAATTACAATTTAAAATAACTGTTTTCTATGTTCACATATTTTAAAATGTCATTTATTCCTGTGATCCAAGCTGAATTTTCAGCATCATTACTCCAGTCTTCAGTGTCACATGATCCTTCAGAAATCATTCTATCCTGATTTGATGCTCAAGAAACATTTCTGATTATTTTCAATGTTGAAAACAACTGATTAATATTTTTATGGAAACAGTGATACTGTTTTTTTCAGTTCAAAACGGTTTATTTGAAACTTTTTTTCCTTCACTGTCACTTTTAAAAAATTTAATGCATCTTCGCTAACATTTTCTTTCAAAAATAAAATCTCAACCCCAAACCACAGAATGGACGTCTATGTCTTTATATGTCATTGTGTTTTAATTTATGTTAAAATGCATACATAAATGGTTGACAAAAGTTCTGGGCTAGATTTCCAGAAACCTTCTTAACTCTACATCATTCTTAAATTATACCTTAAGCTGTACCATAGTGTTAAAGGTGCCATCGAACGTTTTTTTTTTAAAAGATGTAATATAAGTCTAAGGTGTCCCCTGAATGTGTCTGTGAAGTTTCATCTCAAAATACCCCATAGATTTTTTTTTTATTAATTTTTTTAACTGCCTATTTTGGGGCATCATTAAATATGAGCCGATTTAGGCTGCGGCCCCTTTAATTCCTCACGCTCCCCGCCCCTGGAGCTTGCGCTTGCCTTAAACAGCATAAACAAAGTTGACACAGCTAATATAACCCTCAAAAAGGATCTTTACAAAGTGTTCGTCATGCATTCTGCATGCATGCATCGGATCATGTGAGTATAGTATTTATTTGGATGTTTACATTTGATTCTGAACGAGTTTGAGGCTATGCTCCGTGGCTAAAGCTAACATTACACACTATTGGAGAGATTTATAAAGAATGAAGTTGTGTTTATATGAATTATACAGACTGCAAGTGTTTAATAATGAAAATAGCGACGGCTCTTGTCTCCGTCAATACAGTAAGAAACAATGGTAACTTTAGAAAGACAATTTACAAATATCACTAAAAATAACATGTTATCATGGATCATGTCAGTTATTATTGCTCCATCTGCCATTTTTCGCTATTGTCTTTGCTTGCTTACCTAGTCTGATGATTCAGCTGTGCACAGATCCAGATGTTAATACTGGCTGCCCTTGTCTAATGCCTTGAACATGGACTGGCATATGCAAATATTGGGGGCGTACATATTAATGATCCCGACTGTTACGTCGGGATCTGTAAACAGTCGGTGTTATGTTGAGATTCGCCTGTTTTTCGGAGGTCTTTTAAACAAATGAGATTTATATAAGAAGGAGGAAACAATGGAGTTTGAGACTCACTGTATGTCATTTCCATGTACTGAACTCTTGTTATTCAACTATGCCAAGGTAAATTCAATTTTCCATTCGATGGCACCTTTAATACGTGTTTCCTGAAATGTTATTTTTTATATACCTTCTGTAAGTCATTCTTTCGTAAGGTTGGTCTGGACCACTCTCAGCTATACCTTATCACTGTTGACAGTCTATACGAATATAACTCACTGTAATATACCCAGTCTTAAAATAGGAAATGTGCTTTGGCGCTGAGCCAGACACGCTCAGCGTTTGTCATATATCACAACTATTCAGTGTTTTCAACCACATCAGGTTTATTTTAGGTTTCAGACATTTAAATACACATTTGAATGAAGTACTAGGCTATATATAAAAGACATTTATAATTTGTTAAAATCAAGTTCCATACACTGATGTCTATGAAAGCTGCAATAATAACCCTTTCAATTGAATAATTTGACAAAGTGTTTTATTCATATCAGATACACATTGCGTATGAAACAATAAAGTTTACTCTATTTTTCTCCCATTTCTCCAGCCACTTTTATGTATTTTGGGGAAATTCCGTAAATCCAACAGCTCTAAATTGCAGTGCAAACTCATTGCGCAACAAAACACATTCACTTCCACATATTTTACAATTGCAATATATCATAAAATTCATGATATAGTTGGCAAATTTGTGAATATTTTGAATAAAAAAGGAAAAACGCGATACCTACATGTCTGTCAGCTGCATGACGCGTCTCCAAGGAATTAATACATTCTAAAATAACGGTCGCCTTAAACTCACGCTGGGACTCAGCTAGAATATAGAGCCCCCAGAATATAGATATATTACAATATAGATTTTATTTGCAATTTGGATTATTATTTTTATAAGATCTGATAAATGCAATTTCTACTTCTGAAGTGCTTCTTTTATAAAGACCAGCGCTTTCTCGCATAACGCGGTGAAGCAGCCCCTGCATAGAGTGAATTATTGATTCTCGAGCCATCAATATCAACCAATTCAGCCCCAGCGCCACGGACAGCACCTGGTAACGGCGCACTTAAGAAGATATACCTTAAGCAACCTCCTAAGGGATAGTTCAGGGAACACGCCTAGAAAAGGTATATCTTCAGTTAAGGTCTACCTTTAGAGTCTTTGTAGTGCATTAAGATACAATGTTATCAGGAAATCCAGCCCTGACTATTTCTAAGAATATTTCAAATAAAATAATGCAGTTTTTACAAGGATACTTTGGTAACACTTTATTTTAGTGTCATTTTTACATATGTTACATTTAGTTACTATAATACAAACTATAAATTATGCATAATTACATGCAACTAACCCTAAATCTAATCAAAACCTAATCTTACCTATAGTAAGCAGTGTTGGGGTAACGCATTACAAGTAACTTGAGTTATGTAATCAGATTACTTTTTTTCAAGTACAGTAACTAGTAAAGTAACACATTACCTTTAAATTTACAACACATCTGAGTTACTTTTTCAAATAAGTAACGCAAGTTACTTAGTTTAAATCAGGAGTAAGTGCAGAGGCATTGTGTGTGCTTGACATGATGCTTATTCTAGATTAGTTCTAGACTAAATGTGAGCATGCATTTACTCATTTACCTCTTCTCTTTATCCTGATTCCTCTGTATTCCAGAATGGCAGCACAGCTGAAAGGCTTGTTTATTTGAACTGTGCCCTCTAACTTACAGGCGGGAATTTGGATTTCCTTCATCCCGAGGCTTATTCATTTCACTTTTGTTGTGAAAGGGCCTTAACATTTGCCAAAAAGAACTTCTTTGTTGTTATAAAAACAAACAAAACAGCCCAGCTCAGATGAGAAAAAGTAACACAAAAGTAAAGTAACACATTACTTTCCATAAAAAGTAACTAACACAATTAGTTACTTTTTTATGGAGTAACACAATATTTTGTAATGCATTACTTTTAAAAGTAACTTTCCCCAACACTGATAGTAAGTACATGTAGTTACGTATTACTCCGTACTTATACAATGTATAATTACATTGAAACAAAGACAACTTAAAATAAAAAGCAACTGATATTTTAATTAAACAATGTTATGCACAATCATAAGGCAGTTTCAAGATGCTTTTAACATGTCTGCCTAAATGTAAAATTCTGTAATATTATCTAATAATTTATGTTCTAGAATTGTGATCTTTTTAGCGAGAGATCCCTATTATTTATTATTTCATTGTAATAGTTCATAACAATTATTTTTTGCTTATACAGACTGCCACTGACTTATATTATTATCCTAAATGAACAGTCACCACTACATTGGACAGACTCTTTCAATGACAAACTCTTTCTTTTTGTTTTTGAATTAAATTAATTTGTTTTGAATTGAATAATTTATGCATCCAAGGGTTAGACATTTAAACAAATCATTTAAAACTATATAGAAAAATGTAAATAATGTTGGAAAACAATTGGAAGATGGAAAATTGTATTTTCTACTAAATACAAATATTTATGAAACTAGAGCTTCAGTGGTTGGTTGATTGTTCAAGCACTTGTGATGCTATTCTGTGACCTGAAAAAGGTTTTTTTTTTCTTCTAGATCAAGTAAATGCAAATGCACTGTTGTGTTGAGACGTTTTGATGTGAATAATCAAGCCTTTGATCAGTAACAACTCTCTGCCTGACCTGAATCATATTGCTCTGTCTGTATCACTTTAATAAACAGGTTCTTGGCAGACAAAGGGAAATGGGTTGGTAAAAATACCTGTGGCTCTCTCGCAAAGCTTCTTTGCCCTTCCTCCAGGAGATCATCCCGCGTGGGGACATGCGAGGCCTGCACTCAATCAAAACATCGCCACCCTGCCGAGCCAATGTCTGTGCCTTTAGCACACTATTGGAGAAATCTGGTGCCACTGCTGATGTGAAGAGAAAAACAAGCATCTTACAAAACTGACAGAAAGAAAGATAGATAGACTGACGCCTAAAAGTGTTTGTAAAGTCCATAAAAACACGTAAAATGTAATTACGTTACAAACACAAATATCATTTTAAAGAAAAGCAGCTCAAGAACAGTGACCAAACAAAACATTTTATGTTTTCTACACAATAGACAGCTTGGAATATACAGAAATAATATTTTTTTCCTAATATTATTGTATCATTATTTTAAGAAATAGGTTTTATTATCAATAATTTTATTCTTCTAATTAGGCTTTTTTTCTTCATTACAAAGGGTTAGTTCACCCCAAAATGAAAATTCTGTCATTAATTACTCACCCTCATGTCGTTTCAAACCCATAAGACCTCCATTCATCTTCAGAACACAAATGAAGATCTTTTTAAAACTGAGAGCTTTCTGTCCCTCCATTGACAGTCTACACAATACCACTTTCAAGCCCCAGATAGGTAGTAAAGACATTATAAAAAGTAATAAGTGTGATTCCAGTGGTTTAACCTCAGTTTTATGAAGTGACGTGATTGCTTTGTTTGCGCAAAAAAACATCATTTACACACATTTACAAAATACTAATTTCCCATGCATCACACATGTTCATGTAACAACGTCCGTTCTTGTGTCAACACAGCACGCATGCGTCACGGTGCTCTCGTGAACATGCGTTGAAGATTAATATTTTGTAAATGAAGTGGTAAATTATGTTGTGTTTTTTGAGGGGCAAACATATAAATGATGACAGAATTTTCATTTTTGGTTGAATTTACATTTTAATACAACTCTGAGTTTTTTGCCCTTACACTTCCCCCAAAATAATATCAAATTTTAATTCAGGAATTTAAATATGCTCATCTTAGAAGAGGTGTATTTAAGTCACTGATGTATGAAATACATTTTTAATGTACATTACCATTCAAAAGTTTGGGGTTGATTAGTTTTAATGTTTTGGAAGTCTCTATAACACTATCTGTAACACATGTTAATTGTACTTACTATAGTAACAACCATAAATTATGCATAATTACAAGCAACTAAGCCTAAACCAAAACCTAAGCCAATATTAAGTGCATGTAGTTAATTAAAACTACTCAGTACTTATTTGTGTAATTACACTGTAATAACGTCACATTAAAATAAAGTGTAAATGAAATCTCTTTTGCTTACCAAGGTATCAAAAATAGAGTAAAAACTGTAATATTGGGAAACATTATTTAACATTTATACTTTAAAATAACTGTTCGTCACCATGGAATTATAAGGTTATATCTGAAAGTTTTGTCAAAATTGAGTTATTCACATATTCTTATTCTGTGACAATGTATTTACATTATGTGTTGTTTTTTTTTAAGTTGTATACATTTTGGGATTTTTTTTAGAAAACAAAAAGTTTGTATCTACAAAGGGGTATGGCATGCAAAAACTTTGAAGCTCAATATCTCAAAACTGTTCAGAATGCTGAGAGAACCTTGTAATTCCAAGGTGGGGTATTTTCTATTTGAATATATTTTAAAATGTGATTTATTCCTGTGATGGTAAAGCCGAATTTTCAGCATCATTACTCCATTCTTCAGATCCTTCAGAAAGCATTCTAATAATTGGATTTGATGCTCAAGAAACATTTATTTTTATCAATTTTCAAAACAGTTGTGCTGCTTAATTTTCCAGGATTATTTGATAAAGTTCAGAAAGTTCAAATGACCACCATTTATATGAAATCGAGTTGTTTTGTAACAGTAATAGAAAAAACTGTATACAAACCTGATTCCAAAAAAGCTGGGACACTGTACAAAATTGTGAATGTGACATAAACTTATATTTTATTCACAATAGAATATAGATAACATATCAAATGTTGAAAGTGAGACATTTTGAAATGTCATGCCAAATATTGGCTCATTTTGGATTTCATGAGAGCTACACATTCCAAAAAAGTTGGGACAGTTAGCAATAAGAGGCTGGAAAAGTTAAATGTACATATAAGGAACAGCTGGAGGACCAATCTGCAACTTATTAGGTCAATTGGCAACATGATTGGGTATAAAAAGAGCCTCTCAGAGTGGCAGTGTCTCTCAGAAGTCAAGATGGGCAGAGGATCTCCAATTCCCCCAATGCTGCGGCCAAAAATATTGGAGCAATATCAGAATGGAGTTTCTCAGAGAAAAATTGCAAAGAGTTTGAAGTTATCATCATCTACAGTGCATAATATCATCCAAAGATTCAGAGAATCTGGAACAATCTCTGTGCGTAAGGCTCAAGGCCGGAAAAACATACTGGATGCCCGTGATCTTCGGGCCCTTAGACGGCACTGCATCACATACAGGAATGCTACTGTAATGGAAATCACAACATGGGCTCAGGAATACTTCCAGAAAACATTGTCGGTGAACACAATCCACCGTGCCATTCGCCGTTGCCGGCTAAAACTCTATAGGTCAAAAAAGAAGCCATATCTAAACATGATCCAGAAGCGCAGGTGTTTTCTCTGGGCCAAGGCTCATTTAAAATGGACTGTGGCAAAGTGGAAAACTGTTCTGTGGTCAGACGAATCAAAATTTGAAGTTCTTTTTGGAAAACTGGGACGCCATGTCATCCGGACTAAAGAGGACAAGGACAACCCAAGTTGTTAGCAGCTTACACATCTGGAAAGGCACCATCAATGCTGAAAGGTATATCCAAGTTCTAGAACAACATATGGTCCCATCCAGACGTCGTCTCTTTCAGGGAAGACCTTGCATTTTCCAAGATGACAATGCCAGACCACATACTGCATCAATTACAACATCATGGCTGCGTAGAAGAAGGATCCGGGTACTGAAATGGCCAGCCTGCAGTCCAGATCTTTCACCCATAGAAAACATTTGGCGCATCGTAAAGAGGAAGATGAGACAAAGAAGACCTAAGACAGTTGAGCAACTAGAAGCCTGTATTAGACAAGAATGGGACAACATTCCTATTCCTAAACTTGAGCAACTTGTCTCCTCAGTCCCCAGACGTTTGCAGACTGTTATAAAAAGAAGAGGGGATGCCACACAGTGGTAAACATGGCCTTGTCCCAACTTTTTTGAGATGTGTTGATGCCATGAAATTTAAAACCAACTTATTTTTCCCTTAAAATTATACATTTTCCCAGTTTAAACATTTGATATGTCATCTATGTTGTATTCTGAATAAAATATTGAAATTTGAAACTTCCACATCATTGCATTCTGTTTTTATTCACAATTTGTACAGTGTCCCAACTTTTTTGGAATCGGGTTTGTATTTGTAAAAGCCTTTACTGTCACTTTTGATCAATTTAATCCATCCTTGTTGACTAAAAGTAGTAATTTACTTAAAAAAAAAAGAAAAGAAAAAAACTTACTGATTCCCAAACTTTTGAATGCTAGTGTATTTTTGAATTAATAAACAGGACAAACATTTAGTGTTATGTCACTGACCCATTTCTTCCACACAGCCTGTCAAATGTCTGCATCTCTATTTGCTTCCCTCTTAGCTAAATCTCATCATCGTCTCACTTTCCAAAGGCGGGCGAGGAGGATGTTTTTAATGCGATATACTCAGTTAAGAGCACACTCAAGAACTCACACTATCCCCCACACACCACTAAGTCAAACCGAGTCAAGCCAGCCAGCACAAATCTAACGGCTCTAAAGTGCGAAGACTGTCTACCTCACATCTCCCCCAGGCAGCAATTTCAGCATACTAGACTTTCTTGCCTGTTTGGCATCCATCTGCACTCAGCGCTGACAGCATCAAAGCACCCATTGTGCTGACAAATGACAGGACTAGGGAACAGAGCTCTTCTCTCATCTGCCGCATGATAAAAATGGCCTCGAACGTCAACTCCTTTAATCTTCACCGCAGAGATGGGTTTGATCATTGATCCTGTCTAAAGTTATTCTGCTCCTCATAATAGCGGGTCAACTGTTTTTAAATGCAGCGTAAAAGGGCATAGTAAGACTAATGGGTGGTGGCGTTCACTGGCAATGTGTTTGGAATGAGCTTATGAGGACGTGCTGCTCCAAACCAAAACAAACTTCACATCGTACAGACACACATTTGGAAACATATTGTATGACAGCATATGACCAACTGCATATTAGCTACATATTTCAGAACATAAGAACAGTTGAGGGGCTAGATCCTTGGGAACCCAGGTTCATTGGGAAAACGTGCTTGTGGCGACATCTCTATTGTTGTACGTATTGCGGCATTTCAATAATTAAATGTCTAGTGAGTGGCGCTGAAAGTTGAATGCTCTATCAGGTTTAAAATGCTCTACCACCTACACTAAACCCTAAATATACCCAATAGTCTTAACAAAAGCAAATGCAACCATGCCATTTTAGTGGCTTCTACACTGCAAAAAAGTAAGTTACCTGGTTGCCTTAACATTTTAAGATCATTGAAATTAAAAAGTTGAGTTAATACAATGAAGGTGATTGATTTAGTCAACAGAAACTCAAAATATGATGTTATCTGAACCACATTAATTATCTAAGTCGATTTGACAAAAGAAAAAAACGTGATTCGTATGTAAGTAGCATGTTTTTCCAATGAGCTTGTGTTGATCTTTAGCAAAGTCTGTTCACTCAGCGGCCATATTTGCAGCACCTTGAGGCAGCTATTTCAGGCATCCAAGACCAAGTCCTATCTATTTGAATAGGGGAATCCTGAAATCTCAAAAACTGCTTGGCGGACAAACAATGGAATAACATATTTTAAATCAGCAACTAAAACTGACATGAACTGTCCCATAAATGTTGTGCTCAAATAGCGTTAAAAAAAGCGTATTAACTTGCCAATGCGTATGAGCAGTCCTAAGCATGAATCTCAGGTTTCTATGGGAACCGGAGCTTCTAATGGCAGCTGCTGTGACACAATGACTTTATCAATCAGCGATTGGCTCTTTTACTTAGAAGGCGGGACGTATTCCGTCATTTTGCGCGTTGCCGTTTCTCCCATTCATAACTAATAGGAGTGAATCGTCTTTCTATTCTTTGTCTTTAATTACTATGAATTTAGTGATTCCTTACCAATGGCTTTGAGTTCAGCGTTGGCAAACACCCGGCCATGGCGGTTCTCAGCGATACACTGGTACATCCCAGTATCTGACAGGGTCAGACTGCTGATGGATAGTGCCCCGTTTACCACCTGGATTCTGTCCTGGAAACATAACAACAACAATCCCACAATAGAACTTAAAACAAAAAGTTTAATGAAAATGTTTCTTTACAATTGTATTGGTATAAATTAAACAATTAGTAACTTGAGTTACAAATTGAAAAGCTAACTTCAGTATTATTTTACATGTACACATATTCTACATAGAAATTAATTCTGAGAAATCACTGATATACAGTATGTAATCTGCCCTTTTCCTCTTTTTTTGGTCCTTGTACACAATGTTCACATTTTTAAACATTTAAAATGTGCAACTTGTCCATGAAACATAAAAATCATAACCAAACAGTTGTGACAGTTTTGATCAACTGTCTCACAAAGCGTTCTCCTTCTGCTCTGTGGGTTTAGGTTTTTAGTGTACTCAAGCAGTGTCACTGACAGAATTAGGGTCGTCCGCAATGAGAAGTCGATAGGTCTCACCTGCCATCACAGACCATGGTCTTTCTCATCAGTCCCTTGCTGAATTACTGCTAGTGACCAAATAAAAGACAAAGAGTCACTCCTGAGTCATCTCACAAAGGAAAATGAGACACTTTCTATGAATATGGCGTAAAATACCCTTTTCCCTTTTTATTAAAAAAATAGTCAGTGAAAAGATGCTTAACCTTAATAAACTTGCAATAATTTGCAGCTGTCACATTAAATTGTATCTGAAATATTTTATTTTATATCCTTAAATATGGATCATTTATTTGTATATCTGTGTGTGTGTGTGTGTGTGTGTATATGTGTGTGTATTTGCATAGATACACACACACACATGCACTGTATATATTTTTAAATTATTGACCACAAGGCAGCGTCATTATTTCAAATAGGGGATACACGTATTTCATGTGTTTAAAGGTTGTAAGGTTTTTTTTTTTTTTTTTTTAAATCAAATTTAACAAAATATAAATAAGTCAATATATCATCAATCCTTCTTCCAAAACGTGTTTTTGTCTAATCCTGATTCACTATGGTAAGCCTATTATATCTTTATATTTCAGACCGGATGGAATGGTTTTCATGGTAAACTGTGTACATACGTCACTTGCCTGTGAGTGTCTCACAGAAAGACAATGTGACAGAGCTCGTAATAAAACAAGAAAAATGTTGTAAAAGCGACAAGGACATGGTGTTTTTATTTCTCAACAGGTGAGTAAGGCTCTCTAACAGAGTTCATATTAAAGCATTATCTACTGTGAAGGGTTATATTCATCCACGCAGTCACGCAGAGCAGAAGCACAACCAAAACAATGTTCTTCTGCAAAATGCATATGGTTTTGTTTGTTAACCACTAGATGACAAAAATTACATAGTGAACCTTTAAAGGGTTAGTTCACCCCAAAATGAAAATTCAGTCATTAATTACTCACCCTCGTGAAGAGAATCGATTGCTTGTTATGATGAACAGATTACAGATACAGTTAACATCCTCTTCCAGACGCTCAAACGTGCTGCGTAACCAGTGAGGTTCATTCTCGTGTGTTACATAGCATGTTTGAGCTTCCGGAAGTGGTTTGATCTTGTGCATTATTCATGTTAGGTTGAGCTTCTGCATATGTTCGCTGATCAATGTTTACATGTGAGTAAAAGCCTAAATTAAATCTGTTCATCATAACAAGCGATCGATTCTCTTCAGAAAATTTGGACTAAACCACTCAATTCATATGGATTCATTTTCTGATCTC
The DNA here is from genome assembly GCA_028476615.1 of Culter alburnus. NCBI lineage: Eukaryota > Metazoa > Chordata > Actinopteri > Cypriniformes > Xenocyprididae > Culter > Culter alburnus. The sequence goes on from JAOTNS010003909.1 coordinate 454,040, forward strand.
TTTATGAAGTTTTTGAAGTGTCAAAGTGGTAGTTACAAAGTCAGTCAATGGAAGGAAATCTGACAGCATTCTGTCATCAAAAATATCTTAATTTGTGTTCTGAAGATGAATGAAGGTCTTACGGGTGTGGAACGACATGAGGGTGAGTAATAAATGACAGAATTTTCATTTTTGGGTGAACTAACCCTTTAAACTGGTTACAGCTCATGTTAGGTACATTTCATGTAAGATGCTGTTTTTAATATGTCAAAACAACAAAACATGGGATTTGTGCTTGTAATTCTTAAAAAAAAAAGAAGTAATGGGACACCACCAAAGTGTACCATATTCATGGAAAGTGCCTACTATAAAATAATTGACCGATGTGAAGGGAGCAGAACGGAGGATGAATTTAATCCACAGTAGCTATGGATTGCTGCTGATGGGCGGTCTATATATATTTTTTATCCTGGTCAAACACTTACTCGTAAAGTCCCTGTTATGCTGCCATTGTGCTCACTTGAGTGCAAAAAATTTGAATGGTGCATTCAGGTTGAATGAATTGAGATTTAAAGAGCTCAGATATCTGCACTCACGCTCGGGCACTTCAGAGTCTGATGGCATTAGCTTTATGCCACTTGAATTTCATTGTTCCAGTTCAGCTAGGAAAATGGTGTAACTCTCCACCCATGTGGTCCACTCCGACATGAAGCACCACAATCTAACTGATATCATAAACAGAACGCTTCATATGTGTGATGTTGACTGGGGTAAACTGAGAAGATCAGTACAGCCTCCAGCAGCAAAGACAAATGGTGGCATAAATCAGCTTTATGGGGGTAATTAATTAGGGGTGACATTCCACTGAAATCAGCACTTTCCCCCTCGACGGGAGAGAGGCATTTGAGTGGGCTGTGCTGCACCAGACTGATTAAGTTGCCCACCTGAATAGACATCACAAAGATTGCCCCAACATTATGGGTATTGGCTTGGCAGGCGAAATATTGTTGCTGAGGTAAACATTTACACAAGCAGATGATGATTTGTTGTGGTATCTGGGACTATATATATATATATATACACACACATGTATATAAGAGTTTTGTACCCAACCAAAAAAAATATGTCCTAATAACATTTTGCTAACATTACCATTAAGTTATGAAAACATTATTTCTGAATGTTCTATGAACGTTCTTATAAACGGGTTTTTTTTCTTATTTATGAAAACGTTAAGGAAACATTGCATTCTATCATTCTTAAAAGATTATGGGAACGTTACTTTTGAATGTTCTCTGAATATTCTGAAACAATTTGTAACAATTAAAAAAGTTAGATGAAAATCCACCTAAAACATTTAAAAAAAAGTTCCATGTTGATGTATAATTAACATTATTGTGCTTACGTTTAAAGAACATTCTTAGATTAGATAACTTTGAGCATTTTATTAAAATTACTGGAATAATGTTTGTTTAGAACTTTGAGAGAACCTTTCCAGAATGTTAGCCATAGAGCTGGATGATGAGATCTTTATATATGAATATATATTAAATTAACTAATTTAATAATTGATTATCTTTATAACGGAACTGAATAAACACTGAACTGACTTCATGTTATGAAGTGAAGTGAAGCAAAGTATGGTGTCCCATTCTCGGAATTTGTGCTCTGCATTTCACCCATCCAAGTGCACACAGTATTGAGTATTGAACACACACACACCGGGAGCAGTGGGCAGCAATTTTTTGCTGCGGCGCCCAGGGAGGGATTGGGAGTTAGGTGCCCTGCTCAAGGGCACCTGAGTTGTGAGAGTGGAAGAGAGTGCTGTTCATTCACTCCCCTCACCTACATTTCCTGCCGGTATTGAGACTCAAACCCATGACCTTCGTCTTGCAAGTCTGACTCTCTAACCATTAGGTTGGACTGCTCCATTATCACTGTAAAGCTGCTTCGAAACATGTATTGTATAAAATACATAACTAACATCACATAAATATAGACTATACAACAGTTCCAGTGCGCTAATTTGAATCAGCAAGTGGGGTTACAACATCGCTGATATTTTGAATGATAGCACTCGAATTTTACTATTTATATCAATTTTTTTGACACATACTTTCACTTCTGTGGTTCCAAAACCTGCCTATATTATGTCTGAAATGTCTCTTCAGCCTGCGGCCTCATGCCTGCTGGCAAATCACTGCTGTGCTGAAGTTCAGTACAACCAATGTGCCTTTAAGGCAAGCTTTTACTTGACGGCCATCTCGTAACACCTAGGGCAGTTATTTTCGTTAGTTTACTGCCTATATGTAGGAAGTAAACAAACATACTGGAAAAAAAAAAACAAAAAAACACTGTATGTGTTTCTTTCTTCTGTTCAACACAAAAGAAAATTTGATATTTCAAAAGATATTTTGAAGAATGTTGTCATCCAGACAGTTATAGTATAGTATTTAATAGTATTTTATCCCTACTATGGAAGTCAGTGGCTACCGTCAACTGTTTGGTTAATGACATTCTTCAAAATATCTTCTTTTGTGTTCAACAGAACTCATACAAGTTTGGAACAACATGAAGGCAAGTAATTGATGTCAGAATTTTCATTTTTAGATGAACTATCCCACAAAATATTAAAAATTCCACAAAACAACAAACAAAAAATAAATGAAAATTAATAAAAATAAATAAATTGAGGTTGGTCAAGATTAAACAAAAATCCCACTATCTGGCATAAAGCAACAAACTAAATAAATACTAAATGCAGCTAATTAAACTTAAAATATGGCCTTATTTATAAGTAAATTAAAAATAGAAAGATAAACTGTATTATTCAACTAAATCTTTATTTATCAGAAAATTCTAAGACAGACTGTATGTTATGTAAAATGCATTGCTTTGGACTTTTGGCAACACTACTGAGCGATAACTCAATTTTCAAATCAAATGGAAACATTGAAATGAGCCGTCCATACAAACCGACGTACTCAAATGAATCAGACTCAGACTCAATGCTAACTTGAGAGAGAGATGAAAATCTAGAAGAGAATATTTGATTATTGCCCCAGCTCGCTTGAGCAGAATACAATGTGACCTAATTTGGTAACACTTTACCTCTAAAGCATTTATTAATGCATTATTAAAATTACATAGGTTGCATCGATTAATATTATTTAATGGATCTGAGTCAACATGATCTAACAATGAACAGATGATAATGCATTTTTACATTAACAAAGATAAATAAATACTGGAACAAATCTATTGCTCATTGTTAGTTAAAATCAGTTAATACAAGGGTTACCCATCATTCTACTGTACAGTTACTACTTACTGCTACCACTACTCACTGTACAGTTATTCTTTAACAGTGATGATATATGGAGCTTCTGTGATGTGCTCTAGCGCATTCGGGTGATGGTGGCTGGTAAGGAAATGCAGAGCCTTTGTCTGTTCATTGTAATCATCAAATAACAAACGACACTCTTCTTCTGACTACAAACACCTAAGCTCATTAAGAGTGCAGCCTCACACGCTGAGATCTTGTTCACTATCTCTCAGAGTGATGAAACAAGCTCTGTTGTACTTGACACTATAATGTAGCACAGGACTACTGTGAACCTTACAACAACTAAGAGGAACCTAAACCAGATCTCTGGAAATACACATGCAGAATACTACAAATGTGATAATGAGCAAGGCAATAGAAAGTCATCATGTCCCTCTTTTTATTTTTATTCACTTGTTTTTAGAATTGCCATACATATGATGTTGCTTCAATGTACCTCACCAGCCTTTGTTCCCATTCAGTCAGTCACGTTCGACATTACGTCGATAGTGACGTGGGATCTCTCTGCAGGTGTGATGGTGCATTCCAGCGGTGTTTCCATCCAGCTTGCTGTGCACATAGGGCAGTATTCACCCCTGGGTGCTTCGGCAAAGAGTATTTCCCTAAAAGAAATACTTCTTTTAGGGAAATATGTTGCCCAGCCGCCGCTTGTGTGTAAAAGCACAGTTGCGGGTCTGTTCAACACTTTGGGAGACTGAGGGTTACAGCGAGAGCTTTCTGCCTGGAAAACCCCCGCGGATCTCCCGCTCTTCAGCGTGTCATTTGCTGGTGAGCTGCCTGCTGACAGCGTGTGCTGCCACGGCAACCCAGCACATCGTTGGGCGCTCTGGATGAGGATCTAATGACGATAACTGCATCGATAAGAGGGCTATCGTTCTCTGGAGAGGAAGATGCTTTGGCGGTGTTTGGTCATGCTGAATCGGATTCAGAGTTGACAGCCATGCTTTCCCGGGCCGCCACACGCTCAGACTCATTCTGAATGATTGCGGCTGGACGATTGGTTCTGGGCTCTGAGCGCGATGCGAAAGATTGCCTTGCCCCGCCCCGCCCGCCCCCATGCCTTTCTTCTCGGAAGTGCATGAAGAGCTTTGGCAGTATGGAGGTACATTAGTGCCAAAATCTGTTTGAAGTTTTTCTTCTCTCACTACCCTCGTCTGTGGGGCGGTCAGGGGGTTCATGGGGGTTCCTCAGGTGGACTGTGCAATTGCAGTGCATTTTTATGTCTGCAAAGTGCTGCCACTTGGAGGAATCATCTGTGGTTCCCATCCAGTGTCTGCGAGGTGATGGCAGCTCTAGCCTCACAGTGCTGCTGGACAGACCGCCTCCTCCTTGCATGCAATGGCCGTCCTGCAGGCCAAAGCCACACACAAGGGTAGTTCTGAGCCGGGGTTGATGCAGGACCTGACGTTGACTGACCTTGGGGTGACCTGGAGTTGCAGGGAATGGCTCTTTCCCAGGAGCTGGTGTACGCACTACTCCTTCCTCCGGAGGAGGGCTGGGTGGAGAATCTTACTACTCACTTATGCAGTAAGTGACATGCTGCTTCCTCCTTACCAGCTTCTGTTATTTAGCCACATGCAGGGAGTGTGCATTAGAGGACGTGCTGCTTCCTCACGCCTCCCTAGCCAGTCCTTCACAGGACCCACAGAGACAGGTAAGTGCACCACACTCTACTTCGGGACGCTGTGCTTCCCGGGTTAGCCCCAAGTGCCCTCGCTGCCCCCACGGGTACGTCTGTTGTCCCTTTGGTGCCACTCGTACGGGCCTTGAGAGCCTCGCTACAGCTTCCCAGCCCGTCGCGCTGGCCCATTTGGACAGTCAGACTCGGCTGTGTGATTCAGTTCGGCAGACGGTCCCCTAGGTTCAGCAGTGTCTTGTTTGCCTCATGGCAGACAAGGAGGCCCCTGTCCTGTGAGTGGAGATTGCGTTCCTGCTGGCGAAGGACGCAATAAAGCCTGTCCCTCCAGCCAAGATGAGGGATTATACAGCAAGCATCCTTCATGTTACCCAAGATAGCGGTGGGTTATGGCCAATCTTGGATCTGTGTTTCTTGAATCAGGCTTCTGTTCAAGTTGCTCACGCAGGAATGCATCCTCATATGTGTTCACCCCATGATTGGTTTGCAGCAATTGACCTGAAGGACATGTACTCTTGTTTCACCTTGACACAGACCATTTTATGCTCTGCTTTGAGGGTCGAGCATACCAGTACTAGGCCCTCCCCATTTAGGCTGTCCCTGTCTCCACACTCAGGGAGGTGGGCATTCGCATCTTAAACTATCTTGATGACTGACCCATTCTGGCTCACTCTCGAGATCAGTTATGCGAACACAGGGACCTGGTGCTGGGTCAACTGGGAAAAGAGCAAGCTCTTCTCTGTGCAGAGCACCTCTTTTCTCAGAGTGGAGATCACCAACGAGCATGCACACTCACAGGCACAGAAACTATTTCAGAGGCTCCTGGGGCATATGGCATCCGTAGCCACGGTCACTCTGCTCGGATTGATGCATATGAGACCGCTTCAGCACTGGCTACACAGCCGAGCCCAGAGATGGGCATGGCACCAGGGCATGCTCTGTTTGGCCACCACACCGAGCAGTACCCAAATGTTCAGCCCGTGGTCAGACCTTGCCTTTCTACAGGTTGCTCTTTCTACAGTGCCTCTAGAACAAGTGTCCAGGGAACAAAGGCTGGTTGTTGTTGTCACAACAGATGCCTCCACCACCGGCTGGGCTGCCGTATGCAACGGGCATGCTGCATCGGGCTCCTGGACAGGACCCCAACTGCAGTGGCATATCAGTTGCCTTGAGTTGCTAGCAGTACTCCTTGCCCTGCACCGGTTTCAGCCACTGCTGCACAACAAGCATGTACTGGTCCGGACGGACAACACATCGACCATAGCATACATCAATCATCAAGGTGGTCTATGCTCCCGTCGCATGTCGCAACTTGCCCGCCATCTCCTCCTCTGGACGATATCCTGGGCGAGCTCAATCATGCAGCCGACGTTCTCTCACGATAGCTCATGTTCCCGTGGGAATGTAGACTCCACCCCCAGGTGGTCCAGCTGATTTGGAGCCGATTCGGGAAGCACAGGTAGACCTGTTTGCCTCCCAGGAGTCCGCTCACTGCCAGTGGTTTTATTCCCTGACCAAGGGGACCCTCGATATGGATGCACTGGCACACAGCTGGCCCCAGGGCCTACACAAACACGCATTTCCCCCAGTAAGCCTTCTCGCACAGACTCTGTGCAAGGTCAGGGAGGACGAGGAGCAGGTCTTGTTAGTTGTACCGTACTGGCTCAACCGGACCTGGTTCCCAGAGCTGATGCTCCTCACAACAGCCGCTCCCTGGCGGATTCCCCTGAGGAAGGACCTGGCACCATATGGCACCCACGTCCCGACCTCTGGAACCTCCAAGTGCAGCCTCTGGAAGACTTAAGTGGCCTACTGAAAGCGGTAGTTGAAACTATCACTTCAGCTACAGCCCCCTCTACGAGGCATGCTATTGCCCTAAAGTGGAGTCTGTTCACTGAGTAGTGTTCTTCCTGCCGGGAAGACCCCTGGAAATGCTCGGTCAACTCTGTGCTTTCCTTCCTTCAAGATGGGTTTGGAGCGGAGACTGTCCACCTCCACCTTGAAGGTCTATGTGGCCGCCATCGCAGCACATCATGATGTGGTCGATGGCAGGTCACTGGGAAAGCATAACCTGATCATCAGGTTCCTGAGAGGTGCCAGGGGGTTAAATTCTCCTAGGCCTGCCTTGTTCCCTCTTGGGACCTCTCTGTCACCCTGGCAGGCCTACAGAGAGCTCCCTTCAAGCCCCTTGAGTCAGTCAAGCTTAAACATCTGTCTTTGAAGACAGTGCTCCTGACCGCGCTCACTTCCTTTAAGAGGTCGGGGACCTACAAGCATTTTCGGTCAGTGAATCGTGCCTAGAATTTGGGCCGGCTTTGTCTCATGTTATCCTGAGACCCCGGCCTGGATATGTGCCCAAAGTTCCCACCACTCCCTTCCGGGACCAGGTGGTGAACTTGCAAGCGCTGCCCCTGGAGGAGGCAGATCCAGCCCTTGCGTGGCATGTTACGTCCCCTTGCCATAGCCCTGAACCACCGCTGAATGGCTGTGTTCCCTGTCTCGGCTCCTCAGCAAAATATGAATGAAGTGAGTATGCTAGTCCTATTTATACCCGTATGTGCCGGGTAGGTGTGGCTCGGCATGTAAATCTCACTGGCCAATCTCAATTGACTCGTTTTGTACCAGTTGGAGGTGATTGGGCTTCCCTCCTTCAGGGAACGGGGGTTACAATAGTAATCTAGACGTTACAACAACCAATGCTCCACAAACAACCAACTTGATTCAGTGTTATTTGTGTTAAATCTGAAACCAAATATTAATATTACCTGAAAAACAAAACAAAACAAAATTAAATTAAAAATGTTGTCTTAACAACTAAAACACAGATCTCTCAATCTTCTCTCAAAGTTATGAACAAATGTTCTTCCATTAAAGTTAATAAAACATTTCTTCACAAGTCATCTGGTCTTCTTGTTCTCAAAACGAAAAGCACAAAAACATCATATACACATCGTTCATGGAATGATTTTACCGCAGACTCCAGAGTGTTAAATGTTTAGTTGGATGTTTACTAATGTCTTTTAAATTTTATATATATATATCACAATTCAAAACAAGACTTTTTTTCTCAGAATTATAAGATATAAACTCGAAATTGTGAATTATAAAGTCAGAATTGCATGATATAAAGTCACAATTCTACCTTTTTTCTCAGAATTGTGAGTTTATATCTCGCAATTCTGACTTCTTTTCTCAGAATTGTGAGATGTAAACTCACAATTGCATGGGAAAAAAAGGTCAGAATTGAGAGTTCATATCTCGCAATTCTGACTTGATTAATAAAAATATTAAATAATAATTACATTTAATATAATTAAATTACAATGTACATGGAATAATAAAAAAAAGAAGATGATTGACCCTTTGCAAAGACCCGCCCCCCTTAGTTACTGTTGCTTTGTCCGACAAGCCATGGCTGTCACACCACACAGAGTTAAAAATACATCGCGGAGCAAAGAGGACAATGACAACACATCGACAGACAAGACAGAGCAGGTGACTTATGATATTAAACAAAGTCCCATCTTTCAAACTGTAATTTTTTAAGAAATTCAAACAATAAAAAACCATATTGTGGCTCTTTAATGCATTGTGACAGATCGCTGTACCTCAGCTCAAGCGGCTCGTGAACCTATCATCTCTTCCTACTAGTTAATTTATAGCATCAAATAAACATGAATGAACATGAGAAGGAATGTTGTTTAAAACGCGGAAAGACATCAGTACACACCATTTTTCAAGTTTAAGTCCATCGAGGTTAATCTTCTAAATCCTGACTTGTTGGACAAAATGGCAGATTCGGTGATATGATTGGTTAGACTGCTTGTCAAACAAACTCCCGACAAAGGGTCAATTGTGACTTTGTACCACAATTCTCACTTTTTCCTCAGAATTACCTGATATAAACTCGCAACTGGGAGATCTAAAGTCACAATTGCATGTTATAAAGTCAGAATTGCGTGATATAAAGTCGCAATTCTGACATTTGTCTCAGAATTATGAGTTTATATCGCAATTCTGACTTTATAACATGCAATTGCGAGTTTTGAAGTCAGAATTTTGAGATGTGAACTGACAAAAGACACAATTATCGTTTTTTTTTTTTTTTTCATCTTGGAAACAAGCTTCCACAGAAAAGAGAAAGACTTGATAGAATTTAATGTCCATTTATGTTGAGATATAGATTTCCATTATGTTGGGATTTCCTTCCAAACTTCCTGAATCTGCTAACTTGGTCTTTCAGGTGCATTAAAGGTACAGCGGACTGGATCACTCACCTCAAAGGACTCGATCGGCTCTCCGTTCTTCAGCCACCTGTAGGAGGGTTTGGGCTTGGCGCTCGCCTTACACTCCCACAGCAGAGATTCATCAATGGCTTTCTGCACATCCTGAGGCTTCTCCACCAGATGAGGGGGAGCTGAGATCCATCAATAAACACACAACACACAGCGAGATATCAACATCTCACAAAGTGCTGCTTATAAAAATGAATTTTCAACAGCTCCCTGAATCCCAGACACACTTAGGGCTGGATATTGATTAGCCCATAGTAAACCAGCCAAGCAGTTTATGAGCCAATTAATGAATAAATCCAGTTTTTAATCAATCAACATGGCATTAGAATGAGGAAAAAAGCATACTACTTTATGAATAATTTACAAGGACATTTAGTATACCACATTCATTGAGCTGAAGAAATTACAGCACACAGCTCTTACTAAATGTGGGTCAAGTTTTATGAATCTTTAGCTCATCTTTTGTATATTGCTTTAATATTCATCTTGCTTTGATGAACAACACACCCCTCTCCAAACACGCACACGTAAACAGCAGAAATAACAAAATAGGTGCTAGAAAGAAGTGCCAATGTTACAGTTTTAACCTTGATTACATATTTATACTCAGAGCTAAGATGATTTTTAAAAAATTGCTTGAAACATATTAAAATGAGATTGATTCTCTTGGTTTTGATGAAGGTCAATGCAACTCGCAAAGGCTTAACTTTTCTCAATAAATAAATCACAGCAAAGTGCGCGCATGGACAAAGTAGGATGCTTTATAGGTATCAGTCACACTTCTGGAGCTCATAATTTTGACTTCGACCATTATGTTATAAACAACAGTGACCTATATTGATTATTCCATAGCACCAACAGTGGTGATAGATGGAGAGTATAGTCTATGGGAGATTATGGATTTTTACCTGGCAAATAATTGCAATGACAAATAATTACAGCATACAGACATCCTGGTTATAAAACATCATGGGGTAATACATTAAACTACAGAATATTGATGGGTGATAAACTCAAGTATATAAGCATTCATAAAACCTTAATGGTGCACATTGATTGTGTGTTTGTCTGAATCTTATTTGAATGTCCAAACTTCTCTTTTCTATACAATAAAAGTAGTAGAACCAGCAGTAGTCACCACTCTCTTAAAATGAGAAATGTACTAAAATAACTAAAACTAAATAAACTACAATAGTATATCAATAATACTAAAATTACACTGGCTTTCTTTTGTGGTAAGAAAAAAAAAAGTAATACAGGTTTTCATATAGGGCTGAATTGTTCCTTCAAAAGAAAAGTATATTTATTTCATCCATGAAATAATTCTGTCCTACCATAGAAGGAGAGCCGACCCTTCACTGTGTTTTTGCCTCTTGAGTTCTCAGCCATGCATTCATACGGCCCTGCGTCTTCCTGTTGGAAATATGGGATCTCCAGCACTCCACTAGATTTTCTAACGTCCACTTTTCTCTCTGGGAAAAGGAACTCCGTCTGGTCTTCTCCAGCTAATAGCAGGTACTGGACTGAAAGCAAAAGGTAAAGTTGATTGATTAAAGTCACCATAAAATCAAAATGGTCTCTTCTGTTCTCTGATGATGTGTTTACTGGTTCGTGGGTGGGACAACCTGTCACTCACATGAGAACCACCAATAGCAAACCACAACCATCCATTCAATCCCAACAGACAAAATCAAGTCCCGCCCTACATTTTTTCTTATTCGGGAAGCTGTTTCACTCATATATATGTCACAATAGGAAATAAAAGACTTCCGTTTCATGACGACTTTAATGAGGTATGTTTTTATTTTAAAGGGGACCTATAATGCCCCTTTTACAAGATGTAATATAAGTCCCCAGAATGTGTCTGTGAAGTTTCAGCTCAAAATCCCCCACAGATCATTTATTATAGCTTTTCAAATTTGCCCCTATTTGGGTGTGAGCAAAAACACGCCGTTTTTGTGTGTGTCCCTTTAAATGCAAATGAGCTGCTGCTCCCCGCCCCCTTTCCAGAAGAGGGCGGAGCTTTAACAACTCAACAACAACAAAGCTGGAGAATCTCACGCAGCCAAAATGAGGATTGTCAGTAACGGTGTTCAGCCTTACATTGTTCAAACCGGAGTCGACACTGATGGAGAGACTCAGGAAGAAGTTACAACTTTTAGAATGAAACTGGACGTTTCTGAATGTTAGTGGATAAATTTATGTAGTTGCTGTGGAGTTGATTCAACTCATCACTAGCATGTGTCGTCATGTTAATCTTTTGAGCAAATCCAGTGTTGAATTGACCCTCGTTTGTGAAGCAGTCCGGCGTAAAATGACGGCATGTCAACAACACTCTACTACAACAACTCTTCCTCTTCTCTAAAGCAGCCCAACATGGCCACACCCCCTTTGTTGTGCGTTCTCTGGGGCGGGTTTATGTAAATTTTAGGGTTAGTGATGTCACCAACCCAGGAAGAAGCTCGTTGTAGTCTCTACCAGCCGTTTGTTGTAGTCCTTAAACAGAATTCTTTAAAAGGAAATCACCATTTGCATTGAACTTTGAGCGTCGTAACTTTGCAGATGTTGTTTATGCTCAAACAGCAACATTACACACTAACTAAAGTTAAAAAAGTGAAATCATAATCAACCACCCCTTTAAATAATATTTTACTGTGGAAAAAGTGTTGATGTCAGTGAGCTGCACTTTGCATGTGATATTATGTAAGTAGGCTATTATAGAGAGTACCAACTGAAATATTTACTTTCCCAAGGCGAAGCACTCCAGTTTGACCATCAACCCTTTGGCAACAGCCAAGACTTCTGGAAACTGGACCTCAATTTTTGGCTCATATTCTCCCATAATGCCTGAAACATAAAAAGACGAGTGAACATTTCATTCATAAAACCACAAATGAGTCATTTTGTATGAGCTGAATACATATGGTAAGACCATCACCGTCACTGCGGAGTATAAGTGGCGTGGGAGGTCCCTGCACTCTGCTTTGGGTCACAGTGTTAGTCACGACACAAGTGTAGTTTCCCACATCTGACGGCTCCACTTTAGCGATGTACAGGTTGCCTGTTTTCTGTGACACAAAGCGCCGCGTGTCCTGCTTCACAAATGAGGGATATTCGTTGAAGATCCAAGAAAAGGTCAACTCTGTAGGGAAGACAAGAGGTGAACTAGCTGTACTGCACCACATTGCTTTGTTTCAAAAACGTTTAGTGAATTTAATATTAATCCATTTCAGAAACCCAGTGATGTGAGTAGACTCAATCCTGTTCATGGCTGATAACACTTCACAATAAGGTTTCATTTGTTAACATTGGATAACTACATTAGTTAACATGAACTAACATTGACAAATACTTCTAAAGCATTTATCAATCTTAGCTGATGGTAATTTCAACATTTATTATCAAAATCAAAATTTGTGCATATAATTTAATGGACCTGAGCTAACGGTTGTATTTTTACTAATTGACATTAATAAATACTGTAATAAATATGTTGCACATTGTTAGTTAAAGTTAGTTAATGAGTGAACTAATGTTAACTAATGGGATCTTATTGTAAAGTCTTAGCAGTAAAATCTAACTTAAAGGGTTAGTTCACCCAAAAATGAAAATACTGTCATTAATTACTCACCCTCATGTCGTTCCACACCCGTAAGACCTTCATTCATCTTCAGAACACAAATTAAGATATTTTTTTATACAATCCGTTGGCTCAGTGAGGTGAGCTTTATGAATCTTTTGTTTCAAGTCAGTGGTTTGGAGCGCCAATCAAACTGCCAGAGTCACGCCCCCAGTGGTGAACCATTGAAATTTCAAAACACTTATGATGTAACGAAGCCTCGTTTACTGAAATCTTGTGACTTTGGTAGTTTGATACATGCTCTGAACCACTGATTTGAAACAAAAGATTCGTAAAGCTTCGTAGCTTCATGAAGCAATGTTTTGAAATCGCCCCTCACTAGATATTGTTGAATAAAGTCGTTATTTTATTTTATTTTTTTATTTTTTTTGGCACACAAAAAGTGTTCTCGTCACTTCATAACATTAAGGTTGAACCACTGTAGTCACATGAACTGTTTTAAATATGTCTTAAAACTGTTAAATGCTCAGAAAGGTAGTAAATTATCTTGCTGGCTATGCAGGCCTCACTGAGCCATCGGATTTATCAAAAATATCTTAATTCGTGTTCCAAAGATTAACGAAGGTCTTACGGGTGTGGAACGACATGAGAGTGAGTAATTAATGACAGAATTTTCATTTTTGGGTGAACTAACCCTTTAAATAGTAAGTTCTGCCAGTATTTTGCCAATACAAGTATGAAATAGCTACATAAAATATTTAGTAAATAAAGAAAACTGTTATTGCATACACAAGAAATGCTTTTCTTTTCAAGAAAAATGAAACGTGTTTTTTATGCATGAAAATACAAATTCTCTTTGAAACATATAATTGTCTTCCCTTTCTTGGTCTCATCCATCCATCCATCCATCCATCAAGTGAACTTTTTATCATGATTGCAATGATATATTTATGGGGAAACAATAAAAACTATTTAAAGTAATTACAAGTATGAACTCAATCATCTATTCTTTCTTATATTTCAAAATACAAATAAAATGAGAAAAAGTCTCGAGTCTATCAGTACAAAAGTGTCTGAGCTTTGCCAAAAAGAACTTTAGGGTTATGTCCTGTTTTCTTCCCCTTAAGTAAGTTTTAAAAGGTCTGGCTCCATTAAAGGAATAAGGTCTGAAGTGTTCAGCACAACACTAAACACAGTAATCAAGACAGCAGGGGACAGACAAACACAACACTAATGCAGCACAGCTGTATTAACTACTTTTCATCTCAGGCAAAGCTTTTTGATGTGTGTGAGTAGCCGAGAATAAACCACTTTTATACATAAACATCCAAAACATGTTGTGTATTTTTAATATGTTGAAAATGTTACCTTACATTTGACAGCTTAAAGACATTTTCTTATGGGGAAATGACACTGCTAATAAGATGTCTCAATTTGTAGCAAATAAACATTGTTGACCTCATTTTACACATCAATGTAATGCCGACATTTACTGTATGTCCTTTTGAAAGTGACTTTTTTTTTTTTTTGCAATTTTCACATGTTCAGTGCTTAAAAATGTCAATTATCTGATTGAAGGCATAAGAAAAGGTTGAGTAATCAGTCCGTTCTTGGTTTTTAAAGTGTGGCCACTCATTGAGTTAATGGCAAAGAGCAAAACGGTTGCCTTGCATAACATTTAACTTGTGCACTGTAGTGTGCCACTTAAGGGCACTAAATCAAGAGCAGAAAAAAGATACGTGTTTATGCTGTTATATGGGCAGTGAGGGTTGAAAAACCTTTATGCTGTGAGCTAATTACAGTGGACTCTAATTGCTGGTTGGGGGGGGGGGGGGGTGGGTGTTAATGGCAATAAACAGTAGAAACTTTATAGAGCAAAGTCTCTCTGATCACACTTTGCTAAAAGGTAATATCTGAACGTGGAACTGTATAGCCTATGTCTGAGCTTTGAACACTCACATGAGGCACAACATATTGTAAACAATATGCCAAAGTTCAGAATGACAATATTATTAAACAATATTAAATCGTCACTCATCTTAATTTTTTTCTTTACCTTTCTGTATTGGCAGATATTGGCAGACATTTAGTATTACTGGCAGAAGCCAAAGTTTGTCTCATTTTTTATCATTAAACAGAATTATATCATACATACAAGGGTAATGTACAGTCAGTCAGTCATTGTCCCAAAATAAACCTAGGCCTTGCGATACCCTGAAGGGTTTTATTTAGCAATAGTGACTGGCTGGATGTTCATTATCCAGCTATTACATGCTTCTTACCAAATAAATAAATAAATAGACATGAAATATTAATTTGTGAGGAAATGGTTTTATTATATGAGAAGGAAAAGACCACAGCGTGATACAAGGGACATGGAAATTGTATAATAGTATCACACCTCTGCAGAAAATTGTTTGCCAGTTTGGTCATTCAAGGAAAATATTAGACTTAAGTATCCTGCAACTCACTAATCAGAATCAAGTATGCCAGAGAGCCATGAAATACATTTTGTCATTACATTGGCCATGTCTATCCTGTTTCTCAATATCCACTGAAAAACCCAAATCAGTCAGCCAGTAATAGACAATAAAACACCTCACCTCCCATATGCGCTGGTGGCCCACAGAGAAGAACCACACCTTGCCCCTCTCTGACACTCACTGGACTTCTCCTCTGGGTTTTAAACTCCTCCAGATCTATTAAAAAAGAACAAAACAAAGGTCAGATTGAAAATACTGAAATAAGCAATAATGGTAATATATAACAATTTAATCTAGTCACAATTTAAACCTAACCCCATTAATACAATGGCTTGTTTGATAGACTGAGTAGTATTTACTTTAAAAACTTATACTGTATTTAACATTGTATACCATTTTAAACGAATAGAAAATTAATTAAGTATTTTTTTAGTTTGAAACTACACTCTAAAAAATGCTGGGTTAAAAACAACCCAAGTTGGGTTGAAAATGGACAAACCCAGCAATCGGGTTGTTTTAACCCAGCAGTTGGGTTAAATGTTTGCCCAACCTGCTGGGTAGTTTTATTTAAACCAACTATTATTTAAAAATTGCTATATGGCTAGCTTAAAATGAACCCAAAATAGTTGGGAAATTAAAAACCAGATGCAATTAGAGACAACAATAATAGACAAAAGGTGAATGTTTATTAACAAGCTTTAATATTTTATTAATATAAATTTAATAGTTTAATAGTTTATTAATATAAATTTATTAATAAGCAATTTAATAAATGTTTATTGTTTAATAATTATTCATTGAACATTAATAAATGTTCATTTCCAACATATTTTGGGTAATTTTAATTAAGCAATACAGTAATTTTCAAACAATAGTTGGTTTAAATAAAACTACCCAGCAGGTTGGGCAAACATTTAACCCTACCGCTGGGTTAAAACAACCCACTTGCTGGGTTTGTCCATTTTCAACCCAACTTGGGTTGTTTTTAACCCAGCATTTTTTAGAGTGTATTTTTACTTTCCATAAAAAAGTTCCCCCCAAAAAATGAACTTCCCTCATGATGCTATAGACTTATTTCTTCTGAGAGACACAAAAGGAGATGTTAAGCAAAATGTCCGCGCTGCTCATTTCTGCACAATCAATGTAAATGTGATCAGGAGCTGTCAATCTTCAAAATTATAATAAGCTCCAAAAAAATGTACTGTTTACTGATTATTGTACATTCAAATGCCAATTACGTTAAATGTCAGGAATTCTTGCGTGTCTCAAAACTGATCACGATGCACAAAACTTGAATACGGAAATTGCGCATGAAATCTGAGAGTCTAAAGATTAAATTTCAGTCTGTTCTGAAAAAAAAAAAAATGTGTGGCTTTGGAAGTTTTTGAATATAGTGACAAGACTTGGAATATAAGTCACTACTTTATGATGTTTTGCTTTGCTTTTCTTTTCTTTTTTTTTTCTTTTTTGAAGTCCATGCACACCATCATCACTCACATCATTTGATAAAGAGCAGCATTGTGCCTAAATAACCCTTTGGTGTTCAGTAGAAGAATGAGCATCGCTTAGGTTTAGAATAAGTGTGAATGATCAGAGAATTTTTCATTTTTGTGTAAATTATTAAATTGAAACAATGCTTTTCTCCTTGATTGCTTTTAAAACCCACAAGGATGAAAACAAACCAACAAATAAAATAATAAACGGCATAATTTCATTAGTGAATATCTTAAAGGTGCCATCGAATTGAAAATTGAATTTACCTCGGCATAGTTAAATAACAAGAGTTCAGTACATGGAAATGACATACAGTGAGTCTCAAACTCCATTGTTTCCTCCTTCTTATATAAATCTCATTTGTTTAAAAGACCTCTGAAGAACAGGCGAATCTCAACATAACACCGACTGTTACGTAACAGTCGGGATCATTAATATGTACGCCCCCAATATTTGCATATGCCAGCCCATGTTCCCAACATTATGAAAGGCATTACACAAGGGCAGCCCGTATTAACGTCTGGATGTGCACAGATGATTCATCAGACTAGGTAAGCAAGCAAGGACAATAGCGAAAAATGGCAGATAGAGCGATAATAACTGTCATGATCCATGATATCATGATATTTTTAGTGATATTTGTAAATTGTCTAAATGTTTCGTTAGCATGTTGCTAATGTACTGTTAAATGTGGTTAAAGTTACCATCGTTTATTACTGTATTCATGGAGACAAGAGCCGTCGCTATTTTCATTTTTAAACACTTGCAGTCTGTATAATTCATAAACACAACTTCATTCTTTATAAATCTCTCCAACAGTGTGTAATGTTAGCTTTAGCCATGGAGCACTATCAAACTCATTCAGAATCAAATGTAAACATCCAAATAAACACTGTACTTACGTGATTAGACATGCTGCATGACGAACACTTTGTAAAGATCCATTTTGAGGGTTATATTAGCTGTGTGAACTTTGTTTATGCAATGATAGAGTCGAGAGCTCTGGGGGGGCGGAGAGTGCGAGCAATTAAAGGGGCCGCAGCCTGAATCGGCGCATATTTAATGATGCCCCAAAATAGGCAGTTAAAAAAATGAATTCTATGGGGTATTTTGAGCTGAAACTTCACAGACACATTCAGGGGACACCTTAGACTTATATTACATCTTGTGAAAAAAAACGTTCGATGGCGCCTTTAAGCTTTTTTTCTGTGAAGGGAACAAACAGAGTTGATGGAGGTTGTGTTTGCCTCACCTGCACTGAATTTAGGGAGGGGGTTGTGTCTAAAGAACAGCAAATTCAAACGGAATATGTATGAACAACACATCCACTCAAAACACAACAATCCCCACACGCCTCCGTGACACAAACTATTTCGACACCATCTGCAAAGAAGGGGTTTGATCAGGCTTTAAAGCATGTCTCTGTCAAGAGAGGGTACTTTTTGTGCTTCGCACGTAAGTTCCACTGAACTACCCACATCGAGAAAAGTTTTCTTCCAGAATGTTCAGTCAACAAATTTTTCAGTTCACATAATATCTCATTACAGAGTCCTTACAAGACATTTCTATGAGGCCAAAATAAATAAACCGACAGCTCTCTGCTATACATATGCAATAAAATCATCTGCTCCTTCAGATACTGTACATATAAAGCATTCATCAAGAGAAAAGACACACTCCACTGCCTCTAATTGGCTTCTTGGTTATCAACTATACGTTGTGTTCTATTCATTGCTTTCGGCAAAGTAAACACCGTAAGCCCTTGTGAAGCTGCAGAGATTGAATACAGTATTGTATTGAAAGTAATGAATTTGTGACCTGTAAAAGACAGGGTGAAGAAAAGTGCTTTTTCTAGCATCTCCATAATAATATGTTAACAACGAATTTGCGATAACCAAGAAGTTAAATGTACCATAGTATTCCTTCAACACTTCAATTATTTTAAATGTACAGCAAATTAGCACTAATTAAAAACATATTTAAGTGTAATGAAAACTAAACATTATCTTTGCATGCTTCTGAAAATAAATTAAATCAATGATACATAGGCCAATGCTGCTTATGGGATATTTCTGTAGCAGTTATTGAAATAGCAAAGTGATTTTTGGAACTCGTCTAATAAATGTGCATGTGAGATGAGTAAGCTTTGTTCATTTTGATGGTATATCTCTTTTAAATGCCGCAAAATGATCGGAGAAGTTGTGACTGCAAAGAAAAACAAATCTACTTGTACAGCAAGAAAATAAGTAAATTTGGTAGCATAGTTTTTGGCCACTGGAGGCCATTTTGCAGTTTATACATTCATAGTCATTTATAAGAGCCATAATCTGCAGATTAAACCAGCACTGCCTTAGGCAGACTGAATATGCAGCAGCACAAGTATTTCTTTTGATTATTATTCAGGCATCTCATTCAATAGCACCCTGTTGTTCAAAAAAGCCAAATCTTAACTGTAAATAGACTATGACTAAATCAGTTTAGTCAATAGAGAATAAGATTTAACAAGAACTCTAAAACATTCAACTACAATGTCTCAGAGTTGTCTTTAAGAATCCAGGTGAAACATTTACTGAAATGAAAGGTGATGTACTTTCAAGAGGACTGAGATGTAATTTACTACGATATGAAATATACTAGCAATTTCTAAGTGAAAAAGTAAATCCTACACCAAATTTGTTTCAGTGTGTGTTGGCAAAATGTCACTCAAGTTGACACATTTCCAAATTAAATTTAGCTTTGTTCTTGGAGCCATACAGAAGGTTAGGCTTGCAAACAATATTTTGAAACAACCAGAATTTATATCTGCACCCCAGAAGAAGCTTTAGTCCTTCACAGCTTGTCCTCTGCTGTCTCCAGACACCAAAAATATATACAGTAGGACTATAGTGGACCACACAGGAGAGTCTCTCTAGGGTAGCTGTGGAAATGCAGTGCAGCTTTATTGATTTAACACTTTAATGCTTCACTGTAAACCCTAACGCTCAAAATACTTAATTGGTTTGAGTAGGACAAACTTAAATGAAACAAATTAGTTCAGTTAAATTAACTGTTATGAGTATCTAGAGCTTTCTTTTTTCTTTTGAGTTCACAGCACTGACACATTTCAAGTAATCTGAACGGTTTCATTGTTTTGAGTTGTATGAACTAATTTCTTTTAATTTAGACTAACTTTGTTTAACTGAAACTGGGCTGGGATTTCTATTTCCCAGCAAGCTTTGTCCATGACACTCGAAAGGGAGAGTAAATGCTAAAATTAAGTGTTATATAATGTTTTGTGTAAGAATAATGGTAACGGCGATTTACTAGTGATTAAATTTTTTTATGCTAATGTAAAGTTTTTGGAGAGATAACATCATGGTGACAAA
Organism: Culter alburnus; assembly: GCA_028476615.1. NCBI lineage: Eukaryota > Metazoa > Chordata > Actinopteri > Cypriniformes > Xenocyprididae > Culter > Culter alburnus. Next base: position 474,218 of record JAOTNS010003909.1, read on the forward strand.
TGGAGCATGCTGCTTGGTTTGAGAGCAGACAAGTTACATGTACTCATTCAGTAAGTGCTATACCATGCTATTGTTAACATGTTAGCAAATTAGCAAGTTGCATTTTCTGAATTAGTTTGTTATAGCTAGCAAAATATTCAAGTTGAGATAACCTGATAGTTTTAAGTTAAATGTATAAATTAGTGTACTCAAATATTTCAAGTTAAAATAAAAATAAAATTCTTACTTAAACTTTGAGTTTCTTAACTTAAAAAATTCTTTCAACTTTCTGACAACTTATTAGGGTTTACATTGAAGTAAATCACTCATTTGATTTGCAAATAAAAAAGTTAATTAACTAAATCTGTTTTGTTAATTGCTGAGTTAGCTAACTCAGTACTTCAAGTTACAGGAGCAATTAACATGCACAAGGACTACAAACTCAAAACTTGATAGTTCTGCTTACTTAAAATTGTGAACATCTCTGTCTGCCTAAATGAATAAGTTGGGGTAACTCAAAAAATTTGAGGTATTCAGTTAATCACCAACTTATTCAGGATTACAGTGTTTAGTGTTAAATTCATCAGTCCAAAATGTTGTATTCTTCAATTAAACATCTACCTTTAACATTCAGAGCAGTTATAATGTACAAAGCATGAACCACTCTGGCTCAATAACAATAGCCTTGCTGTAAAATGATATAAAAATGGTCCATAAAAGCATCTACAGTACCATAAAATCTCCCTCTTCTGCCTTGAGGTTTGCCTCAAACCATTCTCAGGTTGTGAGTGAATCATCATGACAGAATGAATTATTAGAGTACTGGTGTACCATGATAAAAGATGCAGATGCACACATATGTGCCTCATAATATATTAAGGACATTCACCAGGGAATCATCAGCTTGTGAAGCATTTTAACTAACACAGCTTGCAAGCAACCATAGATACAGATTAGATACAGATGTCAAACCAAATGAAGCAGAAAAGCACAAAAGATCAACAATGATTAAGCGAAAGAAGAATAAATGGCTATGCTAGTGACTAAGAGTGCTTAAAATAACTAATCAAGCTAACATTAATGGCTGGTAGAACATACAAGGCTAGCATGAATATTTGGAGCATAGGCAAAGTAATCCAGCAAAATGAGAGCAAAAATATACCTCGCAATTTCAGGCATATTTTGTATATAACAGGGGTGGTGAACTCTGGTCCTGGAGAGCCACAGTCCTGCAGAGTTCAGCTCCAACCCTGATAAAAACTAACCTGTCTGTAGTTTTCTAGGAAGCCTCCAGACCTTGATTCGCTTAATTTGTGTTAGGTTTGATTAGGGTTGAAGCAAAACTCTGCAGGACTGTGGCTCTCTAAGAATGATGTTTGTCACCCCTTGTATATAGTGTGATAAATTTAGCTCTTCTTTTTGAAATCACTTTCAGTCAACTAAATGTAACCATAGCTGCAACACGTTTTGTATCACTCCGCTGGAAGTGACTGTCATGGCGGCCAAGGAAGTCCACTGTATATTTTATAAATAATACACTTGTTGTACCACGAACTGTAGTTTTAAGAGTCTGTTAGGTGATACTGTAGTTGTTTAGACCTGAAATATGTGACACATATATAATCATAGCGCCTATTTTACAATTTGTTTAGACGTTTCCGTCAGCGGCCGTTCAGTACTCGTGTACCCGCCAAGAACAGCTTCATCTCGGCCAGTGCTTCGGGGATTTGCTTGTTCCTGAGCAAATTGAATTGGGCTATGTTAAATTTAATAATTCAATATTAAGGCTATATTTAACTTGCACCCTGTAGAGTACTGCTTTTGTACGTTTGACTGAATTGTACTATTGTGTTTATTTCCTATTGTCATTTATAATGCTATTGTTGTTAATTTAAATACTGTTGTTCAATAAATATTAGTATTAGTATTTGTTATTGAGAAAGGGTCCGCTAGTGCGTAATATGGATTGAGTGGAAGTTACATTAATACAGCATTAGATGAGGGCAAAACTTTATGAGTAAATGAGTCGCAAGAGACTTTTAAACAAAGGAGTCGTTGTTTTAGCACTGTTATGGAAAATTGTAAAAAGGACAAATACAAAGATCGCTTTCCTCAACAGACATTCAAATAGATTTTTATAATGGATGTAATATTATTGACATCGTCCTGAAGAATGAATGTTATATCAGACTAGGGCTGGGCGATAAAACGATAACGATATGTATCGCGATAGACACGTGATCGATATCAATAAAAAATGTGTTCGATAAAACGTTCGATATTTTTTATTCTTCGTCGGAAGAAAACAGAGGAAGCAAGTTTGGTTGCATTAACAAAGGCACTCGCTCTCTGGTAACCTAGCAACGTAGGGAGTGACGCTAGACAGATAAATTTACAACTATTACGCTATGTAAATATTGATTTACATTTGTTGGCAAACTTGGCATATGCGCCGATTAATGTTTCTGCCGGTGGGTGCCCACACTATAATGTTGCGCTTATGGCAACATTAAATCCTGGAGAGAAGACAATTCTAGATTCACGGCTGCACATGCAGGAGGACAAAAGTTTGAGCGCGCAGATGTGACGTCTGAGCGAGAGCGCGCGCGCGTCCAGTTTTGTGCAATCCGCCTGTGAGAGAGATTGCTCGCGCATTTGATGCGCTCTCGACATTTTTCAATATAATAACGCCATAGAACCCGCATTAAATGAAATATTAACGTGAGAAGAAAGTCGTGTCTGAATTTCTCAATTTTGTATTGGTTAAAACAAATGGAGAATATCTCGTTTTTCTGTAGATGCTCGACCATTTCCGTGTGTGGCGCTTGATCGCCGCCGTTCGTTGGAAATATTTGCCATCAGGATGGATGATTACATACCTTAAATCATTGATTTGGGCAGCTTTGAGCAGCTCTTGAGGTTCTTATCCAGTATGGAAGATGAAATCCTTGCTGGTGTAGTTGTGTTTACCGACTTTGGTGAGGCCTGCTCTTTGCGCTGTCCACTCAGTTGTCATCTGTGGGAAAACCTCTCTCTATGATTGCGCTGGTTGGTTATTTTCACAGCTAGAATATGACGGCTGCACAAATAGATTTTTAAATGCTCACAGTTTTTATTATATTTCTTACTGTGGTATTGTAATTTCAGGGATGAAAAAAAATTAGACATAAATTAAATGCGGGACACTACTTAAGTCTTGCGGGACAAAGCTCCTAATTCCGGGACGGGTGGTCACCCTAGACTTATGTTTACATTTTAATTATTTGAGTTTTCCATGGTTGTTGACATTTCTGTCTTAATAACTGAGGGGATTATGATCAGGGGAAGGTTAAGTTTAAAATAAAAATGTTTAAATGTAATATATTTTTCTCCTGGTCATTATTTTAAATGGGTCATAAAAAATATCAATAATTATCGATATCGACTGATATGAAACACTGATATCGTGATACAGTTTTCAGCCATATCGCCCAGCCCTATATCAGACACAGGTAATGCTCGCTCAGGCGATCTCTCTCTCTCAATAATACTGTACAAAATACGAGTTTCAACATTCCTTCGAAAGTGACATTTTAGAATAATTAACGGAGCCTTGGTCAAACTGTCAACCTGAGATTTGGATCCGTGGCGGAAGGAAGAAGTTCTGCACAAACTACTCAGCCTGCGGCCTTGTGCCTACAGCCGAATCACAGCCGTGCTAATATACAGACATATCGCACGGCTACGAGTGTGATATTGCTCATATATACTGTATAGAGATTGAAATGAGATTGAGGATCTTAAATGCCCTGCACACATACTTCCCAGCCGCCCAGTATATTTTTTTCTTTTTGAAGGTGGCACAATGCCTTTCTGGCCTAATTTAATCCTTGGCAACAGCCCATACTATAAAGTCACTCTTTGGCAGTGTTACTCGTGTAACCTGACCAATTTTGTGGACTAATGGAATTATAAACAGAATGTGTATTTTGTTTGTTCTTTTTTTAACAAAATACATACTACATCTTATTCAAATACTAAGCATTTCATAGACAAATCATTTTGTGACAAGCTGGATGCATTTTGTTAAAGGGGATCTATAATGGCCCTTTTTAAGAGATGTAAAATAAGTCTCTGATGTCCCCAGAGTGTGTATGTGAAGTTTTAGCTCATAATACCCCACAGAGAATTTTTATAACATGTTAAACTTGCCACTTTTTGGGGTTGAGCACAAACGCGCCATTTTAGTGTGGTCCCTTTAAATGAGCTGCTGCTCATGGTCTAAGAGGGCGGAGCTTCAAGGTTGATGCTCTGAGCTCTGGTGACAAAACAATCTCACACACTAATAATGTCAGAAACAGAATCGGAGTCTGAAAATGATGCCTACAGAGCCAGAGAATATATGCTGCATGGAGACAGAACAAGTATAGTTTAATTGCATTTATATCTTATGTTGTCATCTTGCTTTTTATCCACTATTAGTACGAGCCTGATGTAGCGAACCCGTCAGAATGATGGCCAAAACTTTACTGATGAGTTTATGAAGTTTATTGTACATCACACAAAAGATGAAGCGTACGTTATCACTCCAGAAAATCACCATAAGAGCTGAATTAAACACAGTACAAAATGTGCACATTAAAGTCTTTTATCTATAAACTCTCCCTTGCATTATCATTATCATACACAGCAAATTACACAAAAACACTCGTTACAACTAACAGCAGGGGCGGAGCCAGACTTGTAAACATTCGGGGCTTAGCCCAAATCTATATTTGTCTAAAGACAATTTAATTTTCTATTAACAGCTTTATTGACATGAAAGGAACTTTTATTGTCGTATTCTTGTTCAGAAAATGTACATTATTTGACACTGTAATTTGTAAAAGTTTGTTGGATGTATCTCCTCTAGGGGGGTCCGGGGGCATGCCCCCCCGGAAGAAAAATTTAGTACATTTTAAGGTTAAATGCATCAATCTGGTGCCTCTGGAAACAAAATTAAGAGCTTCAACCATGAACAGTGTGCAAATTCAACAAAGAAACAGCATTAACTTGTACCTGGACATTAAAAAGGGTTCAAACATCTTTTTTTAAAATACTTTTGTACTCATTTATTTTTAAAAGATAAATCCTTGAGCTTTTATTTTGATCACCAGATCACCAGCTGATCGCGTGCGCAAATGTGCTCACTTCTCTTTAAAACACGCAGCACAGACAGACTGTATATATACTTAATCGCTATCTTTTGCTGTTTTATAAAGGCACAAAGCCATATCACAGTTTCGATTTTAGCCCGTGGCGGCAGTAGAGGGTCATTAATGGGAAACACTGAATGAATGTATAGCTGATAAATGTGCTAAAGTTGTCATATCGGTTGTTATATAACAAAAACCCTTCCACCGGACCGAACGAGAGTCTCGAAGCCTGCCGCTGATCTGAGTGAGTGACAGGAGGCGTGGCTCTGTACAACTGCGGTGTGCGTGAACTCGCTGTCTGAGAGGAGAGAGAGAAAGCGCTGCAGGTATGGTCGGATAGCCCATAGGCTACCGACAGCAAAGAAATGTATTCTATAGGCTAGATTATTTTTAAGGTCTATTTTTACAGGCTGTATGCAGTATATGCAAAGCCAAAGCCAATGAAATAAAGCAACTTATGATTTCGGGGGTTTACATAGGCTATTGTCCAGTTTCATATTTGCTCAGTGACAGTCATTACATTCGGGGCTTGACTCAAAACATTGAATCATGATTCGATACGCTGATTCATTTGTGCTCCGATGCTCCTGAAGCAGTGTTTTGAAATCGGCCATCACTAAATAAGTCGTTATTTTGTTTTTTCTGGCACACCAAAAATATTCTCGTCGCTTTATAATATTAATATTGAGCCACTGTACTCACATGAACTGATTTAAATATGTTTTTAGTACATTAATGGATCTTGAGAGAGGAAATGTCATTGCTCCCTATGGAGGCCTCACTGAGCCATCGGATTTCATCAAAAATATCTTAATTTGTGTTCTGAAGATGAACAAAGGTCTTACGGGTGTGGAACGACATGAGGGTGAGCAATAAATGACAGAATTTTCATTTTTGGGTGAACTAACCCTTTAATAAACTGGTAAACTTTATATCCGTAAAACAAGTCCGATGGACTGTAATAAAGTGCGCACACTCTTGCTCTGCCGTGACCAGTATCGCTCCGGAGAGGATCACGTACAGTTTGAACTAACCCATCCTTAAGTAGAGTCTATGGAGCCTCGTATGTTCATTGGTACATCCAACAACAGAACATTTGTAATGTTTTTTGGCAAAGACATTGTATATCTTCAGCTGATACAGCGAGTACACAGAAATGGCAGACTTTTACCATTATAGGCTGGTTGTTTACACACACTGTGGACACACATCTGTGTTCAAACACCTTAAAAAATGAATTTTGCATAATAGGTCCCCTTTAATGAAAGGTGTTTTCTGTTGTACACAAAATTACATTCACTCTTGTGCATGAAATTAAAGCAACTTCAGTTAGTTTTCTAGAATTTTCTGCACAAAATTTGCCATTGATGAAAAGCAACTGAATTGAAATTATTCAGGTCACGCTTTGAGCTCCTTACACTACTGCAACAGTTAGTCTTTGGCTATTATCTGCCACTAATGACAAAAACGTGTGGCAAACCTGTGACAGCAACAGACAGCTGAAGTGACAAATCATGTCAACTATATCAATTTAATTTGTAAATATAAAACTCTATTTATAGTGTAAAACTTTATTTATATTTTTATAGTGTTCAGATGTGGTTCACCACTTTTTGTCTTCAATATAACTCAGAAACTCAATCTCGAAAATTTACACCACTGTAAAATGTATGCTATATTAATAGTGAGACACATAGAGGAAGGTCTCAGGTCAACCTCCCCTGCTGCTCTACAGGCACTGGACGATAAGAGAACGATCAATTTGGAAGCCACAGCAGGTTAGGTCAAGGCAATCGAGAGAAAACTTTGATAACACATAAAGCTTGAGGACCTGCATGCGTTCCACCTTCATTCCACATACAATATCACAGAAGCCAGAGCTGTTTTAAAGATCACACTGGGTTTGACAGCAGGAAACGGGTTCCTGAACTCAGTCTCACATCCATCACAGATGAGCCAGCTGTAGTCATCAAAAAGAGAAGCACCAAGTTCACCTTGCCTCCAGAGTTGCAGCAGACATCACACAGAGAAAACAGGTAAACGAGGGCCGTGAAACAGCACTTTCAGCAGCCCCACCAAGATCTCATCAGACTATGATGTGGATCATAATGACTCATAAAATCCAGACAACCGGAATGCTTTAAAATTCCAGTACAATAAAACACACTCTTGTACACTCTTAATGAATCTTGCCAAATCATTTCTTATATAGAGTTTAATCTGGAACTACGCTGTTCAAAAGTGTTGGCCTGTAAATTATTATTATTATTATTATTTTTAAACATTTTCCAAGTAATTCTCTTATTAAAAATCGTTTGTAACATTATAAATGAGTATACTCATACTCATACTGGGTCACAAGTGGCTTACACCTGGTAGTAATCTTCTGTGATACTTTGGGATCAGATTTCAGGAAATGGTTACTGCTATTAAGCCTCGGTTTGGATTTTAATTGGCAAATACTTAGTCTATGGATGGATAAATATTACAGTGATTATTATGTTTCTATCATGTTATATGTTTGGTAACAGTTCTTTTAACACCAAAAGATGGAGTGTGTGTCTTTTCATTTCTTAAACAACCATGTAGGAAGATGTATCATGACCACATTCCAGGATGACAACGTCAACATTCATCAGAGTTAAAATTTTGAAACAATGGTTGGGAGGAAGCATGAAGAACCTTTCAGACCTTGATTTCATTTAAAGTCTTTGGGTTGTGCTAGAGGAGACTTTACAGAGTGCTCACCTCTTGCATTGTCAATACAAGATCTTGACCAAAAAATGATGCACCTCTTGATGTAAATAACACAACATTTATTTCCATCAAGAGGTGCGTCAATTTTTAATACCATTACCAAACACAAAACATGCTAGAAACATAATAATCACTGTAATAATGATTCATTCATAGACTCTTAAAGGATTAGTTCACTTTTAAGTGAAAATTAGCCCAAGCTTTACTCACCCTCAAGCCATCCTAATTGTATATGACTTATTTCTTTCTGATGAACACAATCTGAGTTATATTAATAAATATCCTGATGCATCAAAGCTTTATAATGGCAGTGAGCAATACCAACAAGTATGAGCTGAAGAAAATGTCTTAATAAAGGCCTTCTGAAGCAAATCGATGTGTTTGTGTAAAAAAAAAAAAATCCATATTTAACATGTTATGAAGTAAAATATCTAGCTTCCGCCAGACCGCCTTCTGTATTAAAGTTATGAAAAAAACTGAACTGGTGTCATGTCAGTTAAGCTTTTTCTGTAAGTTGAATAGGGAAGGTGTAGGACATAGCATAAGCTTTTTGAACTGCGAGAGGCGTTGCACTTTCTTCCTAAGTTGAATACGGAAAGCAGTCTACTGTAGATATTTTATTTCTTGTTAAATATGGATTTTTTTTTTTTTTTTACACAAATGCATTGCTTCACTTCAGAAGGCCTTTATTAACCCCCGGAGCCGTGTGGAGTACGTTTATGATGGGTGGATGTGGATGGAGGCACTTTCTTTAGCTCATACTCGTTGATCCCGTTCACTGCTATTATAAAGCTCAGATGCATCAGGATATTTATTAATATAACTCAGATTGTGTTCATCAGAAAGAAGAAAGTCATATACACCTAGGATGGCTTGAGGGTGAGTAAAATTGGGCTAATTTTCATTTGAAAGTGCATTTTTGACTACCTCTGAATGTGGTTTGATTGATCTGTTCACAAAATGTTTTGAAACTGTTTAGAAAGTTAGAACAATATGTTTAGCATTCATACAGTAAATGGTTATTTTATCTCAGAAGTTCAAGGAACATTTTTACCATAAGCCGCAGAGAAAATGCTTTGTAATTCCAGAAATACCAACCCTCAGTTTATGGTTAATTTGATTCATCATTAACGAGCCATTTTTATGTGATATGGATCATCTCTCCGCTGTGCTGCTCGCAATATTAATTTGGACTACATTCAGAGCCCATGCAGTATTTACAGGACCCGCTTTAATGTACAATGTGTTTGCAGTTCGCAAAGGTGTAGCAAAAATCCACTAAAATCACCTCAAGTGATGTGGAAAAGACTAACCAAGCATCATTGGTGCTTGAGTTTTTAGGAAGAGAAATGATTTAAACGGAGACTCACAAGCAATGTGGAGACTAGCTTCTCTGCTGAGAATGGTCCCGAAAGAGTTGGAGGCCAGACATTGGTAAATACCAGCATCTTCTTCCTTATTGAGCTGGCTGATTCGAAGGTTTCCTCCTGAGATGCTGTATCGAGAGCCAGGTTGAGGGGAAATGAAGCTGTCATTCATTTTCCACCTATAAAACACAGGGGGAAGTTAGCAGAGAGTGAAGAGTTTGGAGTACTTGAAGATAGTTTCCTCCTTATTTGAAGTAAAACATAGTGAGATATAGTTTGATATTTGTAATATATATACTTTCCACAAACAGAATACAAAATAGAACCTCAACCTTTTAAAAAATGGCCAGAGAAAGGTAATATTCACTGTCCACCTCAAGCATTGTTATTGTTTTGCCCTATAAAACAATAAGTGCAAATAGCCCACCTTGTTGGCAGAGGCTATTTACACTAACTCAATTAACTCAATGGGCAATTTCAATAGTGTAGGAGAAAGGCTTGTGGCAGAAAGTTTTGACCCAAGTTTGAATCCGCCTTTTGCCGAACTCGCTCTACTCCCTTTTCCAATCACATATCAGATCAGAAAGGCATTTATTTTCAATAAAAATTAAGAAAATATTGTCTAACTTGTATTTAATAACAAAGTGTTAATCGGTTAGGGTTATTGGTAGGTGTAAGGAGGGCTTGTCCCAACAAGGTGACATCCGTTTAATGATTTTAATAAATATAATCATTTACACTCTGTTATTATAGCATACCGTTTAATGTACATCAACACTGAGGTGCAAATAGTATGTGCTATGAATGACATCTAACTACTATTTACACTTAGTGCAAATAAAATACTGCTATTTTATATAGTATAAATAGAATCTGTTGCTACTTGCACTTAGTGTAAATAGCAGCTATAGCTTTTTGAACAGTGTAAATAGCATCTATCGCAAAGAAAATATGCTAATGTAGTTGCTATTTACACTTATTGTAAATAACATTTATTGTTATTTGCACTTAGTGCTGCCTACTAAAACTATCAAAAATCTTTGTTAATTGAAATAAAGCTGACATGTACGGAAGAGGATTAGGGCCAAGCAATAATAAAAAAATAAAACCATCTCGAGATTAAAGTTGTTAAATTTCGAGAAAAAACTTGTTACGAATTTGTTCTCATAATTTAACGACTTTTTTCTCGTAACTTAATGACTTTATTCTCATAATTTAATGACTTTATTCTCAACATTTTATTTCGACTTTTTTCTTGAAATTTAACGACATTTTTCTCATAATTTAACGTAGACTTTGACGACTTTTTTCTTGAAATTTTTTTCGAATTTGTTCTTGTAATTTAACGACTTTTTTCTCGTAATTTAATGACTTTATTCTCAACATTTTATCTCGACTTTTTTCTTGAAATTGAACGAGTTTTTTCTCGAAATTTAACAACTTTAATCTCAAGATGGTTTTATTTTTTTTATTATTGCTTGGCCCTAATCCTCTTCCGTAGAAATTAAATAAAATGTTAGATGAAAAACTTAAGCTTAAATGAAAATTAGAAATATTTCCTTAAGAACTAACTGAAATAAAATACATTTAAATGAATGTACGAAAATTACTAACACTAAAACTGAAATAAAAAATAAATAGAAATGTAAAAACAAAAACGAATAAAAATGACAAAATCACATAACATAATTACTAAAACTTCAACTAAAATGAATTGAAGATTGAAAACATGAACATAAAAGCTAATCCTAAATATGAATAAACAGTATATAAATAATGCTAAAATAACACTGACCTCAAGTCAAACTAGATACATGAGCTGTTTTATGTTTTTATTCATATGTTATGTTATATATTTATTGAAGATGTTTGCAAGTTTTGAAACCCCATTACCCTGATTTGAAACCCTGATTTGTGTAAATGTTTAATTTTATAGAAAAAATAAATTATAATAATTTCCTTTCATTCTTTTAGCATTTAACATGCACAAAAAAACATGAACAAAAAAGCATTTAACATGAACAACAACAAGAAGAAAGAAAGAAAGCAAGAAAGAAAGAAAGAAAGAAAGAAAATTAAATTCATTTTGATCTATCTAAAAAAATGTTCAGCATTCATGGACATAGAGTGACAAAAACACTAAAAACAGCAAAGGCATGTATAAAGTATAAAGACATGACTTTTACAACAGATCGATGGCCCAGTCCAGTTACCCCTAAGACATCAGAAACCACAAAACCCAAGAGACGCACATGAGTTTAAAAGCCTCATCTTTACGTCATCACACAATTAATCAATACAGTCGAGTAACGTAATCACTGTCTTTCCTCATTATTTAATCGTAATCACTGTGAAAAAAGAAAAAACAGACCTCTCTGTCAATGTAACCTACAAATGAGAACAAATGAGTCTGCAGTGTATACCACAGAAAATAAAGGCCATTTTAATTGACAAACAGGAGAAAACAGAGAAGGGCACTATAGTGGCCATCTGGATTTAATGTGGACAAAGACATGATCCATGTCAATTACCTGTCTGAGTAAATGTGCAATGGAAATCAATATAACACACAAAAAACTGAAGAAACCATGAGTCACGTTTCCCTCCCACACACCAAAGGCCACGGCTACGACCTTTCCATACTGATAGAAATCTGTACCGTGCAGCACAAGTTAATGCATGGGACTTGGGAGATATATTTGCATGAACAGCCCACTGTTTGCTCTGCCTGTCACTCAAATTCAGTGCACACTTTAAGAGAAAAAAAAGAAAGAAATAAATTGGTTCAGCAGAATGGAATTCTTTCCAGGACTATATGCTCTAGACATATTATATTCTGAATACGTCGAGTATGTTTTCCAGACTACTGAGGAGGGTAAACGCCCAAACAGTGCAGTTAGAAACATTCCACTCTTTTCAACTTTCTCCAAGTGCTGAAAAAAATATTCAAATTTATGATTTATCAGCTGAACAGAAGTACAAAACTCCAGGGCAGACTATTTCAAAGTGTCTTGCCTTTCAAATTGTGAACTTTAATTATTATTTTTTTCTTTCATTGTAGACAGATGTCAGAGCTTTAAAGTGGTGGATTTCCTTTCAAATGATTTTTTTCTTCTCTTTTCCGGTTAAGATGAAAAAATGGAAATATATATATATATATATATATATATATATATACCCGTCAAGGCATGGACTTCACTAGACCCCTGAAGGTGTGCTGTGGTATCTGCACCAAGATGTTAGCAGCAGATCCTTTAAAGGCGCCATCGAACGTTTTTTTACAAGATGTAATATAAGTCTAAGGTGTCCCCTGAACATGTCTGTGAAGTTTCAGCTCAAAATACCCCATAGATTTTTTAAAATTAATTTTTTTAACTGCCTATTTTGGGGCATCATTAACTATGCACAGATTCAGGGCTGCTGGCCCTTTAAATCTCATGCTCCCTACCCATCGAGCTCATGACTCTATAATACAGTGCATTTACAAAGTTCACACAGCTAATATAACCCTCAAAATGGATCTTTACAAGATGTTCGTCATGTATGCTGCATGCATGCTTCGGGTCATGTGAGTATAGTATTTATTTGGATGTTTACATTTGATTCTGAATGAGTTTGATAATGCTCCGTGGCTAAAGCTAACATTACACACTGTTGGAGAGATTTATAAAGAATGAAGTTGTGTTTATGAATTATACAGACTGCAAGTGTTTAAAAATGAAAATAGCGACGGCTCTTGTCTCCGTGAATACAGTAAGAAATGATGGGAAGTAAGAAACTTTAACCACATTTAACAGTACATTAGCAACATGCTAACGAAACATTTAGAAAGACAATTTACAAATATCACTAAAAATATCATGATATCATGGATCATGTTAGTTATTATTGCTCCATCTGCCATTTTTCGCTGCTGTTATTGCTTGCTTACCTAGTCTGATGATTCAGCTGTGCACAGATCCAGACGTTACTGGCTGCCCTTGTCTAATGCCTTTCATAATGTTGGGAACATGGGCTGGCATATGCAAATATTGGGGGCGTACATATTAATGATCCCGACTGTTACGTAACAGTCGGTGTTATGTTGAGATTCATTTCCATGTACTGAACTCTTGTTATTTAACTATGCCAATATAAATTCAATTTTTAATTCTAGGGCACCTTTAAGTCCTGTAAGTTGTGAGGTGGAGCCTCCATGGATCGGACTTGTTTGTTCAGCACATCCCACAGATGCTCGACTGGATTGAGATCTGGGGAATTTGGAGGCTAAATCAACACCTCAAACTCGTTGTTGTGCTCCTCAAACCATTCCTGAACCATTTTTGCTTTGTGGCAGGAGCATTATCCTGCTGAAAGAGGCCACAGCCACCAGGGAATACCGTTTCCATGAAAGAGTGTACATGGTCTGCAACAATGCTTAGGTAGGTGGTACGTGTCAAAGTAACATCCACATGGATGGCAGGACCCAAAGGTTCCCCAGCAGAACATTGCCCAAAGCATCACACTGCCTCCGCCGGCTTGCCTTCTTCCCATAATGCATCCTGGTGCCATGTGTTCCCCAAGAGACGCACACGAACCCGGCCATCCACGTGATGTAAAAGAAAACGTGATTCATCAGATCAGGCCACCTTCTTCCATTGCTCCATGGTCCAGTTCTGATGCTCATGTGTCCACTGTTGGCTCTTTCGGCGGTGGACAGGGGTCAGCATGGGCACCCTGACTGGTCTGCAGCTATGCAGCTCCATACGCAACAAACTGATGCACTGTGTATTCTGACACCTTTCTATCAGAACCAGCATTAACTTCTTGAGCAATTTGAGCTACAGGAGCTCGTCTGTTGGATCGGACCACACGGGCCAGCCTTCGCTCCCCACGTGCATCAATGAGTCTTGTCCGCCCATGATCCTGTCACCGGTTCACCACTGTTCCTTCCTTGGAGCACTTTTGATAGATACTGACCACTGCAGACCGGGAACACCCCACAAGAGCTGCAGTTTTGGAGATGCTCTGACCCAGTCGTCTAGCCATCACAATTTGGCCCTTGTCAAACTCGCTCAAATCCTTACTCTTGCCCATTTTTCCTGCTTCTAACACATCAACTTTGAGGACAAAATGTTCACTTGCTGCCTAATATATCCACCCACTTACAGGTGCCGTGATGAATTCACTTTCACCTGTCAGTGGTCATAATGTTATGCCTGATCTGTGTGTGTGTGTGTGTGTGTATATATATATATAAAGCCCACCTAATTGACCCCAAACGTTTGAATGAATAAAAATGCACAGGTTAATTTTAGGAAAAGTTTGTGCCTGATAAAGACCTGACTGCTCAAAACATTGCGCTGTTTGGTAAATACAGTTTTGGAGCTGCAATTTCAGTGTGTGGACATCATTTTTCTTTCTTCATTTAGGTTACTTTTATGCCACTGAGGAGAAACACAACACAAGCTGTCTGACTGGAGAAACTTCCAGTAAATTTGTCTTTGAGATTGAATAAAATTAAATAAATTGACTATGACTTCTTGTACCAAAATTATGTTTGATATATACACACTGCAATTAAAATAAGATTAAACTCTGAAAACAAAAGAGATCAGGAATCAAGCACATGGACAAGAGGGAGCCAAAGAAAGACAGCAACCACAGACGAGACGTGACTAAAGAAAATAGCTTTTCAAAGAGAAATTAAATCCAATTAGACTCAGCATGGGTCTCCTGCAAAATAAATATATAAAACAGAAAGGCCAAACCAGCAGAGACTAGTTCAGATTGGTTTTAACTCAAGATGAGTCAAATCAAGGACTGCAGAGACAATATAAAGGGTTTTCGGCAATGGAGAGCTCGACTCTTTGATAAATTAATGTGTCCTTGGCAGCCTGAAAAAGACTTCCCGTTATGTTAGAAATAGCCAACATGTGCTCAACGCTCAGGAAAACTTCCAAGGTCCCTACATTCAAACTCAAACCTAGATTGAACAGGTTAATCCAGTATTATGGATTGTCTAATGGATTGTCTATTTGTCTTAGCCACTGACAAAAAAAGAAGAAGAAAAAAAGCTTGTCTTGGCTTTTTTAAACCAAAATTCATAGGGGATCTCACCTGTAGGACGGGGGCGGATGTCCCTGGGCTTCACAGCTGAAGGTGACCTCCCGGCTGGGCTCATTAAGATGGAGAGGGAATACAATACTTCCCGGCTGTTTGGTGAACACTGGCCTCAGAGGACCGCTGCCGTCTAAAGGTGAGGAGGAAAAGATCACAATTACACTGCTAGTCAATGCTAAGTTTAGCTTAGAGTGCTTTCACAGCAAATCTGTTCTGAAAGGTATCCATCTGTTCACTGGATGAAAGCCTATCTGTCATTCAATAGTTGTCAAGTGGGCAGCATAAATTTGGCACAATCAAAGTAGTCTTAAAAACACTTGAGATTATTGTTGGCAGGATGTTAGCAACACTACACATTCAAAATGCTAATATCACAAACCCCAAATGAGCAACACATATGCTAAAATACAGAACTTTTGAGCTTAAACACTGTGTTGAGGCAGTAAATTTACTTACATACTGAATACTGCTTACCTATGTTTACAGTTCATAAATCTAGTCACAGGAAAAACAAGAGCTTATTCAATTTGCTAGAAACACATGGTGAGCCACTAAGCTTTCTAATGCGATTTCCTCATACCAAAGACGCTAACTTGCAGGAGTCGCTTAATTGTGTGTATCGTGTAAACACTTAAAAGTCTGGAAATTTTGTGGTTTATTATTCTCCGTAATTACATGTTGATGGTTAGCGCAAGCCACTTATCCTGTCTTATTAAGCACAAATGGCCTTCAGCAAGATGAGACATCCACCCAACAATGAGCAGGACGGAGGGTTTTATGCGAGAGTGAATGCAATTTGCATAATCTAAAACTCATTTTATGCCGATTAACACAACATAGAGCTTATGTTAGTGCATTGTGTCCAAAACTCCACAAAACCTTTCCATGATTTGTCTCAAAAAATGTGATAAATGAAATTTTTGAGTATTTAAATGACATCTGCACTGAACTATTCAACGTGTCTTGCTGTATCTGCTGTTACACTTTCATGACCTTTCAAACATGTTATCCAGTAAAAAAATTAGCAGCTAATTTTGTTTTTCGTGCTACTAAAATAACTAATGTGAAGTCTTGATTTTCTAAAAAAAGCAATAAACTAATTTATAAATGGTTTGTAGTCTTGTGCTTTGCCTGTGCAGCCAGAATATGATGTGCCATTTCCTCAAACGCAACTTTTTTATGTAATTGGCATTAATAATAATTATATCAAGTGCAATAATCTCCAATTTTTGTCATAAATGCATTGTTAGATGCAGCTTCTGTTCCACACTGTAGTTTATTTATGAATACAATTTTATATTGGTATAGTATTCTTATAGATTGAAGTAATTGGTCAAATTTAAGTATTTGACATAAAGAACAACATGCCTTAATAACAATAAAAAACAAATATATGACATCCAAAGTATGTAAGGTAGTACAACTAGACCTCTTTAAGGGTTTTATATTTTAATTGTAAGGTTTTAATTATATTTTGGTACACATAAAGGTATTTTAAAGATTTTGAAGTGTCAAAAGGTCATTCGGTTTAAGTCCAAAGGCCAATACAGCCATTCATTTGTGATAAATGTATATATTTTTTATTCTGGCATGATTTTATAACATCATATATCAACATAGTGCAAAATGGTACTGAAATTATGTGTAGAAGTCATTGATTTGTTATGAGAAAGAATGTTCGGTAAAATGAATTTCATTGATGTCATTCGGAGTAACCAATATAAAGGGATCATTTTGGATCAAGTCATGTGGTCAATACTGTATCATGTGACAGGATGTGACATCATTCAGACACCTGCAAAGGACCACATGGTCTGAAGCAAAGTAACTAACTCTCTCTTAACTATCTGATAAATTAATGTTTTCTCTTGCTCATACGCATCTCCCGAAACATCAGGTCATTCGGTACAACCGCTATAAAACATGAAAAAACTTGTACTAAATATAATGTTTGATTGTCCTTTTGTTAGCTAGCTAGATATCAGCCTGTTAACATTGTTTAAAAATATCGGCATTCAGTATAACCACAATTTTGTTTAAACTAAATGACTTTTTGGTGACAAATTTTGTCCATCTGGTAAAAAAAATGACAAAAACAGTGTTAATTGATTATAAAAACCACATAATCTCATTGTTAACACTTAAAAAAAAAAAAATTATATCTCCATTATGGTTTTT
The DNA here is from genome assembly GCA_028476615.1 of Culter alburnus. Classification (NCBI taxonomy): domain Eukaryota; kingdom Metazoa; phylum Chordata; class Actinopteri; order Cypriniformes; family Xenocyprididae; genus Culter; species Culter alburnus. Next base: position 491,775 of record JAOTNS010003909.1, read on the forward strand.
TTACACTATTAAAAACCTTGTTCGTCAATTTTTATTATCTCATTCGTGTTTTTTTTTAATGCCTAAATAAAGGTAAAAAATGTCCCTGGCAATCAAGTCGAAGGGGCAAATATTGCCCCTTAATGGAAAAGTTAATTTCTGAGCTTTATATGTTCCACTGTAACTACTTCTGAAAATCTTTCTTCAATAGTCTGAGGCAACGGACATGCATTCACTGCTCACCAACTTTCTTAACCTACATTTAGTGGACTAATTCCAGAGGAAACCATCCTCTTGAGAAATTACTTCATGTTAAGCACATACCGCTGCTTGTTTATTTACCTTGTGCAGATATCAAGTTCCAGAGGGGTGCAAACTGAATTAATGCATCTGAAAATTCAGGACTAACAGTTTTTTCCACGCCGAAATGCTAAATTGGTCTACCTAGTGTTCAATTAGCATCTCACTAACACAGGAGAGGTGGAGTTTATTGTGAATTTGGGTGATAATAGAGCACAGAAGAGCTCTCAGTGGAGGTGTTTGAAATCTATTGAATGGGGAATACACTGCACCAGGGCTAATTTCAATCTCACTGTCATCAAGGGCTTTAACTCTTAAATGCAACAGGAAACATGAGAAGATGAAAAGACGTGAGTGAGAGCAAATGATAAAGTGATACTTCACAACCATAATATTGACTCAGATTTCCCATTAGCTACCACAGTGCTTTCCACTGTTTAGTTGAGTCATATTTCCAACAGCCCGGCCTCCTCACATAGCATCCTCCCTTATGATTTTATTTATTTGCACTGAAATGTCTGTTAATGCTTTTACAAATAATGTGCGTCCTGATTTTGATGAGTTTGCAAATAATGGGCGTCCTGATTTTCTTGATTTTGCTGACACATTCCTAGGTCAGCATATTTTGTTAATCCTTGAACAACATTCCTGTCTGAAAATTTAGTCTTAACCCTATCCCTTAGCCCTAAACTTAACCCTACCCATAACTTATCCCTAAAATCAGAGAGAAATGACACTGATGTAGATGCACTAAACTTGTAGAAGTCTAAACTTGACATAAACTGTAAACGTGTCCCTCAAATCTGCTGGTTGATTGGAATGTTGTTCCAGGATCAACAAAGATGTTGATCCAGGGACATACTTGGTGAAATCAGGTTCTGCACAGTTAACTGTGCAGCTAAACAAAACATCTGCAGCACTTACTATATACTAATACTAACAAACTACTAACATACGTACATGTGCAGCAATACTCATAACTTATACAATCATAAACTCAACCCCATGCTCATGAAGAGGATTCAATGTAGGTGTCATTTACATGTTTTGCCATGGCTGATTTGGTTTAAATTAATTTTGGACATTCCTAATTTTGCTTACATTTCAGCTTTGACTTAATGATGAGCAAATCCTGCTCATTGTGGGGCTGGATTCATGAAACTTTCTTAAGAATAGAATTCTTCTTAAAAGATTTCTTGTTATTAAAATATATGTATAATATATATAGAATATATGGGGTAACACTTTAGTTTAGGGTCCAATTCTCACTATTAACTAGTTGCTTATTAGCATGCATTACTGGGATATTGGCTGTTATTAGTATAAAGCACATATTAATGACTTATTCTGCATGAACATATTCTGCATCCCTTAATCGTATACAATACCTAAACTTTACTACTACTTTACTAACTATTTATAATTAGTTTATTGAGGCAAAAGTCATAGTTAATAGTGAGAATTGGACCCTAATCTAAAGTGTGACCGATTTTTTTGTATTCCCAAAAACTGTTCTTAACTTTTTTCTTAAGATTGATTGAAGAAAAAAACTCAAAAAAAATGTTCCTTAATCACCAAATCAATAACGATCATTAATGTAAACAATGATTGGTCATGATTACGCACAATATAAATGGTTCTCTGTAATGGCGGCAATGGAAGCTCCACTCTTTGATAAATTAATGTGTCCTTGGCAGCCTGAAAAAGACTTCCCGTTATGTTAGAAATAGCCGACATGTGCTCAACACTCAGGAAAACTTCCAAGGTCCCTACATTCAAACTCAAGCCTAGATTGAACAGGTTAATCAAGTATTATGAATTGTCTATTTGTCTTTGCCATTGACAATGATCAAATAAATCTTGTCTTGGCATTTTTATGCCAAAATCTAACACATGAGTTGAGATGAGATGAGTCATGAATTGAGAAATCAGCTTTTCCTTGAGCTTTTGATATATAAGAGGTCATCGTACTATAAGAATATCCTGTAAGTTTCAGAAGTGAAAACTTCCTTGTTAGTCTAATAAAAGCTTTTTTTGACACCAGGCCCAGCTAACAACTCGTCCCAGAATGTGCCTATCTATAGGTGAAACGCCGCCTCCGCAGAATAAGGCCTAACATGTTATTGAGATGAGGAGGAGAGAAGAGCGATACAGGACTAAAAATAACATTACCTTTCAAAGGATCCTAATGCTAAATATGATTATTTATTTATTTGCAACAATGTGAATGTCTCAGTTGAGCTTTATTTATTTGTATTCAGTACATTTCACTGTGGATTCTTTGGTAAATCAATCATATTTCAGCGCAGGCTTTGCAAACAGACTTTACGATATAGACTCGACAGTAATGCAACAACATGTAAGTTACTGTGTTAAATCTAATGCATGATCTGATATTAATGATTCATGTGCAGTCACATGTTCTTTGTCTGTGTGTCAGTAAATCAAACCAATGACTAAACGTCAACTTCATGTTGTTTCTCTTAGTAGGATGAAAATAATCTGTTATTTAAACAGTGATTAAATTATAAAAGCGATCAAAGAATGCTCCCTTTACAATCGCTGGAGCTGTCAAACAGTGCGAGTTTATCAGTGACTTGCGCCCAAAGTCCCGTTTTAGTCAACGAATCTCTTAGTTACATCGCGTTTGCACTGTTAGTTATGGTGAAAGCATTCATTAGTGTTGCAATGAAGAGATCACTGCTTTCATGAGCTCAACAACATGTCTGTGATCGACTACAATGTTCATCACTACAACCTTTCATGCCACGATCTAAATATAATGCAATAGATCTAAATGTAATGCTATAATCAACACTTTTCATGATTAGTTAACCTTGAGAGCTGTAATAGTAAAACCGTGCTAAAAGTTTTCAAGAGAGTAATTCTTAGCTATTAGGCAAAGATGTTAGCCAATCACAGCAGTGGGTGTTTACACTGAAGTCTCACAGCAGACACGCCCCTTAAAACAGAGCGTTCAAACCAGAGGGCTAAAATCAGGGTAGGAAAAATGCCTGTTATTTCTAAATTCTGACAATTTTTGATGTAAAAAGCATACTAACATTATAAGTGCACCCCAGGAAACATTATACAACAATAAAACAACAGTTTATGACCCCTTTAAAATAAAGTGTTGCTGATTTTTTCAAGAAATGCACTTGGGAACATTTCTATGAACTTCTTAGAATTTATCTTTAATTTCTTAACTTTTTTTTTTTTAGAATATTTTTGTGAATCTGACCCCACTGCTAAAGAATCCAGCAATAACCAGCATGAATTCCATGTTGGTCAATGCTGGTTTATGATGAAAAACTTAACTATTTACAAGCTTAATATTTCATATGAATTTGTATGATGTGAATCGTACAAAAAAGTACAATAATTATTACACACACACACAAAAAAATGCATGCGCTAAACATACCCATCACAGATCGGATGAAACGTATGAATAAAATCATACAGTTTAGCCAACAATTCCCCAAAATATGAAATAGTTATGAATTGCCATGAGATTGTTTTGAATGGATAGAGCTGGTATAGTGCTGGACTAGCTGGTGGAACATCACAGTCATGCTGTTCTCAAGTAAAACTGGTCCACCAGCACTCCCGCTTCCCACACTGGGGACCAACAAACCAGCATCCCATGCTGGTCCCAGCATGCAAAACATACATTATGCTGGTGACCATCAAAGCTGAATTTTTCAGCAGACGATTTTTTTTTTAATCAATACTCTAAAAGATCATTTTTAAATCATCTGTGCATAATTTAATTTTCATGCTCTAAGCATCTGCCATTTCATGACGTCAAAACCTCCTACCACCCCCTCTATGTACCAGCCAAAAACTTCTTATGCAATCTTCTGATGCACATGGACATGATGCACATGCAATCTTCTGATGCACATGCACATGGACAAGTCAGTCCGCTGAGATGTTATCAAAGGCTAAAACACACATTAATTAATCAAGTGACTCATCCATGCTAAACAAAGACTGGTCTCATAATCAGGGGTCTGGAACACGTCAATTGGGGGCGTCAATATTGACAATGCACTAAATCATCTGTCTCTCTCTGATCAAGCTGTTCAAAATCCGCATGAGCAATTTTCCATGGAACAGCTAAATGAGATATAATACCAAAATCTGGTTCCAAAAGAGATGAGGCATATGTACATAAAGACAAGGGTGAGAGAGATTTCAAAACTTCAGGTTGAGCTTGGAGCTGATGCAAACCTGAGAAATGCAGCAAAGAGTGAATTTCTATCACACAAGGAATTAATGCTGCAATTAAGGTTCATATTTGCCAGAGGACAAGAGGACGGAACTGTCTGTTTCAGAAACACCATGTAATTACAAGCTTTAGTGATGCTGCAAATATTACAAGATGTTATTAAAATATTGATGGGGAGTAATATGAAACCATGTCGTCGCCTGCGGGTTTGACGTTACGTTGTGAGGATTCGGCTAAGGGCTTTACTGGTGCTGAGATTTCTGTCCACAACTACAGACAGACCACAGCTGTCAAAAGAGACACACTGTCACTGAGAAATTATCTATCTCTGTTCAGCACAGAATACTAACAAGAGGTTTACAACACAAAGCCCATCTTGGTGGAAAGGGAGGTCATTATTGAGGAAGTTGGAGAAAGCAGGTCGCTCTCTCTCTCTACCTGAGAGGAGAATTTATATGGCAGTGCAGCCCCCTGGAGCAGCACTGGAGCTGGAGGGAAAAGCCAAGGAGCAATTTGGAGGCCCAAATAAAAACTAATCTCAAATTCAATACCATCTGACAAGCCGATGAATTCGGCCAGCTTACCTCAGCATGAATATCCAGCCACAGACAGGGCGCACAGGGCGAGGGAGGGAGGGAGAGGGTTTAAACATTTGTGTGCCCTCCAATCCGTTTGATTCTGATTCAAGGGTTTTATTCATCAAATGAAAAAGCCAATCTTGGTAAGTTAAAATACACACCTGCACACACCCACGCAAACAGATACACACACGCACACACAACGAGCCCTGAAGCTCTGAGTGTAGAGAACTGTACATTTGAGGAATTAAGTGTGGCATATTCAACTTGCAGAAAACTATGCAATAATGTAATATATCACAATGGATCGATTACATTAAGTGTATTTATGAATTTGACCTTTTTCAAATTGACATTTCTGCTTAATCTTGTTACTGAAAGACAAAAATGCATCAATTATCTGTCAATAATGGTCAAAATATAATTTAATGGATAACTATTCTTTGTAATTGTTTTAAGATGTGTCTAGCCTTGTGAAAAAGTGTGCTTAATTGTATTGAATGTGCACTTGTAGTGTACTTCAAAGCTTAAAAGTATATATAAAAAACTGTACTTGCAGAAAATGTAATGTTAGTCAAATAAAGGCCACTTAAAGGGTTAGTTCACCCAAAAATTAAATTTCTGTCAATAATCACCCTAACATCATTCCAAACCCTGTAAGACTTTCATTCACCTTCGGAACACAAATTAAGATATTTTTGATGAAATCTGAGAGCTTTCTGACCGCCCTATAGACAGCAATGTCATAACCAATTTCAAAGCCCAGAAAGGTAGTAAAGACATCGTTAAAATAGTCACGTGTGACCTTTCCAACATGATTGTGTAATGCGTGGCACATTGCTGAGCCAGTGCAAGATGAGCATTTGTGGTTAAAAAGTATATACATTTTTAGAAAATGACGATCTCTTGACAAGACCCTTATTCCTCGTCTGGGATCATGTAGAGCCCATTGAAGCCTGCAACCTGTTGTACCCCAGTGAAATCCACTATATGGAGAAAAATCCTGGAATGTTGTCTTCACAATCCTTAATTTCTTTTCGACTGAAAAAAGAAAGACATGAACATCTTGGATGACATGTGGGTGAGTAAATTATCAGGGAATTTTAGTTCTGAAGTGAACTAAATTGAGTCGAATTGAGATTTTTCCCAATCCCATTTCCCTTCATTCTAACCAGTATCTTCCTTACATTCTTTAATATATCTGCTCCTGATAAAAAGTTAATAAGAGGGAAAACTCTTCCCAAAATGTAATAAAAGTATCTAATTCCGTTTGGCTTCAACTGGTGAGAAACACAACTGAATTAATCAGGACTACAGATATGTAAATGCTTTTCTCTGATTGTGCTCTATGTGTTTTGTGTCTCTACTCCTCAATCAAAGCACATTTAATCAACCACAATTACATCCTTGTGTCCATTGTGTTCTACTGCAGTTAAAATTACCTGGCGCCATATGCTCAAAAGATAAAAATTAAAGCAGACTGTTTAACTGGTGTAACTTTTTACATGTTTTTCAGTCAAAACAAAGCAAACGAATGGAGTTTGTGGCCATTAGCATGTCTTTTACACATCTAGGGACAGGTAATATTTTACTCTCAAGAGCGTATTGAGAGCTGGCAATTAAATCACAAAGGTATCCAATAATCATTTTGAGTGGGTTTGCTGTTAATGTAATTATTTGATGGAGTGGATGAATATCAGGACCATTTCACAATGCTTTAAGATCTGTTTTAGCAGTATCAATTGGTTCATTGGTGGTTCATTGGGATTTCACTTTTTTAACTTTAGTTAGTGTGTAATCTGCAAAATTACAACACTCAAAGTTCAATGCAAAGGGAGATATTTTCTTTTAAAGAATTCTCTGTTTAAGAACTACAACAAACAGCTGGTAGGGACTACAACAGGCGTCTTCCCGGGTTGGTGACATCACCAACCCTAAAATTTACATAAACCCCGCCCCCGAGAACACACAACAAAGGAGTGAGGCCATGTTATTGCATTACAGTGTGCAATATATGTCATAAAAGCAAGATGCCAACAGGACAAGCTATAACCATAATTAAACAAAACTATACATGTTTTGTCTTCATGCAGCATATATTCTCTGGCTCTGTAGGATCTTACAACAGTTCCCATAGGAGTGATTTATAGATTATCATGACAGAATATGCTAATCAACAACTTTAAGATAGTTAACTCCACATCAGGTACATTAATTGATCAACTAACCGTTCAGAAGTGTCCTGTTGCATTCTACATGTTGTCACTTCCTCTTGAGTCTCTCCATCATTGTCCGACTCCGGTTTGAACATAAAAGGCTGAACAGTTTCTGACATTTTCAGTGAGTCTGTGTGAGGTAATCGGCGCTGCTAACTAGAGATGTTCCGATACGCCTTTTCCATTCCCGATACCGATTCCGATACCTGAGCTCAGGGTATCGGCCGATACCGAGTACTGATCCGATACCAGGGTGCAAGGCTCTGAACCGGTTCAAGGAACGAAAACGAAAACCGGAAACGAACGAAATTTTGACTGGAACGTAACCAGAAACGGAAACTGAATCAGATTTAATCATTTTGAACAGAAACGCTCATTTGAAATGGCCATTAACCGGTTAATAACGTTATTTTTTCGTTCTATTTAATATTTTGCTTTGGCAGTCAACCAATCACGAATTCAAATAGTATAGCCTATGCAAATGTGACGCTGACGCATCCAACGTGAGTGAAATGCCCGCACTGACGCTCTAAAGTGAGATATGCCCACGCTGACGTGCTCGATCAGGCTCAGCTGTCAAGTCATCATAGGTTAGGTAAGTTACAATGCCCTGGCATTAGTTTTTCCGATAATATATGTCACCATTAGGCCTACATTTAAGTGAAAATGAATGTCAAGTAGGCTAATATGCAGCTTGTTGTGCGTTTTGAAACCAGCGAAAATTACAGGATATGTAGAACATGAGTTCACACAACGCCACATCACGCACATGCAGCGGTTCAGAATAAAACTATAGGCTAACATAACACATATACAACAAAAGGGAATATTTAGGCCTATAGGCTACGCGAAATATTTCACCATATAATTAGGTCTACATATTAACAAAACGAAAGTGGTTATTGTGGCGCACTCCAGCGATCTAGGAAAGGAAACAGACATTCTGCTTGTTTTCGTTATTTAAATGTCTTTTGTAAATGTATGAATTATGTCTGGCTTTTAAATTACGACCATAAACCATAAATTACAAAGTACAGTTTAGGAAAAAACGTTCCAGTGGTCGCACCGGCGCCGGCGCCTCATGCGCGCGCACACAAATTCTTGCATTGCTTACTTGATATCACAGCTGAACTGTTAAATATTAAAATAAAATACAATCAACTAAACATATAAAACTTTACACTGCTCAATTCAATTCTGTAATACAATCTGCCGTCCTGTGACCACCGCCTGACTGTGCTGTTATGTGAAGAATGATATCGATAATGCGAGTGAAGTATAAAGCTTACATAATAAATAGCCTAATAGTTTAGTATTCGTCTCGAAAATGGAAACAGTGCCGAATGAGAAAGGTATGCTTCAGATTCACTTTAAATTAATTCGTTTAGCATCTTATTTAGTTTTATTTCTAATAAATAACCCTGTTTTTCACTTCTTCGCTGCTCTAAACAGTGGTTGCTTATGGCAACACAGCACAACTTCCTGTGTTTGCATTCTGAGAAGAATTCCGATTTACTGCGTTAAGCAAAGATAGCAGGCACAACTAGATATTGTTTAAGAAAATGGTATCGGATTGGTACATGAGTTTAATTACTCGCCGATACCGATGCTAGAATTTTTTCTGGTATCGGTGGAATTTCCGATACTAGTATCGGAATCGGAACAACCCTACTGCTAACACGAGCTCTTGAAACCCCGCCCTCTTCTTGGGAGCAGCAGCTCATTTGCATTTAAAGGGACACACACAAAAATTGAGTGTTTTTGCTCACCCTCAAAAAGTGACAAATTTAACATGCTATAAAAAAATGATCTGTGGGATATTTTGAGCTAAAACTTCACATACACGCTCTGGGGACATCAGAGACTTATTTTACATCTTGTAAAAGTGGCATTACATGACCCCTATAAAATTAGGAACACCATTGGCAGAATGTAAAACGTTGGATACATGGCATAAATGTATGTTTTCGGGACAAGAGGTTATGTGTGTTTTTATATATGAAGTTTATTAATAATAGTATCACTAATATACGTTTTGTATATTTTTAATAAATAGCTTTGTGATTGATAATCAATTTTCATTTTGCTGAAAAGCCAATAACGCAGGTTTACATTGTGACGTCTTACCCCATATATAGTGAGAGATAATAATTCTACAATGTAACACAACCTGCTAGCAAAGGAAAGAGTTCTTTCAAAAATCCTGAGCATCATGTAAAAGAGCAAACAGCCCTTTTTAAATCAAAGACTTAGAGGATTAAGTCTGACCCTCCCAGTGACTGAAAGACAATGTAACTGCTTCATCAAAAAGAGATCAATAAAAGGGCTTTTGTGCTTCCACTTGGCTAAATGAGAACATAAATTGCGCTCTCCAATAAAATAATGGCTGGTAGATTCATTTGCACATTAACCTTTTCATGTCTCTCAAAGGGCTTGTTAAATTACATATTATCACATCTTTTCTCCAACTTTGACACAAAGTAAGGTGGTCTTTGAATCATGAAGTCTGCCACCCACCATGGTATAACGCCCACACTGTAGGAGGTCTACACTCTAAAAAATAATCTGTAAAAATAGGGCACAATGTACTGTATTAATTTAACAGAATTTTCCGTATTTATTTTTTACAGGTGTTTTACCTGTATTTAGAATATTGCACTTCATTGAGTTGTGTTTTAGGGTAATGTCTGTAAAATTATGTCCAGGTAATGAGCTGCCAGTACTTTTTCCATTATTTTACAGATTAATTTTTTTACAGTGATGTAATAGGGCACAGTTCAGTGACAATGGAAATATGTCAAAGGTATATTCTGCCCAAGACGGATGAGTATAAAGCCTAAACGCCAAATCCCATTATTTAAGATAAGAATAAAGTGTTGCCAAGGAGAACATAATGGCACCTTAAGACCGCTGCCATAAAGGCAACAAGTAAAACAGCACCATGTCTCATATTTATGTTGATTTAAAGTTTATTATTTAATATATGATCCACCTCCCCGACTATCTCACACATTGTGTCTTTGCTCACCTCGACAGTGCCCACCTGAGAGAGTTCGACGGCTTTAGCGTTCACAAACAAAGTGAAACCTTTAATTGGTTCCAGAAGATAAGAGACATCCATGAATGGGAGGTCTGCCCGTAATAGTAAATGACAAGGACAAATGTATGCCACTGAAACAGACAGGAAAGTCTATAGAGCAGGTTATTAGGATGCCTACCTGAAAGGCATCCCATGAATAATTGCAGCACCAGCAGTTTCCATGACAACACCATTTTAAATATTAGAGGTCAGCGAGAGCTCACATTCAATTGAGGGTAAATAGAATGCCGTCTTTGTCCAGATTTGAACCTCTGTGTCCTGAAATCAAAAGACAAGATGAGAAGAGTTAGAGTAAGCCAGACTATAAGCAGTCATATTCAGCAACATTTCAAACTGAGAAAGAAATCACAGCTGACATCAGATGAATACACCATTATTATACCAATACATTTTCCAATTGTAATAGTTTGAGCATAATGTAAAATGTAAAATTCCAAAGATGTTTTAATGTACAGATCAATACCTGTCAGATGTGTAAGCAACATCTTAGAAATGCTTTACCACAGGTACTGTGATAATCTTAATCTGTGATCATAAAAAAATAAAACTGACATACAGTGTGGCGTATCTACACTGATAATACTCAAGGATTTAATTAGAGCCTTTACTTAAATAAACCTTTTCTGCCAACATCACACAAGGCTTTTAGGAGGTTTAGGAACTTGGCCCAAGGTATAAATCCCCTTATGCCATTCTCTGGCCTCCACAGCTCTGATCATCTGGAGGGCAGACTTCAGGCAGATGGCTCTCACACATCTGCTCCAACACAAAATTATTCAAGCGCTCCAGTACACACACTCAAGCCAATCAATCAATCAATCAATCAATCAATCAATCAATCAATCAATCAATCAATCAATCAATCAATCAATCAATCAATCCAACAGTTAGTTCTAGTCCTTGAATCTGATGCGATCTCATGCGATATTCCACCATTAAGGCCTGTACACAGCGGGACGAATATCACGCGTGATTATCGTAGACGTTTAACGTCTCGTGACTAAACAAAGGACGCCAACGTGAGTGTGCACACCGACACGAAAAATGGCAGGCATAAAAGCGTAATTTTTTAAAAAATGCCTCTGGTTCGTTTTTTTGGTTTGACACAGCGCGTTAAAAACTGGCCAACCAATGAGATTGGCACTTTTGTTCACGTGCCTGGAGCTGCTGAAGTTACAGTAAAGCGTGACTTGGTGGTGCCCAAGCACAAAACGGTCTTGCCGAGCACACATTGATACCAAGACGACAAAGAGAAAGTAAGTAGACGAGGAAGATCCATACAAACTGTGGGTGCCCTGCCAGTTCTTGGCCACAGCAACAGATGTGTATTATATGCCATTTTATTTCTGTATTTTTACTGTTTTTTGTTTTTTTTTTCTTAAAGGGATAGTTCACCCAAAAATGAAAATTTGATGTTTATCTGCTTACCCCCAGAGCATCCAAGATGTAGGTGACTTTGTTTCTTCAGTAGAACACAAATGATGATTTTTAACTCCAACCGTTGCCGTCTGTCAGTCGTATAATGCATGTCAATTGTGTGTGAGGTCTGAAAACACGCTCTGATGCCGTAAGTGATGTCTCGCGCGTATACATCAATGAGTGCAAGAGATAACTTCCGGCATCAGAGTGCATTCAGACCTCACACACCGGATGCTCAAGGCAGTTGGGCATAGTGGTGTTTTAGAGGTAAAAAATGATATAAATACTGTTCGTTTCTCACACAAACCGATCGTTTCGTGTCTTAGGGCATCAATGTGTCGTCACGAGCCGCAGGGTTTAATTTGGATTTGTCTGTGCATGTTTTTTTTACTCTTATAGATGGAGTTCCATTGACATGCATTATACGACTGACAGACTGCAACGGTTGCAGTTAAAAATCATCATTTGTGTTCTACTGAAGAAACAAAGTCACCTACATCTTGGATGCCCTGGGGGTAAGCAGATAAACATCAAATTTTCATTTTTGGGTGAACTATTCCTTTAAACATTCAAGAAATATAGTTGAGAATGTCTATTTCACTACTGTCATTGTGACTTATTTGCATTACCGTTTTTATATATACCATATATGCCATTTTATATCTGTATTTTTATCTTCTTTAATTTTATTAGTATTATAAATGTTTATTTGCACTACTGTTCAGTACAAGTGCCATATTCTGTCAGGGAGTGAATTTGCGCATTCACTGTGCGCATTGGCAGTGAAAATCGCTTGGGTATGAACACAAAAATCGTCTAGAAAAATGCTGGTGATAAGCACGTTGCGATATTCGTCCCTGTGTACAGGCTTTTATACTGTTCACCATTTCTGAGCAAACACAATAGTCGAAGGAGAAAACCCACTATAATTTTCTAAATACTCCTGTTATTGTGTCACGGAATGTAGTTTTAAGAGTTTTCAGGTGAGAATGTAATTTTTTAAACCTCAAATCTGCAGTTTATTTATAAAGATTTATTTAAATCTGGTTGTCTCTTCTGAAACTCTCCAGTGTATACATGGCAATTGGTCCTCTTAGCAGCATAAAAAAAATACTTTTATTCAAATTTTGAATTTAAACAAAGAGCGAGCAAAGAGCGTTCCCTTTATAATGACTGAAGCTGTCAATTGCACCCTTGCTCAGGTGCTGTCTTAACAACAAGTCAAAAGTAAAGGCCTATTATTCACCCATCCGCGTGCAGGACTCTGCCTAAGTACGTTCGTCAACCAATCAGAATCAAGCATTCAGCAGTCCCATGGTATAATCAAATATTAACTTACATTTTGGAGACATTATTGCCAGTTATGTTGTGTTTGTTTGTTCTGCCAACTGTCCGAAATCGCTCCCTATACCCATATATAGTGCACTATTTGAGGAGACAACCATTATTAGTGGTGTCCGAAACCATAGTTGACATTAAGTGCACTCATTTAATCCCACAATGCACCTCAATAACAAGTGTACAACCATTGGACACTCAACAGTAAGCCTCTAGAAAATACATAAACTGTGAACGTCGCACTGAACAAATTCCCACATCTCGCCAGAAGATGACAGGACTTCTGGCATATTCTATGTCTGAATTCACTCAATCATTTTAATTTACTCATTCAGTGGACTAATGTAAGGAATAATGAATGAGGATATAAAGCTGAGGATTTAAGCTACAGCCGTAATGTTTTGAACAAATTGCTTGAGTGAACGATTCAGTGACTCATAAAAACACTTGACAAAGTCATTTGTCACCACCTACTGGTGCAACAAATGTAACCTACAGAAAGAGTCACTGAAAATCACCAAAAATAATGCACAAGGTCTGGAGTGTACCAACAAATTCAAGTGGAGGACAAACAGTGGAAAGTCCTATTTATCTATTTCAGTTTTGTGACTTTACGAAAATCCTGGATTTTTACAGTGAATTCAGTAACACCTAAACAGACAGCAAGAAAAAAAAAAAATGTTAATCTTTGGATATGATTCCTATCATGTATGGTACATAAATATGGAGGATTAGCCTTAAACGTCACATGACTGACTCATATCAGTGCTCTTGGAGCTCGCCTGGGCCAATGAAAACTCTGTTTGATCAATGTTTTGCAATCTGACTCTAATTTTATGTGATACTTTTAAAGGCTTTAATACCCATGTTATAATTTTAAAATGATATTCTTGATTAGCTTTGGTATCACTTGGCAACATTACATTTATTTTACTTTTAGACTGCAAATGTGCAAGTGGTAAGGTCTGAAAATTGCCATGTTCAATGGGGCTTCAACTCACAAAGTTCATCCAGTAAGCAGGTGCTTTACGCAGCAAAACACATTTGAATTTATTCAGTACCCATGCAAAAAATCAAATGCTCGAATGCTCACCAGTGGCAGACGTATTAGCAGGAGATGAACTGAAGGGCAGATTAAAAGTATATTGGGAGGACACAAATTAGACATCGTTTATCTGTCACATCCAGGGAAGTCTAAAATTCCTGGAGAGAATTTTCCATCAGCATTGCTGTTCATATCAGAAATTTTATTTTGCTTGAATGCTTGGCTACTTTTCAATAGCTGTCAATAGAGAGATGCCTTGTGCCCACATAAGGATGTGTATATGCCATCTACTTATAGCAGGGGTAAAATGACCACGTTAACCAACCAAACCTTAACCCCTTGCAAAAGTGAAATAATACTCAGGCATCCACATATCACAAATCTTTGCACACAAAGACAACAAAAACAGCGTCATTAACCATCTATTGTGGGTCTACATAAAATCAATAAATGGGTCTTACAACATAAACTTGGAAAGTGACAGCATAACTATCACATGCCTCTGTAAAAACTTGTCTTTACCATCAAGATCCATGCATGCTTTGGGGCTTTAAATGTTTGCTTTGTTTGTGTGAGTGGCAGTCCATTCATTATGGCCTGTGGATGCATTTCAAAACTCCACACATGACATGCAATAAATGTCTCACTGTAATGCTGCGGACTAAGCGCCAACAATCTGAGCTGAAAACGAGCCCATAGAAAATTTCTCTGTCCTTTAAATTCTGCTTGATGCCATAATAAAAAGCCAAATATGGCATGTTTTACTCTTTAAAAAGGGGACCTGCCTGGAATGTTTGCATGCACTGCAGGGACAAAAGGGAGCAAAAATACAGCACAGAACTTTATTTTGTACACCCGAAAAACATATCTAAGAGCACAAGAAAGCATACTAGCTTTAAAGAAGTGCAGACGGTGAGCTTGACCTTGGTACTACCTCTGTCTAGAAATCCATCAATTTTTCAATGAAGTCCATATTAATAGAATCTCCACTCTACTGTCATGGGATTCACATGAAATGTATGTGTGCTCTCTACTTTTTAAACATAAATGAGACAGACACCCACTCTTTCCAGTTCTGGCATGATCTCGGGTAAACAGTAGCACTCTAAATCTTTTATCTGGTTTCCTTGACTTCACTTGATCCACAAACACTATCTCTGAGTTTCTCTGTAAACCCAAGCATGATTTCACCTATAGGCAACCAGTCCCTTTAGAGTGCAAAATGAACTGTGGTGTTGTTAATATCTCAGCTGACATGAACATTTGTGAGTAGCAGTTGACAACACGGTCGAGGAGCGTGTAAAAATTCTCCAGCTTGTATAGTGCACTCTGACTGAACTCTAATCTAGAGGGTGCGAATGAAAAATTAATGTTCAGCATCCAAAAGAGCCAAGAAACCACACTTACAATTTATCTAGCTGGATACGACTGAATTTTGAATGAAGCACCAATAAAAATCTGCTGGTTTGCCTTTACACTTACCAAAAGTATACTTCAAGTACATTTTATTAAGTACACTTATTAAGTAAAGTTTAAGTATGATTTTAAGTATACTTTATGTAGTAATTATACTAATTTCAATGTACGTTTACTTGTAAGTCTACTGTTTCAATACTACTCGGGACTAAATTGGCCCACTTTTTAGTATATAAAAGTATATTTTAAGTATACTTTAAGTGAAATAGTAGTAAACATTGAGGACACAACTAGTTTACTACTACATTTTTTTGTTTATACTGCAACTGTACTAGAAAGTGAACTTATAGATATAGTTTTCTAGTTAAAATACTTGTAGCACATTTTTAGTTTATGAAGTACACTTTAAAGTTTACTCTCAGTAAAATACTAGTTTTGGTAGTTTTGTACTGCAAGTATACTTGTATATATTTTTTTTACTTAAAATCATACCTATAGTTTTATCCACCTTATTCCTATGCCCCATGATGCTTTGCGCGAATTACAGCTGTAAACAATCAGTAAAAGGCTTGCTCTATGAACGCAATAATACTTTAAAAAAAAAAAAAACTGGGTACAATGAGATTACATTATTCCACTCACCCTTCAACCATCAAATATTAAAAGTACATTTACAAGTGTAAAAGCATCAACAAGGTACTTTCAACTGATAATGAATAACCCCAAAAGCGCGATTCTTTCCACATCAATAACAGATGGGTTAAAAATCACTGTAGTAATATATATCTGTATTATGTAACATACGTTGCCTTAATAAAAAATGGTCATTAACTTCAGCATTGCGTGACACTATTTCAAAGTGATTTCCATCATTTTGACGGATAATAAATTGTATTTATCTGTGAAAACAAACCTGGAAGAGATGTGAGGATTTGAGCAGACAAACGAGAGATTCTTTGTGCATTCCAGTGAATTATTAATAGGATATATGGTAAATTAAATCAGGAGAACAGACCACAAATGTTCAGTATATGTCCTTTTTCATACTATTACAGCGGAACACAAAGGGAAAAAAGAAAATAATCAATAGGAAAAGAATGCAGTGACTAAAAAGACCTCTTGCCATAGATATTCTTGTTAACATGTTATGTTAAAATACAAAGCGTTACATTATTCTCATGTCTGAAAATAAAATATGAAGGAAAATTGACAGCTCATTCAGTCAAACTAACAGATAAGCTTTATTTGTAGCGCACCTTATGATTGAAACGATTCGTTTCAGTCTTTTTGAATGGAAGTTCCCCAAACCGGAAGTGCAACCCATAATTCAAAACACAGTGGCTCGTCAGGAATAAGGTGGATAACGATAATCTTTCTGAATCCCATATATGAGTAGATCGAGTCCATTAACGCCCCTAAAGCTTCACAGTCCTTTACCTCTTCATGGGTTCGACATTTCATTCAGTTACATTTGGCAGTTTTTATTTATATGCTGTTCAATGTTTGATGATCACGTTAATTTACATTTGTGTAACCAGTGTGTCTATCACTTGTTTCTGCTTCTTCACATGTGTTTTGATCTAGAGATTCTGTACTATTTCAGAAGATGCATAATAACGCCCCCTACCACATAGAGCCTGGTCTCATTAGAAAAACGTATCTGTGGGAACGTTTTCACGAAGTCGCAAATACGCACCAATACGTACACTGCAGTTTCAATGTGAAAGATCCACTGAGTGGCGCTAAAAGCGTGTTATTTTTTTTTTGCCAGAACAGATGAATGTGAATGAACGTGAATATGGTATGTTTTTATGATGTTGGTTTTATATGTATCGCCGCAGTTCTGATTTGAAATTTGTCTGGTGAGTAACGCTAAAAGTGTAACGCTCCAATACGTTTTAAAATAACGTACCACCAACACTACACCTAAACCTACCCTATAGTGTTAACAAAAGCAAATGTGTCATCAAAGCATCTGTAATCGTGCCGTTTTAGTTTGTTTTGATCTCTCATCTTTGAGCTCTTTTACCGTGGCTCGTTTTTCACCGGATTCGTACCCAAGGCTTACTCTTCTCGTCCGTACCAGCTGAGCTACCGAACAAGCTTGTTATGTCAGAAAAGCGAAACATATGGAGCTGGTTAAGTGATGCAAAGTCAATAATATATTAGTTTATAAATCACGCACTTTGGTAAAAAGTGTTTTGAACTCATACACTCTAAAAAAATGCTGGGTTAAAAACAACCCAAGTTGGGTTGAAAATGCCAAACCCCAGGTTGTTTCACTTCCCTGCTCTAGGGTAAATGTTTAACCAACCACGGGTTGTTTTGAAATTAACTCAACTATTAAAAAGCTGTAAAAAATAACCCAAAGTATGTTGGAAATTAACATTTATAATGTTCATAAATAATTAAACAATAACTTTTTAAATTATTAATAATTTATATTAATAAATATTAAACTATTAAATTTAGATTAATAAAATCGAAATTTATTAATAAACATTGCACTTTTGTCTATTTTGGCCTCAATGGCATTTGGTTCCCAACATTTGGGTTCATTTTAAGCTAGCCATATAACAATTTTTGTTTTAAATAAAACTACCCAGCAGGTTGGCAAACTTTAACCCCCCGCTGGGTTTACAACCCAAATCGCTGGGTTTGTCCATTTTCAACCCAATGGGTGTTTTTACCCACAGCATTTTTAGAGTGTAAATTGTGCAAGGAGACATGAAAACAAGTCTTTACAACCAACTGACCCTGTTAATCGAAAACGAGAAACGATTAAAGCGATTGCTGTTTTACTGCCTCTAGTGTTCATGGCAACTGCAGTGATAACTAGGGCTTGGGAATGATTGCATGAATTTCTCGTCGCCATTTCGTCAGTAAAGCCGCTCCTGCTTTACATCACCTCCTTTCATGGAGCCGGCATTGTAATGGAGGCAGATAGACCGTAATGGTCATGAAGCGATGCAATATCGCGGAATCGAAGCGAGATGCGCTATGGAACGCTGATTGCCCGGGCATTGAAGACTACGGCTGTCTGTCCCGCTCCATTGAAAGCAGGGATGGCGCCCAGCCCAAATATGACGTATGGGTACGTATTTTTGCTACTCGCGAAACGTTCCCCCAGGATCATATAACAGTGAAAACATGGATAGCTGGAAAACTGGAATTCCGTCAATGGCGGGAAAGAGAAAGTAGATTCAAAGTAAATTCCTACGTACACCGTGGACGTTAGATCGTTAATAGGGCCTTTGACTTTTCCTGTCATATAGTACACAAGTGCAATTAAGTATATTTATGAGAAGTACAAAAAAAGGAGACTAAATATATATTTTTTTAGTTTAAAAAGTACTAAGCACACTTGAATAACTGTTTTTTTGTAAGGGATACCAAAATCAGTTATGCATCACAACACAATTTTTTGCTGGTTTTTACAAAACAGAGTGGATGAACTGAAACTATTTTCGGTATATTCACCAGCATCTTTGCATGGGAGCCCGAATATTCCTTATCTCTCTCAATGACAGCAGGGTGACATTCAACTAAACCATTCATGCGGTTCCACAAACTCTGGGCGTGCTGAAATTTGGTGGTAAGAAATCTATGACCTAAGCATATGGCACAGTCTGGCACATGACTCTCGCTCTAGTCTGCATACAACATCAGCTCTCTATGACTCAACAGCAATGCTGGGGAAGGGGAAATGTAAGTCACAAGAACACAAGCCTCCCTCCTCGTCTCCCCTTTGACTGCATTAACACAGAAGTAAACAATCTGGCTTCCCTAATGATGCCTTGAAAAATCATCCATGATTTTTAATACTCTGACAAGCCAGCAGAGTGCGCAAAAACGTCTCTACCCTAAATTGTATTGTATGAGTATTCATATTTTTATTCCAGAATTTATTCTTTCTGCAAACACTGCCACCCTAAACACAGGACTGTCTTTATTGTGTATCAAGTCTCATTAAAATAAACAAAACATGATTTTTCTTTTTTGTATCAGAGATTCTAATTATATAAAGATTGTGATTGCTCAGAAAAATGCAGTTTGAAAACCTAAAATCATGACAAATGTGATTTAAGGGATCAGATATATTGTCTTATTTGATTGCAGGGCTAGATTTAATGTTACCCTTCCTTCTCAAAGGCAGAATAACAATGGGACTTTATCTCCTGTATGTTAAATCCAGCCCTTTGCAGAAAAATACAATTTGGATTCATCTTGAGAAAGAAATCTATCTGTAAAAAACAACATTGAATCAAAATATGGCATTAGCTTTGTGAGTTGAGGGAAGTCAATTAGTCAACCTCATTCAAACAAACAACAAACAACCAAACAAACAAAGTTAGTTACAATCCCTTAAAAGGAAAAGTATTGCAATTATTCACAAGGACAGCTCATCTCAACCCAAGTCTCTGGTGGCATCATAAATACAAGAGGATTAATAATTTAGCAGACAGGATACATTTTTAATGATTTCTCACAAAATTTAATGTTATAGACTAAAAATATCCTCCACATAGTCCCAATAATCAATCACAGATGGCTAACTAAGAGAGGTCCAAATAGGCTCCAGCATGGCAGTGTCTGGACAGATGGTTGATGTTGATGAGGGTTCACTGACCAAATATGGTTGAAAAAAATGTAAAGTTTCTACAGAGAATCTAAGAATGGAGATTAATTATGCAATATTAATGAAACGAAAAGAGGAATTGAGACAGGAATTCTCAATCTGAATGACAAAGTTTGCAATTGCAAAAATAAAGGTTCCTCCGAGGTTCTTGAGTTGGTATATTTAGTTACACGGTGATTAAAACAGCTCTTCAGAACAGTATTTTGGTTCGTTACATCCATGGTTTTCTAAAGAACTTTTGTGGAGCTTGAAATGGTTTTCATATACAGTAACAGACATTAAAACCCGTCTGGTTCTAACTGAAACCCTCATTTTTGAGATTAGAGCCGATTAGAAAAAAACTATTCGTGTTTTTTTTCTCAAACTCGTTTACCTGTTTGACTTCCCACAGTTTTCAGCCTCTTCGCGTCTGCCACTGTAACAGCATCTCTCTAGCCATTCCACAATGCCAGAGACGAGACGAGCGCGCTTCACAAGTGCAACTGCCACAGAGGAATTCTTTCTCCTATTTTCTGCCTCCGGATATCCAAGATACTCCTTGAGAAACGGTAAGACGTGGTGATGATACCCCGCTGGACTATTGTGCAGAAAATGAGAAGTAAAGCAAACGCGTTACGCGTGGAGTATCCTCAGTTCAGCCTCACAGACAGAGGTGAATGCGCGGATCCTCTCCACACTGCGCCACGCGTCAACGTGTTGTGGAGCCGCTCGCGCTCACATCCCCGCTGTGACGCAACACAAACTTCACATCACTTGATCTGCTGTCACTTCATCGGCACAAGAAAGAAAACACCGCATCCCGTGGAAAGAGTGTGGGAGGGATATAAAAAGACTGGAGTCATAAAAAGTGTTAGAAGATCCATCAGTAATGGATTAAAAACATGATATCAGGTTTAAAATGTCCTCAATGTTTGAGACGTGCTATTTACTTACTCGTTTTCCCCTATATTGGGTAAAAGTTGGGGCAAGTGCCTGCTGAAATGAGCTGTATTATTCTCCTCTAAGATAAAGGACATTTAGAAAATCTATTCATTTTAGAGCACCTCATGAATTAATGAGGAAATAAAAACGTATCCCTCGGGCTTGGGCAAAATCCACAATTGAAGAATTGGCTTCTTTTCAATTCATGAGTGTGAATTTGAATTGAATCGCCCATGTCCCACAGGATAGTGAATTGTAATGACAGGAAGAGGATTTTATTAAAGGTTATGCAACAATTTTATATTATTAATTAGGCCTATTTATTCCCAGATATGATGAATACCGTTTTTCTCAACTGATTAGTCGTATTTAATAGTCGCTGGATTGAATTCATGCTTCTATCCATATTATGCTCTCATACTTAGTTATCAACTTATTGAGCCATAAGGCATTCAATGCTATGCTGTATTGTGAATGTCACTCCACCATGTGTTATATGGGGTAAAAACTAAACTTACAGAAGTTATATGAATATTAATTCTACATTTTTAAAGGATTAGTTCACTTTGAAATGAAAATTAGCCCAAGTTTTACTCACCCTCAAGCCATCCTAGGTGTATATGACTTTATTCTTTCTGATGAACACAATCAGAGATATATTAATAAATATCCTGACACATTCGAGCTTTATAATGGCAGTGAACGGGATCAATGAGTATGAGCTGAAAAGTGCTTTCATCCACATCCATCCATCATAAATGTGTGCTCCACACGGCTCCGGGGGGTTAATAAAGCTGCAGTCCGTAACTTTTTTTGGTTAAAAATTATCCAAAATTATTTTTTGAGCAAGTACATAACCAGCCAGTGTTCAAAACTATCTCATTATCTTAGCTCGATTCACAACGGTAAGCTTGTAATAATGTTTTATAATGGTGGATTTCCGCGGGAAATTCGAGCATGCAGCAGTTCGTCTTTGCGTCATTACGTCACGTCTGTAAACAGAAAAAAGGAGTCCAGGCTAATCGGTTTTATCATGTGAGGATGCTGCTTGCAGCGGATCATTTATAGCCTTTTCTCACAGCAGCTGGAATAATTAAACTTATCATTTTGATGGCGGATTGTAATCCAGAAAGATCCAAATGACAATCATCAGTGACAGCTGGAGATTCACCCGTAGCCAAAAAGCAAAAGGCTTTGGACTGTGGAGCGGATACAGAAATTGAAATCTACAGGTAACGCTAATACACACTAAATACACATAGTCACGCAATGCTGATGTTGTTAACATTAACAATTTGAGAACAAAGTAAAACAGTAATAATAATTTGCACGGTTTGACGTGATCCGAGCTAAGCGATCGTTAGATTAATCACCATTGGCAGCGTGACTGTAATGCTTTTTCCTCAGTTGGTCATAAACAAAAGAGGCAGACATGTTACTTACTTGTTCAGATGACATTTTCCAGTGAAAATTCTTATAATGGTCATAGTTTCAAGACGTAGAATCTGTGATTCTGAAGTACAGTATCCTCTGGTGCAGTGACTGACAGCAAACATTAGATTCATCCGTGCTGAGTCATGCCGATGCACAACGCACATAACGATAACTATTCCGCATATGACTGCAATTGCAGGTTTCAAACAGAGATGGCGACAAAGAGGAAAAATGGCAGACTGCAGCTTTAAAGGCCTTATGAAATGAAGTGACGCTTATGTGTAAAAAAAATCCATATTTAAACAAGTTATGAAGTAAAATATGTAGCTTCCGTCAGACTGCCTTCCGTATTCAACGTACGCAAAAAGTGTAAAACTCTTGCAGTTCACAAAGCTTACGCTACGTCCTACGCCTTCCCTATTCAACTTACGGAAAAAGTGTAACTGACGTGACGCCAGTTTACACTTTCTTCGTAACTTCAATATGGAAGGTGGTCAGAAAGAAGAAAGTCATATACACTTAGGATGGCTTGAGGGTGAGTAAATCTTGGGCTAATTTTCATTTCAAAGTGAACTAATCCTTTAACCTAAAAAATAAAGTTCTGCATTCTCACTTCAATTTCAGGAACACACTGATATTCATTCAATATTCAGAGATCAAAATCAGAGGCTGTATCAGCCTTTTAGCAGCTGTTCCTCAACCTTATGCCTGTCCATTCTCATTTAGGCTTGCATAATCAGTGTGTCATGTTTCATGAAAAAAGAAGTGAAATGTCACATTTTTGTTAAAGTTCCATTAAACATTCCAGGATGGCTCTGTTGAGATGAACAAGTGTTGGAGGTCTTCATTATTTTTTTATTTTTCTGCAACCATCAAAAATAATAAAACAAAACATATCACACACATTATTTGACAATCACTAATGAGTTTATATTAGAAAGTACTTTTTTGTAGTAATATATTTGTGCATAATTTGCAAAATTATGTTGAAATGATGAAATGTTAAGATGTGTACAACTGAGTACCAGAGTACAGTAGTTGAAAGCTTTGTCAAATTAGTCAAAAAGTGTTAATAAACAAAGGGCAGATGATATGTAGAACTGTTTGATTTTTGGGCGTTTCAAATCTTCTTCTGTGGAAGCTTCTGTGGAGTTTTGTGTGTGTTGATTCCATGTGGGCCTGCTAATGACTCATGAAGCTCGGAGCTGTCTCTTTGAAAGAGGAAAACAGCTTATGGTTTTTAAATCATGTAGCATAACTAGAATTATTTACGTTTATATAAGATGTTGTGATAGATTTTGCTTTATACATTCCAAAAGTCTAGAAGCTTGAATTTCTGTATAAACAGCAGCATCAGCTATTTTATTCTTAATGTTTATCAGTTAGTTTAAACGGCAGGTAAAGATCAAAACATTCTTCAACATCTTATATAAAAGTAATTAAAAAAACTTCTTGAGGATGACACAACAGCTTTAAATAGTCTATAGATAATGTTAGGACTCGGCACAAGGTTGAAGCTTTTGACAGAAATGAACTTAATCTTACACTGCTTTTATTCATTCATTATATTGAATGTCTTATGCAAGGTTGAGAAATGCAATTGAAGAAATTTTAATTATTAATTGATTGTTGAAAGGGTGAATACATCAAAGTAACATTTTTTTTTTCTATTTTGTAAAATATGGCGGACAAACACTTTCCTTCAAGAACCAGTAGTTTTCTTGAGCACCAAATCCGCATGATTTCTGAAGGATCATGTGAGAATGAAGACTGGAGTAATGATACTGAAAATTCAGCTTTGCATCACATGAATAATTACATTCTAAATTAAACTACATTCTTGAGGACAAGAGATATACACTATATTGCCAAAAGTATTGGGACGCCCCTCCAAATCATTGAATTCAGTTGTCCCAATCACTTCCATGGCCACAGGTGTATAAAGTCAAACACTAGGCATGCAGACTGCTTCTACAAACATTTGTGAAAGAATGGGTCGCTCTCAGGAGCTCAGTGAATTCAAGCGTGGTACCATTATAGGTTTCCACCAGTGCAATAAGTCCATTTGTGAAATTTCCTCACTACTAAATATTCCACAGTCAACTGTTAGTGGTATCATAACAAAGAGGAAGCAATTGGGAACAACAGCAACTCAGCCATGAAGTGGTAGGCCACATAAAATCACAGAGCGGGGTCAGCGCATGCTGAGGTGTGCAGAAGTCGCCAACTAGTCGCCAACAGAGTCTATTAGCTACAGACCTCCAAACTTCATGTTTCCTTCAGATTATCTGAAGAACAGTGCATAGAGAGCTTCATGGAATGGGTTTCCATGGCCAAGCAGCTGCATCCAAGCCTCACATCACCAAGTGCAATGCAAAGCGTCGGATGCAGTGGTGTAAAGCACACCGTCACTGGACTCTAGAGCAGTGGAGACGTGTTCTCTGGAGTGACCAATCACGCTTCTCTGTCTGGCGATCAGATGGACGAGTCTGGGTTTGGCGATTTCCAGAAGAACGGTACTTGCCTGACTGCATTGTGCCAAGTGTAAAGTTTGGTGAGGGGGATTATGGTGTGGGGTTGTTTTTCAGGGGTTAACCTCAACCCGACAGAACACCTTTGGGATGAATTAGAGCGGAGACTGTGAGCCAGGCCTTCTCGCCAACATCAGTGCCTGACCTCAGAAATGTGCTTCTAGAAGAATGGTCAAAAATTCCCATAAACACACTCCTAAACCTTGTGAAAAGCCTTCCCAGAAGAGTTGAAGTTGTTATAGCTGCAAAGGGTGGGCCAACTCCATATTAAACCCTATGGATTAATACTCAGAAGTCGGGAAACGCACCGGCGCGTTTTGCTGGATTTTTTTCACATAGCAGCAAAATCAACTTAAAATACTCCATCATTTTTTTGTCATAGAGACAGAAGTAATATATCAATTGAAACTATAGAATGTCTTCTTTTATTTGTGTACACTCACAGTAAAAACTAAATGTGGCGACCAGGGCGGGCGAGAGCCGTGAGGGAACGGCGCGAGGCCGGTGACGCAAGTGATAACGAGCATCACCTGGGAGGCGCACCGGCCTTGAGTCTCTCATGGAGGAGCTCCAGGAGCATAAAAGGAGGAGCGACGACCGTGAAGGATGAGAGAGGACCAGGCCTGGATATTATTTTATGTTTTATTATGTTTGTGTGGCCGGCAGACGTCCGCGAGGGTCTGCCGGCATTACTTTCGTTTTGTTCTTTGTTTATTTTATTAAAGATTATTGTTTTAACGTTCGCTGGTTCCCGCCTCCTTCTTCCCGTTTACGAACTGTGTTACACTAAATGTGCTTTTTGCAAAATAAAGAAAACTAACATGATGCGCGACCTGTCATCTCTCTCTGAATGAAGTCCAATCTTATACTCTGTCAGAAAATTAACTGTAACTTAGTGAATACTTATCACACAGACATGAGACATATGTCTAAAGAAACGGTGAAATGTCAGGTTTTAAATTGTCAAGTCAAATAGAAAAAAATATTCTCTTTTTATGTAATCTGTTTGAAAAGAGAGACATGTCAGTCATTTGCGAGTCAGCTCATTATACGCTAATGCGGCTACGCCCACGGAGCGCGAACGCTATTCAGACGCAAATTCTGAGGCGATACATGCAACAGAGAGTGAAAGTCCACATCAGCACGGAAAAATGCATCGAGCTTAATCAGTTTCATGTACTTCGTTTTGAGATGCGCTAAGGAATACTTCTAAAAGGATTTACCTCAGAGGAAGAGCATGACTGGATTCAGTTCCATGTCGAGGATTAATCAAGCCAAGGATTGTCATGCCATGGTAAGTTTTTTTTTTATCCCTAAATTATTTATTCTAATCGCGATATAGACTCGTGTCTGTCAATATTAAGCCTCAAAAACAAAAAAAAAGCCTGTTTAAACATTAAAAATGAATCCTGCATGTTCTGTGTCTCTGTGTGAATGATTATTGGCTTTTCCCAAAAAATATTGCTATACTGAGATGAGTGAAATCGACTGAAATATGTAAAAATACTGAAATTAAATGTGTTAGTTAGCAACATATTAAACTGCACATTAACATTTACAGGCTCTATAATATAACAAATAAGATACATAAAATGTCATAGCAATATGAATGTTTAGACAATATTTCTTTTGGCCTGTTTTGGACAGATTATGAAGAGTTTACTGTAAAATAGCCTATATAGTGCCACCTCAATGAAGCTTTCGTTCGCAAGGAATGATGAAAGCTTTGCATCACAAAAATCAATTATATTTTAAAGTATATTAAAATAGAAAACCATTATTTTAAATTGTAATAATATTTCACAGTATTGTTGTTTTTTCTGTATTTTGATCAAATAAATGATTCTTTCAAAAACATTATGAATAGTAATGTGTCAAATCTTTTGACCGGTATTGTAGGCTAATTAAAAATATAGGCCTATACAAAATTTTCTTCACATGATGTGCAATTATTAAAGTGCATGCATGAGATCACAAAAATCATGTTTTCTGTTAAGAGTGGACATTATATTAATGTTAATACAATAGCTGATATGATCCTGTTATCAGCATGCTCACAGAAGTTTTTTTTCTCTTTTATCTCACAGATTTGAGAATCATAGTGACCAGATATTTGCCCACATTGGACTGCATGAATATGATACCGAGATCACTGAATGGAAGCAGGAAAGTTTTTTTTCTTCTTCTTCTACCATTTCTCTCTCTTTTTTTTTTTCTTTTCTCCAGTGCAGAAACACCAAATGCCAGGTATGTGATGTTCACTTATATCTTTGAACAGGATTTATTTCCAGGTATAACTGTGTACTCAAAATGCGTCTTTGACTCTCATTTATATTATTAATTATATTTTAAATAAACTGATATATTTCTTTTGTCAATGCATTCTTTCTTAGTTGACTCAGTCACATTCCTCACTGAATGGTCTTAATCTCCTCAGGTGTGAATCACAGCATTATTCATGAAGATTCACACCACTTCGCATAAGGCCTGCGTAAACAAAAAGTGTATTAGAAATTTAAAATCAATACATTGTTTTATGCGTCCGAGTAGGCAGGATAATTTCCACATCATTTTGAAGCAAAAACTCTAGACTAAAATATACAGTTCCCAAAAGTCTTGTGAAAAAAAAAAAATTGTATGTATTTTGAGGCCTTATTTCAGTGACTTACGTAACCCAGTGACCCACGCATATACGTAATTCTCTCAAAAATACAAACATGTACAATACTTGTTGCTCACATATTATTGTAGCCTAGTTTCTGCTGAATACACTGTGATTAGACTTTTCTCATTAATATGTTTATAAGCAACTGAAAAAAGCACAAATGTCAGGGCATGTCGAAACTACACCAGGACCCCAAATCAGCCTCAGACTCCAGAGGGTTAAGAATGGGATGTCATTAAAGTTCATGTTCACGTAAAGGCAGGTATCCCAAAACTTTTGGCAATATAGTGTATTTCAAAAATATTAAACAATCTTAATTATTCCAAACTTTTGACCAGTGGTATATCATATATAATAATATATATTAGGGGTGCCATGAGATCTCGTGAGATTAAAATGTGACGAGATTTCTCGTTGAGGTGAAAAGCAGTCTTGCGATATTGCCATGACGATGGGTGAAATTAGAATAGAATATGCCACAGCTACATTTACACCACTGTCGTTTTGCTTTTCATAAAAATAAGTAATTTAATTCAGTTGGTAACGGTAGCTTCAATTCCATCCAGTTCAACTAACACGAGCTGCAGAGTTGTATGTAGTGCAGCAGGAATCAGAGTTACTGATCACGTGACGAGAGAAAGTGGCGAGATGACTGACAAGACCATGGCAGAGGATTCGTTGCACAACAGAGCCTAAGCGTCTGACAAATGTCTTATCTTGTAGAATGATAAACGACAGCGATCGTCTCATACAGGATCAAATCATACAGGAGAGAAGCCAGTCAGTTGAGTTTGCGGCAAAACCTTTTACTGTGCTTGAGTATTGTTGTCTTTTACTGCATATGATAATTCATACTCAGAAAGAAGAACTGTAATTACATTCATTACAAGATGATTAGTTAAAACATTTCAAAATGCACCTGCAGACCTTTTTCTAGTCATGTATTTCATCATTGAGAATTTCTTTAAAAAATACTGTGTAAAAATCTTGTCTCGTTCTCGTGAACTCAACCAATGTGTTTATCATGCAACCACACTGAGCTGTAGTGAAGGAGTACAATATGAAGAGGCATTGCACAGCTCTGACATCAGTCTGATTTACTCTCTTTGTTTAGCTTGTCTCAGGTTTAACTGTATATTTGGACTGAGCACTTCAGTGTTCATGTCTCTAGGCCTTTATTCAGTGGGCCATTCCCACTAATGAATCATTGACTAACATTAATGTCATTCATTATTATGCAATTATTTAAAAATGTGCTTTTACCAGACATATTATTATTGAAATTGAATGATTCCTGAAGGTAATGAGCAATAGATAGCAGTCAGGAGTGCACTGGAAGACAATGAGTTTTGTTCAATTTAATATAATTATCTTAATTAATGATGTGATCCGCATTTAGAATCATGAGGATTACTATGGGTGATACTGGCACCATTTGCTAAAATGTAAGGACTTTTACCCCAGCTCCTATGCTTTGCCTCTTTCTTCTTCTCTGTTTATCTCCCCACTGATGTGTATCCACAAGTTAAATCTTTATTCTACATCTCTGTTTCAGTCTTTGAGGCTGTCATGCCATGTACCTTGGCCTCTTTTCCCACCAGGTCTAAATCCAGGTATCAGAGGGCTGGAGTGGTGTTTGAAAAGCAGGGTGATAAGGCAGGCCTTTCATAGCTCTGACCCCTCCTTCAGAGTCCACCTCTGTAGCTGGCTTTGAATAATTCACTCAGAGAGACCCCTCAACCATTGCTGATAAAACCCTTGTTCAGCATTGATTTCTCTCCTCATCTATCTTTCTATGGTGCCTTGGAGACGGATATAGCAAGGATTGAACGATAGATAGAACGATACATATAATGATAGATAGATAGATAGATAGATAGATGAGTGAGTCAAGGTGAGTTAATATTCTTCATATTCCTTGAGTCTGTGAATGTTCAAAGTGAGAGCTGCACAGATTTTCTTTTAATATGGTGATTCTTTGTGAAGAAATATTGAACAGATCTGCTTTGAAATGCAGAGTTTTTTTCCTTTAAATCAGGCGGTTATCAAACAGTGTCCATTGAGGCAGAAGCTTTCAAATAAATCTCCACATGCTCCTTGGCCACAGGGCTGGGATAGCCTACCTGGCGCTTAGCCATTGTGACCAAAAACACTGCAGGAACATTATGTTTAAAAAGGATTTGGAAAATCCGATCTGAATGCTTAACCCTCAGAGATCCACTGAAGAAAATTTGCAACAAATATTTAAAGAAATTTAATATGGCTTTTCCCTAAATATGGGTTAAATTACACAGAACTGCCGAAAGCTTGGCAGGAACACATTTACAAATTGAATCTCTCTGCATGCCAAAGTAAAACAATATGGTCACTGCCTAGCGACACCACTGGTGACATTGATTGATTGATGATTGATTGCATGTTTAGTGGGAAAAAGAAAAAGATTAAAAAAATTACTCCATCCCCAAGCCCCGAAAAAAAAAAAAAAAAATTAAACTGCATAAATACAAAATGAATGTTGCAATGGTGGGCTTTGTAATAGACTCAACAGAGCCAATTCAGTAAATCATAGATACATATTCCAAATTATTTTCATTTATGCATAAGAGGCTTTCTAGTGCACTGAAAAGTGTTTTATAGAGGTAAAAGAAACTGCACTGTGGGCCAATATAAATATACATTTCAGACACTTTAGGGGGTCAGTGATGTGTAGGAATATTCCAGGATCATGAATCTTCAGAAAGTATCAGAGGACTTCTCTGACATGAACATATCCTTATTTCAGACTCCTAGCATGCTCAGAAAGTCAAAGTTTATACTTGTAATTCATCATAACAATGGTGAGATTTTGCAACCTTGAGATTGCACTGTTGCAATGTTTTTTTTTTTCCCTTCACAATTTCCCCTCAAAGAAAATATGCACAAACATGAGTTTTTAAAAACATCTAAGGGGAATAAAGAAAATACATTCTCAAAATCATTGCTTGGTCTCATTCATTTATAAAGAGATTTCAAAACACTATTTAATCAATGAATAATAATAATAATAATATAAAGTATTTTTTTGGCAAATAGCAAAAAAAAAAAAAAAAAAGTCATTAGTTATCAGTTAGTCAGTCATCAGTTATTAAAACAAACAATATTGTCAATCATTATTCTTGTAAAATTAAAGAAAAGATTTGAAACTTACATCCACCACTATGGAACATGACTAACAACAATATGCTTCTTGAACCTATTAATCTTGATTAATATTCTCGAATGCCCTATTAATAACCTCTGCCAGTGAGGCTCATAGGAAGATTATTACATCTTACATTATGCATCTGTGTAAACACTTATTCATTAGAGTGAAAAACATTAATTACCCCTGAGGAAACATTACATGGAACATCTATTTTAATCAGAGCATGTGGGTTGCAAAAGATGAGATATTAAAATCACCTGCACTCAACAACAATAAGGTTCCCTAGGTGTACTGTATGCCTATCAAATGCAATGTGTCAGCACTTCAAAAACAAGCAAAAAGAGCACATTTTTTCACATTAAACAAAATGTGCACCACAAGGTTGATTCACTAAAAGCTTGAAAATAAGAAGAGTACAATTTTGCCAATGTTCCCCTTGTTAGTCACAGGAAATGCATGACTGACTTCTGCATGAGCTGCATGATTATAACAGGAATAAAATAAGTCTATATCAGTATATAAGAGGGCTGGTGGAAGTAAACTAAGCTACTACAGAAGATGCTCACCATGGAGGTCAAAGTCTTCAAGGAAATATTTCAAGGAAATTCTCAATCTTATATTAGATAATTCATTGTAATACCCAAAGCTGTTTTGCTCTGAACTGGAATGGAAAAGAAATCTAGTATCATCCTAGAATTATTCCATTACATAAAAAGTTGGTGGTTTATGTAAGGGGTTGACAGTATAAGAGGCACCAAGGTTTTGCCCTTGATTTTTATGTTGTGTTCTGTGTGGCTGAATTAGGCGGCTTCACAGCATGATGGAGTTGGAAGGGACTGGAGTGGAGGACTGCAGAGGTGACTGAAGGGAAAGGGATTATAAATGGCAGAGAAATTAAATTTTCGGCCTTCTCTCCAACTGAAGCCACCATCTGCCACTTATTTGACAATTTCAGATTGAATTAAAGAGAATCTCTTTTCGTAATTCACAGCCGAGGAGAGATGATGCAAAAAACTATGCTAGAGAAATCTAATGGCAGCACCGTTGTTTGCAAGGCTATCAGGTTTTCATGAAAATCAGAATGAAAGACATGGACATCCACAGCATGATGTACAATTACAGTCATGAAAAACGTCCAAAAACTGAGTCGAGAGGGAATAATGAATCATCATTTGATTCACTGTGTGAAGGAACAGCTCAGTGTGACTCTAATGGCAGCCTTGAGCTTGGTGGATATATTTCAACTAGATGAAACTTATCAAACTCTCTACTTTTGTATTATAATTAAGCAATACCGCACATTTGTTCCCAAATTTCAGAACTATTTTCAAGTGTGATTTTGCTTTTACACAATGGTTCGATTAAGCTTTACAGTCTCACAGAGTCCTGTACTACAGAAGCTTGTATATTTGTCAGGAAAAATTGTGCCAACATAAAAAAAGAAAATCAACCCAGGCTTATTAGAAAAATGAGCTTGTGTGAACATATTCCGTTTTTTTTTTCTTGATCGTTTTGCCAATGAGCGCCTTAATGCCCCCGTTAACATAATGAGACTGCATTTTAGCAAAAATTCACTACTTGCTAAGTATACAATTAGTACAGTATTGTGCAAGGAACTGCACGAAAATATTCATTAATTGATAATCTGCCTCTAATCAGGGATGAACAATCTACAGGTTTCTACTTTTATAATGTTTTTTTTTTCTTTTTTTTTTCACCAGCAGTTTAAAGGGATAGTTCACCCAAAAATGAAAATTTGATGTTTATCTGCTTACCCCCAGGGAATCCAAGATGTAGGTGACTTGTTTCTTCAGTAGAACACAAAATGATCATTTTTAACTCCAACCGCCGCGGTCTGTCAGTCGTATAAATTTTATTTGGATTTGTCTGTGCATGTTTTTTTGACTCTTATAGATGGAGTTCCCCTTGCCATGCATTATACGACTGACAGACTGCAACGGTTGGAGTTAAAAATCAGAATTTGTGTTCTACTGAAGAAACAAAGTCACCTACATCTTGGATGCTCTGGGGGTAAGCAGATAAAACATCAATTTTCATTTTTGGGTGAACTATCCCTTTAAAGGTTTGACATATTAAATAAATTATATTTGAAATATATGAAATATAATCTATATATAATTTAAACAGATCCATTTATATGATAAAACTGTGCTAGATCATGAGACAGCGTAAGATGATTTTGTGAGGAAGGGACACTGGTAGGAAGGAAGCCTTAAATGGTTAGTTCACCCAAAAATGAAAATTACCCCATGATTTACTCACCCTCAAGCCATCCTAGGTGTATATGACTATCTTCTTTCAGGTGAATACAATCGGAGTTATATTAAATAATGTCCTGGCTCTTCCAAGCTTTATAATGGCAGAAAATAGAGGATGAGGTTTTGAAGCACAAAAAAGTGCAACCATTCATCATAAAAGATATCCACACGGCTCTGGGGGGTTAATAAAGGCCTTCTGAAGCGAAGCAATGCATTTGTGTAAGAAAATATCCATATTTAAAACTTTAAAAACTAAAATAACTAGCTTCCCACAGACAGCCGTATGCATCAATTTAGGTGAAAGAGTGAAGTCACCTGAGCATGACGTATGACGAACATGGAGGCGCAGAGGAGAGAAAAAATAAAACACCGGTCATGAATTAGAAGTCTAAAATGAGAATTTTAAAGAGAATGTCAGGGGATTTTGATATAAGAGAAAAGGAGCGTGAGTTTGTTGCACAGCACTATTTGTTTGAACAGCGAGAGGTGTCTATGCTACTCCATCACTTCAGGGGTTACTCTTTTGGTGTAAATCAATGTGCGTACGTCTGCCGGAAGCTAGTTATTTTAGTTTTTAAAGTTTTAAATATGGATATTTTTCTTAAACAAAAGCAAAAATGTAGGTAGAGGCATGTTTTTCCAGTGAGCAAGTCTGACTTATTTTGCTTCTCTTTAATGAGATACCGTATTCGTTTATTTCTACCCCATCTGAGTGTTTGTGTGCGTTTATGTTTTTCCCTCTGCGAGTCAGAGAAGGACACCCAGCCAAACGACAGTAATATGACAGCATTTTTCATCTCGGCTCTCGAACGAGAAAGAAAAATCAATATTTAATCAAAGCAAGATCGTGTAGACTTCACGATACAATATATTTACCTTCACTGTCATTAAAGCCTCAAAACCACATTCAAATATGCAGCGACAGAACAAAGTAGTTCCAATGAGGAAAATATTAGATGCTGAAAGCAGCCCTCTCTTAGCTGCAGAATGTATAATATGAATATAATGACCAATGTCTGCTTGCAACAAAATAAAAGACTCAGGGAGTGAGTGAGAAAATATTCACCAGAGCTATGACTGGTATGTCAACATGCTTACTACAGGAGACAGAAGTAATTATGTGTGCTCTTTTTCTCTCTCTGGCACTCTTCTCTCATTCTGCTGTCTCCTGATGTATCCCCTGTGCGATAACAGAGTCAGGGTAATGGGCTCTCTGTAAGCTAATGGAGGCTACACTGCAGGATACTCCACTGGCAGGTGCCACATCTTCAGCATGGCTCAGCGATACTGCTTCCTGTGCCGTGAGTTTCTGAATTCACAAGATGTCCATTGAGCAATTGTCTTCATGCTGTTAGGACCAACAGATAATATATAACCTGCTATTAAAAGGTTAAAGATCTTACTTCATGATTAAATGCAAATGTGGACATGCAACAGTATAATATTCAAATTGCTATGATCATCAGGAGCGGCATAAATTAAATTTCTAAATCCAATCAAGTTTAAAACCTTTTCATTTGAGTGACCAGGTGTAACGGTGGGGATGAAGTCCACTGGAGGCGAGCGTAGTGTTGAACCCATGTGCAGTTTATTAGTGATAATCCGAAATCCAAATACAAACTTGACTTGACTTGACTTGACTTGACTTGACTTGACTTGACTTGACTTGACTTGACTTGACTTGACTTGACTTGACTTGACTTGACTCTTGACTTGACTTGACTGACTTGACTGACTTGACTTGATTGACTTGACTTTGACTTGACTTGACTTGACTTGACTGACTTTCCTTGACTTTGAACACTGACACTCTCCACACAGCAGGTTACATTCAACAAAGCTAGACCAGAGTACAATGAAACATGAGGGCTATTTATACAAAGGGACTAATGACAAACAAGGAACACCTGTGAACAATGAAAGACGATGGACCAATGGAAAGACAGAACTGAGATCACATGACAATAACAACCAATCAGAACATGACACATGAGACAGGGGAAGCACATGACATGAACACATGCACTGTAAAACCCAATAAGTTCAGAATACTCAAAACATTTGAGGAAACTTATTACCTCAAAACATTTAAGTAAACTAACTCATTTTTTTTGAAGTTGGTAGAACTTAAAATTTTTGTGACAAGTGGAGCGGGGCTGAGAGCCATGGAAGCGGATCAAGGCCAGTGTGGTGCACAGGTGTCTCTCACTAACAATCCCGTCACCAGCATCCCTTTCCCAACTCATCATAATGTTAATTACATACAGTTAATTTACATAAACATCACATTCAGATCTTGGTTAAATGTTACATAGCAAATAACACATGCTATTATAACTATCAGAGAGACATTATCAGAGAGTCATTACATACTTGCATATATGTAATCAAACAACATATGTGGTCTTAAATGTTTTGCAGCTCATCCTCAACCTAACCACAGGCTCTACTCTTCACCACAGTGGTAACCCTACAGAACCCCCCTGAATCCCAACATAACACAACATTAAACATTAACTTATATCTCCATATGTTAATCTTGTGCAAAAACACACAAAATAACACTTAATTTCAACAGTTATTTATATGGTCTGATGCAAAGCATGCTGGGAATTAGAAATCTGCTGCAGCTCAACTCAATCATATTAAGTTCAGCTTACTACAATGAAATTTTGAGTTCATGCAACTTTTTTATTAAGTACAATGAACTTTCATTATTATTTGAGTGAAACAAACTCATTTAATTTAATTAATTTCACTGATCGGTTTTACAGTGTGAGGGCAATGGAAATCACATGATACAAAAGACATGGCAAAACAAACAAAGCATAACAATGAAAACAAACCATAAACCGTGAACATAAAACAAACAAAAACAAGACATGACATGACATGACACCAGGACAACAATGTATTTTTTAACATTAAAAACAAACTGTAAGGTGACATTTTATTTTATTTCAACACGGTGCTTTTTTTCTCATCAGCACACGGCATATATGACAAAACTACTCAAAGAGCTCATGAAATACATATATTTCAATCATGATCAGTGTTAAAGTGTTCAATCATGATCAGTGTTTGATATGCTGCTGCTGCTGCTGCTGTTTATTGTTGCTGCAGAGCCCGTAGTGTCTTTCTGCTGCCAACAGATACAAAGACATGCTGCTGTGAGCATGTAAGATATGCTGCTGCATAAATGTGATGTGATCTGCGAAAACCCATCACAATCTGTTTTTACTTCTTTTATAGCTTGTCTGTAACAAAAGTTATGGGTATCTGAAGTCGGCTGATCGCTCTGATTTTCAGGAATGGAATTCTGAGAAAAAAAGGGTTTAAATCACTGTCACCCCTTTTTTTGCGTACACATAAAAATGCACTTTCCAAACATTAATAGGAGTAATTCAAGAATGCTTTGGAATATAGACCTAAGGTTGGTCTGGTTTTAAAGAAGACGCTTGTCAGATTATTGTAGAAGTGAAATACATTATGAAAGTGAAATAAAAAAAAGTTATAGAAGTTTAAGTTTATGAAAATGTAAAAATATAATTGTTTATATTTTATAATAATATATTACAAAGCATGTTTTACTCTTAAATTACAAGAAAATAAAAGCCAAAAATGTCAACATTC
This sequence comes from Culter alburnus, assembly GCA_028476615.1. NCBI lineage: Eukaryota > Metazoa > Chordata > Actinopteri > Cypriniformes > Xenocyprididae > Culter > Culter alburnus. Next base: position 528,686 of record JAOTNS010003909.1, read on the forward strand.
CAAATTGTAGGTTGAAATATTTCAAAAATAAGCTTTCAGTAAGATTTTAAAATGTTAAAGGTGCCCTAGAATTAAATATTGAATTTACCTTGGCATAGTTGAATAACAAGAGTTCAGTACATGGAAATGACATACATTGAGTTTCAAACACCGATTGTTACGTAACAGTTGGGGTGTACGCCCCTAATATTTGCATATGCCAGCTCATATTCAAGGCATTACACAAGGGCAGAACGTCTGGATGCGCACAGCAGAATCATCAGACTAGGTAAGCAAGCAAGAACAATAGCGAAAAATGGCAGATGGAACAATAATAACTGACATGATCCATGATATCATGATATTTTTAGTGATATTTGTAAATTGTCTTTCTAAATGTTTCATTAGCATGTTGCTAATGTACTGTTAAATGTGGTTAAAGTTACCATCGTTTATTACTGTATTCACAGAGACAAGAGTGTTCTTAAACAGTAACGTTGGAGAAAGACAGCCTTGCCACTATAAATCTCTATTTTTCTGCACTTAACAGGCAAATTTTACCAATATATTTTCAGAGATGATAGACAAGATGTTATAGAATATTATTTAATGAAAACCCAATTTTTTTTTTTACTTTACTGAAAACGTCCCATCGCGACATCCGACGGGTTTTCCCAGATCGCATCACAAATAGACATACATGAATCCTATAGCAGATCTAGGCAGGTGGAGTTGGGAAGGTGGAGGGTTTCAGAGGAACTCTGTTAGCACACTGCAGGACTAGCCTACAGCAAATACTGAACCAGACTATTTGAATGTTGAGCAAGAAATCTCATTGGCTGCAGGATCAGCTTGCACTGTGTGGTAAATTATGTGATTGCTTGCAGATTACATGTAAAGGACCTATCAGTCTACACCATGTTCAGTTTCATGACTGAAATATATATATGTCACGGGTGTTTTGGTTTCGTGTTCATGTTTTCATGTCTTCATGTCTTCATGTCTTTTATTTTGTAGTTTGTTTCATGTTGCTTGTTTTTGTCATGCTTTCCTTGCTCCTCTTGTTCTCCCTTAGTCCATGTGTCATGTTTTGATTGGTTGTTCATAGTCATGTGTTTTCTGAGGTTATTCTGTCATTGGTTCTCTTGTTCCTTGTGTCACTTCCCCATTGGTTGTCCTAGTCATGTGTTCCATCTGTTCTTGTATTTATAGCACTCATGTTCCATTGTTATCTTGTCTAGCTTTGTTTAATGTAACCCGCTTTTGGTGAGTGTAGTCTGTGTTTTCAAGTCAGTTCAAGTCAAGTCTGTTCATGTTCAAGTCTGCTCCAGTCAAGCCAAGTCAAGTCAAGTCACGTCTTTGTTTATGTTCATGTTCATGCTATGTTTTTGTTATGGATTATTTTCGTTATTAAACTGCACTTGGGTTCTACACTACGCTCGCCTCCAGTGGACTTCCTACGTTACAGAAAGCTAGACCCGCAATATGGACCCAGCAGTTTCTCAGCTCCTTAACCTTCGTCAAGAGGGAGGAGCTATTGAGGATTATGTTAAGAATTTTTTGTGTTTATTGGATGGGACGAGACTTATCTGAAATGGTGCTTTCAAAACGGATTGGACGATGAATTCGCTGAACTCATGCCCTCGGTTGAGCACCCCTCTACACTATGCCAGCAAATGGACTTTATTTTGTTTTTAAGTGGATCAAGTTTCACGGTGAGCGAGGCTGAGGCATATGCCAAGCCTGAGCCTCTTCATTTTGTGTCTGCCATGCCACAGTTTGTTCACGCCATGCCTTCCACGCCAGTGCCTGCTCCCGCCATGCCTGCCATGCCTGCCTGCTCTGCGCCTGCCATGCCTGCCACGCCAGTGTCACGTCTCAAGCCGGCCGCTACGCTCTCAAGCCCGCCAGCCGCTACACTCTTAAGTCCGCCGGCCGCTACGTGCTCAAGTCCGCTGGCCGCTTCGCACTCGAGCCCGCCGGCCACTTTACACTCAAGCCCGGCCGGTACCAAGCTCCTGTGTCTGCGGAGCTTGGTACACCACCAAACCATGGCCCAGGTCCTCCAGTACACCGGGACCCCACGCTCCAAGGCTCAGGTCCTCCCATGCTCCATGGCCCAGATCTGCCATGCTCCACGGATCCCCACGCCCACTCCCACGCTCCATGGCCCAGGTCCTCCCACGCTCCACCCAGGTCCCCACGCTCCACGGCCCAGGTCCTCCCACGCTCCACGGCCCAGGTCCTCCCACGCTCCACGGCCCAGGTCCTCCCATGCTCCACGGTCCAGGCCCGCCTCTGCCACGCCCAGGTTTTCCCATGCCCCACGGTCCAGGCCCACCTCTGCCATGCCCAGGTCCAGGCCCAGCCTATTCCCCTGCACGGGCCTGGCCCACCATCCCTCCCCCAAGACCACCCTCCTGGACTATAGTTTTGTTTTGTTTCATGTTGGGCGTCAGGAGCCGCCTTTAGAGGGGGGATATGTCACGGGTGTTTTGGTTTCGTGTTAATGTTTTCATGTCTTTTATTTCAAGTCAAGTCACGTCTTTGTTTATGTTCATGTTCATGCTATGTTTTTGTTATGGATTATTTTCGTTATTAAACTGCACTTGGGTTCTACACTACGCTCGCCTTCAGTGGACTTCCTACGTTACTATATATATATAATATACACACACACACACACACACACACACACACACACACACACAGTTCTTTCTGGTTCTCGAATCTGATTGGCTGAGAGCTGTGTGATATTTTAGTGACAACAGCACTCCTACCTTTTCACAGTTTATATCACTCCGCTTGAAGTGACTGTCATGGTGGCTGAGCAAATCCATTGTATTTTTTTTTTATTTTTTTTTTACAAATACTACACTTGTAGCACGAACTGTGAACTGAGTTTTTTAGGCGAGAATGTAGTTTTCTTTATTTTACAGTTTGTTAGACGTTCTCGGAGATGCGAGCTCCAGGCCGTCAGAGGCCATTCAGTGCTCGTGTACCTGCCGAGAACAGCTTCATCTTGGCCAGTGCTTCGGGGATTTGCTGTTGTCTCTTATAGTGGTTAAACATGAGACATAAATCATTGGTAACATTTTACAATAAAGTTCATTAGTTAACATTAGTTAACTACATTAGTTAACATGAACTGCATGTATACAGCATTTGTTAATCTTTGTTAATACTAATTTCAACATTTACTATACATTATTAAAATCTTGTGAACATTAATTAATTCACTGTGAACTAACATGAACAAACAATGAACAACTGTATTTTCATTAATTAACGTTCACGAAGATTAGTAAATACAGTAACAAATGTACATTAACTAATGTTTATCTAATGAACCTCATTGCAAAGTGTTACCAATTCATTTTGGGTACATAAAATGGGCAATCTTTGGTCTTATTAATCTATTACTTGTTCCTGAGCAAATCAAATTGGGCAATGTTAAATTTAATAATTTAATATTAAGGCTATATTTAAAGGGTTAGTTCACCCAAAAATGAAAATGATGTCATTAATGACTCGCCCTCATGTCGTTCCAAACCTGTAAAAGACCTTCATCCATCTTCGGAACACAGTTTAAGATATTTTAGATTTCGAAAAGAATCGATTCCAAGAATCGATTCCTCACTGTTATTTTCGATTCTTTTTTTTTTTTTAATACCAACACCGTCTAACATTGTCGCGTCTTACCGTGCCACACAGCGAGAAACTCTCTACACCGGGCGTGACAAAGCGACCGTTGCAAATCCATTTGTCCTTCCTATTAGACGTATTGTGAGTGCTGCTTGTTCATAGAACGAGGCATTTACTTAGGGATTTGTCACGTCGTGCTTCCTGTGTCAGGTGTAGACAGTAGACACAGTGTAAAGACTAGCAATATGTTTATGATATACATATATGCGGTAGATTCTATTTACATACATACCTACCTACACACACGTATATATACACTTATGTATGTGGATAGATAGATTTTTATTTATTTGTGGTACATATATTTCATCCAGTATCCTAAAACTATAGCTAAAATTCCTGTTAAATTCCAAAAGCATTTTGTTCAGGAACAGACTCATGCACACTTTACACATATAAACTTTTTTTAGGGCCTTTACACATATAAATATTCTTCGCATGAGTGTGATTGATTGTTGTTGTCGGTTGATTTATTCTTCTTGTCCTAAACTACAATGAGTAAGATCAAACCCCGCCAACCTTTGGAATCGACTCTCAATTCCCAACGCCTTGGAATCGATCCCAGCTCTATCATTTACAGTCTGAGGGAGATGCACGCTGTAAACAAAACAGCCTTCGCAAACATGTCTAAAGATTTCGACACAGAGGAAGACTTGCATTTTTTTGCTCAGCCATATTTATTTGAACCCGAATACACGGACGAAGAACTAAGAGCAATGGAAGAAGCTCCTACACAGCAGCAACCGCTGTCACAAGCAGCGTCACTGCGGAGTCATGAACGCGGATTGACAACAGACCCGGAAGAGAATACAATGCTGAATACAGTTGTAGTTTTTGTTATTTTTGGACTAAAATGTATTTTTGATGCTTCAACAAATTCTAACTAACCCACTGATGTCACATGGACTACTTTGATGATGTTTTTATTACCTTTCTGGACATGGACAGTATACCGTACATACATTTTCAATGGAGGGACAGAAAGCTCTCGGACTAAATCTAAAATATCTTAAACTGTGTTCTGAAGATGAATGAGGTCTTACGGGTTTGGAACGACATGAGGGTGAGTCATTAATGACATAATTTTCATTTTTGGGTGAACTAACCCTTTAACTTACACCCTGTAGTGGGAAGTGGTAAGTAGCTTATGCCATCAACAAAGTGCATTTATTTTTAGTAAAACTGTGTTTCTTAACCCCCCAAATTCTGGCATTGTTGATTTCCAGATGGTTTGAATAGACTGTTGGCTTTGTTTGGTTGAAAGGGGACATGGGCAGCTTGGATCACAGTAAGTCCTGGCAGCGGCATGCTGTCAGACTAAAGGAAGAAAAGGTCAGGACTGCAATATGTGAGGAAACATGTCTCTTGGAACGCTGTGTGGGAATTCTAAACCATTTAATGGTGAGGAGAAAATGGCGTATTGAAATAAATGACATGCAGGTTGCATCTTTGAGGTCATTTTTAGACAAATTAATAAAACAGAGGCAGCTTCATTTTTGTAAATGCATGAAATTGAAAGCCAGAAAAAAAATATGTGCTAAAGTTAACAACAATATAGTGTTGGGAAATGTCAATGTGAGTTCAGTGAGTTGGGAAGATGATATCACATGGATTTTATGACATTATCTCTATCCTCAGAATGGTATCATGCCATATCACTTGGGAACCTTGTGTTCTACTATCCACTAATAACTCCTTTTATCATATTAATAGCTGGGCTTTTGTAGACAAACTGACCACATGTTCTAATAACAGTGGAATGAATAATTTATGAATGTGATGGACCGAAGTACTTTAGACTGGAGAAAAGGAACTAAATATGCAGAGCTGAGTGTGTATCATGTCTCTAATGTCTTAGACATTGTTTGCATTGTAAATAAGCTTTATTGTTTAGGATAATTCCAGTGCAGTACTACAAACCGTTACAGAATATCAAAACATGAATCATGGTATCCACAAACAAGCAAACAAACAAACTTAATTGTTTAGTATAATTCCAGTGCAGTACTACAAACCTTTACAGAATACCAAAACGTGAATCATAGTATCCACAAACAAACAAACAACAAACTTGTTTAGTATAATTCCAGTGCAATACTACAAACTGTTACAGAATACCAAAACATGAATCATGGTATCCACAAACAAACAAACAAACAAACAAACAAACAAACAAACAAACTTCATTGTTTAGGATAATTCCAGAGCAGTACTACAAACCTTTACAGAATACCAAAACATGAATCATGGTTCAACAAACAACAAACAAACAACAACAAACAAACAAACAAACTTCATTGTTTTGGATAATTCCAGAGCAGTACTACAAACCTTTACAGAATACCAAAACATGAATCATGGGTTCAACAAACAAACAAACAAACAAACAAACAAACAAACAAACAAACAAACAAACTTCATATTAGGATAATTCCAGAGCAGTACTACAAACCTTTACAGAATATCAAAACATGAATCATGGTATCCACAAACAAACAAACAAACAAACAAACAACAAACTTCATTGTTAGGATAATTCCAGTGCAGTACTACAAACCTTTACAGAATACCAAAACGTGAATCATAGTATCCACAAACAAACAAACAAACAAACTTCATTGTTTAGTATAA